>KZ308489.1:643925-855722 GCA_000376725.2 Ladona fulva | reverse complement strand
TAAATAAAACAGCAGATTAATAACATACCTACTTCTAAAAACTAGGTAGACCAGAAAATGCTGCAACAGACTCCGTGGCTGTGCATGTCAAAAAATTCTAGGTGTAGAGGTTGGGCCGCCTAAACATTGACTTACCAAGGTTTTCATGACTTAAGAAGGCTGGCAAAAATTCAACTACAGTAAATTTCAACTTACCATCGTTTTCTCTAAGGACTAAACTTTTTCTTTGACTTACAGAGGATTTCAAGTTACCAAGGTTAGACTTTAGTCATTATTATAAAGTTTTTGGCATATATTTTGGTTATTATGGTATCAATCAACTATGCTAGATGTGAAATACATTACATTATGATATGTTATACACACAATTTTGCTGACACCATGCCAAAAGATATGCTGGTTACATTTAAAAAATTCTGGCAAAATATATGTACTACACAGACAGAAACTCCATAAGTATTATTATTATTTATTCTTCCGGCGAGGTTAGGCCAAAATGGCCTCTCTTCCACCTAACCTCCGGGGATGTTACATGGCATAACTACTAATATCTGCTTAAGATTAGAAGTTCTTAAGAACACCCATAGGGATTACACAAAAATTGGGCCACCTAAATTCGAATTGTCAATTTAATTACCATATTTATTGTGAGATTTTATGATGTGCCTAAATAAACAGAATTATATAAATTATCTTCATTAACTCTTCAAAGATTGCCTGGATTTTATCAATTCCTGCAAAGTAAATCAATTGCATTATAGAATTCTGTAACATCCAGCTTATCCTAATGGCTACAGTTAGAGCCTCAAAAAGTTTTCTTATGAGAACTACAGTTCTGCAAATTATAAAATAAGGATAACACTGAGGGGAAATATAAGTATATAAAAATTTAAATTACCGTTTAAATAGCTTTTCAGGAATAATGATTGATATACAAATATTGAGACAGAATTTTAAGGTTGACTGATTTATTTGATAAATCAATAAATAAAAATTATCTAGAAATATAATTATGATATTATATCAACTAATTGGAGACCTATGATAATTACCATAGCTAAATAATAATATTATGCCATGAACAATACAGCAACCATAAAAATACAATGATTACTGAAAGAAGGATGGCAGCTGAGCTTCTACTATAAATTTTCCTTTCACTGCGCCTTTACATAATTAATGCACAATAATAAAACATAAGTATGCAGCAAGTGCAAATTTAAGTCACTTATATCAAATTCCCACATTCACTTCATTAACTAAATAATTAGCTCATTAGCCACTTTCAAGGATGCCTTAAAGCATTAATGTACAATATTACTAAAGTATCACATGCATCTTGGTGTAAAAAGTATATGCAAATAATCTTTTAATGAATAAGCATGATGATAAAATGATGCAACCCAGTCTTACGAACTTGTTATTATAATTAGAACAGGCAGCAATAACAAACATAAAGAAACAAACAAAGAATCTGACCACTCCCACTCAAGTGATGGTGCAACTCAATATGAAGATAAGTACAGAAATTTCATTTACTCATAACTTAACCTTAAATTTCTCTTACTTTTTTTACTCGTTGTTTATAAAGTACATATAAGGATTGATGGACATTGTGAAAAATTCGGTCAAATGCACACCAAAAGGTTACAATAAGTGTTACAGTAACTCTTGCAATGAAACTTATGGGTAGGCCACATTAAAATTGAAAACTTACAGCACAATGAATGTAAGGAGACAACTCAAGGGTTATTAGAAAGAGAGAAAGCAATTTTAAACTCACAATAGTCACACTTCTTGGTGCTGGAGCAGATATGATTAATTTGTAGAATACAGATTTAGAGGCCATCCAAAAACTTCTAAGAAATTATTTATGATGAGAGAATTAGAATATTTTGTAAAACTTCAAACTTTCCTATGACTAGGTGGCTGCAGGAAAGGCTTCAAAGAATGCTTTTACAAAAACCATGGTTACAAAGAGGTTGAAAATTAGAGTAAGCATCAGCGAAAATTAAATCCATCAAATAAGATTATTCCTTATTTTTTTGAGATGAAACAATCCCTCTTTTAAGTAGAATGAGAATAAATGTTAAAGATTAAACTTGCAGCATTGTGTTTCCTTGTTTTCCACAAATACATAAGTCGATCCTAAGCTTATAATTTATATTACAAATTCATCATGATCAGTCTACATGTAAGTACAAATATTACATATTGCTCAAAAGCAATCTTACCACCAATGACCAACTTGTCTGTTTCCCTCTTATTTTGGATCTAGCTCACCTGGGGGAGATATGAGAGACTTTTGGTGCTTTCTGCGTAACGATTGACAGCCCTCAGCTCCTCCAAAGTCATGCGATGGCTGTTGGTGCTAGTGGAGGAGGATCGACTTGATCCCTGATGGTGAGTCAGGGGGAGGTCAACAGGCATTGGATTAGATATGAATATGTGTACTCTAAAGTGACAACAAAGACCATTACACACCAAGGCTGAGGTGAGTTTTAAATGAATGCCATCTTCCACATAGGGCTTTAATAATAGCCAACATAAGAGAATATTAATCGGCTTCAATCAGGATATACTTTAAAAGTTCATGCAGCAATGAAAAGCCACTTTCATCATCCTTTATTTGTATTCTATTTAGACCTTTAAAATGGATTATAAACTATGAGACAATTCATTTACAAAATAAGAAACTCTATATCCACAGTTTTGAATAGAAATGTTCACAAGTTAGTCAAGCATGACATGTAATGCTTAAGCATAACATCCATGTTTTCTAATTGTGTTTTCAAAATCTTCCTGGAATTTGGAGATGGTGCATTTTTGTTGTTTTTAATGGCACATTAATTACGTAGATTGATTCTGACGGCAGCATTAACTAAACTAAATCTAAAAACTTAACAATCATCAAAATTTTCATTATTTTATCCTGTGAATTGCAAATGTTTTAAGGTTACATGTGTACTTAAGAAAAGACGCAGCTTGAATATTTGAAATTTGTACAATCTCTAATTGGTCATTTAAGTACTGCGGATCAGTTCTAATCATAAACTTATCAATTTGTTTGCTATTGCAAGAAACTTGAACTTGATGAGTAAATTGGAAATTACTTTCCTCTAAATGTAGCTCAAAGGTCAATGCAAAACTTTTACACAAGCAATTCTTCAAAAATTATGAATTCAAGAAAATGCTAGCCAATGTAACTATTTTCTTTGTAAATTTTGAAATTCATGGAAAATAGATTTAGTTGAAACAAAAATACAGCAATAGATACACTTCATATAAGTTTTAAATAACACAGCTGTATTTGGATCATTCAGCCTTCCATAGGAGAATGAGTGAGAGAATTTCCTCACATAGATGTAAATTATAGGAGTTAAAACAAGGGGTGTAGGGTTAAGAGAGTAAAGAATTGAGGGTAACTTTTGAGGAGTTACTACATATTCTGAAGTAGGTTTCTGTGCAGGATGGTTCAAAGGGCTTTTGAGAGGAGAGTCAGTTGTACTTATGCATTAATCCCAACCCATAGAAGACTCCATGCAAATCTGGTGAGTTTTTTTCATCTGATGTCAGCCAAATGTGCCAAAATCAATAATCTTGTTCCATATCGCCAAAGTATGCCTGTTGCAGAAGTATGTCTGTTTTGTTTCATTTATATTTGTTTAAAGCAAAAGCATATCTTCCATGTTACTATAAAATTCCACAAAGTAGTGCCTGAACTAGTGAGATCACTTGGAACCATAGAGTTTTGTCAAACACATAATTCAATATTCATTAAATACTATAAAAACCAGAGCAGCAATACTAACTCCTGGAATCTATGTATTCAATCCCCTCTGTATCTCCAAATTGCACTATTCAACTAGATGATAAGGATATTTAGCTTACAGGAAGCACTAAAGTTGAGATTCAAGAAGAAATGGAAATGCTTGTAGTAACAAATTTTGTCTACTCTGCAGTTTATAACTTTTAGAAGTAAATTTTACTGATGAAAAAAGTGTCTGAGTTAACCAAACGTAGTTCTTCAGAGCTATGATCCTACTTCTTTTATCTTCAAATAAAAGTAATATATACATTAAATTTGATTCATTTCCTCTTATTCTGACTCATGTAATATTTTCCACTTCATAACTCATTATAAAAAGAAATTTACGAAGAGCAGGATTTTTTCTATCAATTCAGGGTATTTGGTACTAACTCTTGGTTTTGTAATAGTGAATATGAAATTTGTAATTGGTGATGAATTATAAAGCCACATCTCAAGAGCTCTGTCACATTTCACCATGATGTCATGTTTGTATGAAATAATGGCAATGGCAAATACTCTTACTAACAAGAATTGCTCAAATAGAAGCAAAAGGAAGACACACATTGTGTGAATTAGAGAAAAGTGATAGAATAAAACTATGTAAAAAGAGGAAGATAATATCTGTTTCTTCTTGCCTTTCCAACTAAGTTATGATAATATAAATAGTTTAAAATAGTTGTAAACAAGGAACAAAACATGACATTGCTAATAGAGGTAACTAAATGTATTAACAAAAATTTAACTAGTAGCTCAGCCAAATGTCTATATAATTTCGACTTATTTGTGAAACACTGTATAAATCACAACAAACCTCAGCCATTGGGGTAAGACTTTTAATATGCAAAAAGCACTCATGCCTTTTTATTAGCATATAATGAATAAATGAATGTTTTTTATTACATTCACAGCATGTTTTATTCATTGCTGTGAACATTTTGTTACAAACATTTCTGTGGCTAATAAGCATAAGTTAGTGAAACCAAAATTATTATACTAACAACATTTCATTATAATATTTATATAATAAATAAAATCTCGTTAAAAATTTTTTTTCTACTAAAGATATATCACTAATATAAACATGCTTATAACTAGTTTGGTGCTTGAGGTCACTAACTCAACAATCAATCACATGCAAAAAAGTAACTCATTTTATGTACAAGGGTTTTCTCCAGATCCAATATCACACTTGGTAGATCATGCAATGCACTAATATTTTACTTGATTCACGTAATGAAAGTAAAAACATTAAAATAAAAGAGAAGTTGTCTACATAATCATGAGATGGTAAAAATTTGACAGTATGTGCAACAGCAGGATTTCCATAAATTATAAGACTTATATGAAGTAACTGGCATTACTTTAGAGAAGGGAAACAGGAAAAGATGGTAATTTACACTAAGTGTGTGATAAAATTAATTCCAGGGTATTTTTTCATTCAGTCAAGTAAGCTGATATTAGAGCTGTAGATAAAGTCTGTGGTGAAGTTGAAATGACAAAGTGAAGAAGATTCTGTAAAAATACATACCAATTACAACCATACACACAAGGAATGTGAATTACAAATTCAATGTAAACGTGAAATAAGGACAAACCCAAAAAGATGTTAAGGGTTCCAAAATTAAGTCACTGTAAGTCAGCTAAATATACTTTCTAATATTAGCACTGCCAAAATAAATGTTGAATATCATTTGAAAAGTTCGAAAAAACTTTATAAAGAAATGAAAAAATCCATAGTTTAGAAAATTAAGCAATTTGTGGATGTTTCACATTTTAATCTTTAAGTAATATTGTAATTATCATCATGTTTTGCATTTTTTAATAAAGGTTAACTGAAAGAAAATGAAACATTCCAGATAAGGAAAACACAAATATAGTGGAAGCTATTTAAACATCTGCACAGATTTTTATTAGTGAACAATTTAGATCTTTATCTTATGGGTGAAACAGTGTCAATGCACTCCTTAAAATGTATTTAAACAAACACTAATAAGAACTTCTTTAGATAATATTTACTCACTTGCTTTAAACTGATTTTAAAATCATTTAGGCAAATAATTCAAACGATTAAAATTAACTATCAATAAAAATTAAACAATTTTCTTCAGATTATTTTCATTAGAAATGTTAATTTATGTATATTTTCAATACAGGTTTTATGAAGTATATTTTAATTCAGTTTGCCAAAAACCATTGTTTTCCAAATAAGAAGATATTTTAATTAAAAGTATCTTTTCTCCAATTCCCTGGTAGTTAGAGAGAATTCATATGCACTCATTGTTAAGAAAAGTGATTTAACGATGAAAAAATAACATCTTTTAAAGAAGATTTTCCCAACTGCCTAAAATAAATGTATAGATTAATACACAAATTTTATTCCAGAGAAAATATTCCATGTTTTAAAATTATTTTTAAAAACTAAGGGTAAAAAAGAAAATGAGTATTATAAAATCATAATGATTCAACAGTGTTTTATTTCAAATTTTCAATTCAACATTCATTAATGATGAAGTGAAAGCATAATTGTATTAGGTAGGTGATTCTTACCTAAGCTGACTCCAAATTTACCAGAAAAAGTTTCCTAATGACTAAATTACATAAAAATTTGAAAGAGGTATAAATTAATGGCACAAGAAAGACATCATAGAGAGGAAGCATTTACACTTCATGCTCAAGTATGAGTATTATTTCCACTCATCAACAAACTGCAAATATTTTCCACTGTAAAAAAGTCTGAGAAGCTTACCTTAAAGAGTCCATTCTCTTCCAAACTAATAGACAAACGGGTATAACTTTCAAGTAAGTTATTTTCAGGAATGATGCCTAAGGAGGTTGTTGCTTCCCCGGGAATGCTGCTTACACCTCCTGTGCTACTACCACCAGTCATTGCTGAATCAGTTGGCATGTGGAGTAATGCAGGTGTTGATTGACTTTCTTCTTGGTGGGACATTGCTGTAGATAGGACCAAGTCTAAGATTTTACAAACATCTTCAAATAACAAGGATAAGATGTGAAAATCTGTTTAAGAAACTAATTTGAGAGGAAAAAGTGATGCTATCTGTATCAAGCAAAAGGATTGAAATAGATTCAGTTCACTAAAGCAAAATCTTAGATAAAAATGGTAAAACTAGAATGTTTCAGTTACAAATAACTTAAATCAGAAAAATATTTCCATTTTCAAGAGAATTAAGTTATGACAGTTTTTTTCTTAACTTCAATTACTTTACTGTACTCATTTTAGCTATGTATGAAACAATAATGCTGATAGACAATTCGATAGAGATTTTATTTCAGAAAGTATCATACCAATCATTTGACAGAATCTTTAGATATTTAAGTAACTTATTTTCAATTTTAAAAGTTATCATTGAATACTGTTCTGCAAATTCTACAACATTATGTACTATAATACCAGTCAATAATGTGTCATTGGTAAATCACATAAAGCTGCATTGAAGGAATAAAAAAAATAATTTCACAAATTATGAGGTTATGATTTAATGAAAAATTCTTATTCTTTTCATCTAAAGGTATCTTTGCAAAAGTAATTCAATTAGCACCAACTAAATATTAATCCAAAGTCCATCAACCATCACCTGAATGGTTGAAAATGATGTTGAGGGAAAGTTACTAAAACTGACTTTGTCAAGATTTTTGTTTCACTTCTACCTATATCATCCATACAATCTAGTAAATCAGATCAATTCATAATTTTCTTTGAGATTATGAGTGCCAGTGTGAGTTCCATCGGCAAAATTTTGAAACAATATTCTTGTTGTACCCAAGGTCATTTTGCACATATGGGCTCCAATTAAAACAAAAAAGGAAAGAAATTAATAACACGAAACATTACCTACCTTTACTTGATTTTCAAGTCAGATCAATAAAATGACCTTTTCGAAATTACTCTTAGGGCTAAGATGAAACCGAAGGAGAAAGTTTTCTCCAGGCTCTAACTCAAAAAGCATCAATATTATAATCAATAATTTAACTAATAATTCTATAGGAATGCTGAAGATATAATAAATGCCAACAAAAGTCTTTTCTTAAGAATAATTGCATTTGAATTTTTTTATAATTATAATTTTAAATTTGATGGCAGAGAAATAATATCTATTGAAGTAAACATTTGCTGAATCAATCCCTTTTCTTGAGAAAAATGAAAACATGAAAATATTTAGCAACTTCTCCTCCATTTAAAGCAGTAAAAGGCAAGTTATAGCATGAGCAAAAACAGCACTCCCTCAAAGAAGCATAACATAGACATGTCAATACCTCAAATGTGCTAGTTACTCAAGCAAAGAATCAAACCCAAGCCAAAGCAAAAGGGACTCTATTCTAACTTAAGGTAAATCCCAAGCATAAATGCACTTCTGGCCAGTTTAAATATTGCTAAAAGGTAAAAAAATAAAGGATGGTGAAACATCAAGTTAAAATAACATGCAATCACACAAAATTCAAAGAAATCATAACAAATATCCTTGCAATTTTATTTTGGGTAAAAACCATGCAAAGACGACTGATAGTAACAGATAACATTCAAAACATCAATTTCACATTGGGAAGTAGATATTATTAATATCCACATTAGTGATTAAGCAAAACATTTTTTTTAATACTGACTCAAAATAGATGAATTCTGATTAAAAAGAAGACAGGTAACTTCCAAAATGTATCAATTTTAAATGAGTGTGGTATGAGTAGTGGTAAAGTAATAGAATACAAGGAATGAAAATTTGAGTACTGAGTATAAGATTTGCTCAGAGAATTTTATTTAAATCTTAAGTCTTACATTCATAATGAAAATTTTAAGTCAAAGAATTAATATCTCATTCTTAAAATATATGAGTTTGGATGCAATTCTTACATAAACTTTAAAGAGTCACAGATAAGCAATGTCATCTATAATGTTAAAAGTGTTTCATGGAGAACATGCATTGAGTAAATATTGAAAGTCTAAGAAACGGACTGTAACTGTAAATTAATAAAAACAGGGGAAGAAGTGATATTTTATTAGTAGTAGGTGGACTTGAAAGGCTAAGAGTCAGATATGGGGAAATATTTGACAGAAGAGAAAGCTGCAACCTACTCAAGAAAACACAAAATTCTGATTTTCACTCTAATAAGGTATATTATCTCACCTTTCTGATTCATCTCTGGCTGCACTTCAAACCTGTTACTTTCAGGATAATTGGCATAACTTCAGGATTAATTATTAAAATGTAATGTAGTGTCTTCAATGCCTCACAAAACTTTTTATTGAGTAGACTTGACCACCAAAATAAAACCTCCGCAGCCTACTCCAGCCAAAACAAAATACCATGCAAAGCAAAAAATACAAGTTATAATTAAGAGTGCCTCAAAAAATACACCAGTCCACAATACCAGTGCTTTAGCCAGCTAATTTCTTCCACTAAAGAGGACAATGGATTTTATATGGCAATGTATGCAGGTAAACATCCAGGAGGAAATAAAAAAGTCTTAGGGATAGTCATAACATGGGACGGAAGCAAATTTGAGGGAGAAATTGAGGACAGGGCTCCATACCATGCAACAGAAGAAATACACTACAAAGAGAGAAAATACGCTCATTGCAGGTAAACTAAAAAGACTACTGACCAACATCAAGATAAGTCCAATTCAAATTTTCTTTTCTAAGGTGAATTTAACCAACTTCCATCCGTGAGGGAAATAACATCTATCAAACATGCCAAATATACTGAACAATTTTCAGACAAATAATTCAAGAAAGAACGTCTATTGTCATGACTGGAGGATCAACACTGAACTGCAAGATTCACAACAATATTTTTGGCCTTTTTTCAGCCTGTTAATGGTTATCTGAGTAGTTCAGAGTGTCAAATGAAGTTTATAAGTAATTATCCATAGCTAATGTTGTGCAATCACAATCACAGACTTCTGTAAGCTATTACCGTAGCTATAATTATACTGTGTTCTGTACTTCAAGTTTTACAAGAGCAGTTAAACCAAAGTACATTAGTAAGATTCTATAGAAAATTGACCAGAAATATTCTTGATTCTAAGCAAAAGTAAGGATCGATATATGTTATTTTTCAATCTATCTCCATGTCAACAAATAGGTAATTAAAAATTCTGATTAAAAGCAAGACTAACTGAGAAGTCTATTCTTCAGTTTTGAAAAAAATATTTCTGAAATTTAAATTTGAATAATTGTAAAAACATTAATATTTGTCTCAAACTAGAGTAATTATGAAGGTTATATTTCAGTGATGAATGCATGGCCTAGCTATTTATGTCCAAATGAGAATACCTTAAGGTCTCTTGGTACATCTGTTGCATAGTACAGATTCTTAATAGGCAGTTAGAACAGGTATGACTGAATGGCACGGGGGCACATGTAGACACAATGCTCAAACATATTCCATGGCAAACTTCAAAAGAAATCTTACCTTTCAAGTTAAAATTGAGCCCCCACCTCTCATATTCATACTGTAACCAAGTTTTTTCTGCTTCCAAAGAAAGTTGACCTGTTTTGGCAGGTGGGAACAATTGGGCACAAGGGATTCGAAGGAGGATATTGGATAAGTGTTGCAATAGGTGTTGAGTAGGTAGGATGGGAGGGAGAGACATAATGGATCAGCAAAATTGGTTTCTGGGACAAAATCAACAGCAACAAATGACTAACTGAAAAAGCAGGGGGTCCCTAAAATCGATTCAATTCAATTATCTCCAGAAAAGCAAAACAGTTTATGCATAATATCTTTTTTAAATGATACCTTTTGAACTATCAGGTACATAATCAAGGATTGTGAGGATATAGCAAATTATAAAAAAAATTAAAACAATGATAATAGTTTCAGCATAATGTATTTGCAAAGAAAGTAGAACTCATTAAAAATAAATGAGCAAAATCGCAAGTTCTGTGCATAACAAAAATATTTATAATACAGATCTAATGGAGAAATAAGAATTTAACAAGAACATAATCCAAGCTGCCAAATAAAGTTCCATTGGAATTGCTAATAAAAGGAACTATATATCACTCCTCTTCTAAGAATTAAACCTCTAAAAATTACAACCACTTCTCAATTCCTTAAACAAATCCCCTACACTAGCAGGTCAAAGGAATTGATTTCATCTCACTGATACGTAAGTAAAGAATGCTTTCTACATATAATTATAAACTATGTGATGATAAAGTGGGATCCATGAACAAAGCCAAATTAACAAGAAGTAATCAAGTGAGAAGAATCTGGCTTACATGCATAAGTTCAAGCCACCGGAACCATGCCAAAACAGAGAAAATATAAAAGTTCACATTTTAAAACATTAGTAGGATTAAACATTTCTCAGTAAAAGTGCAGAGATATCAACAGGCAATAAGTGATTATGCATGGACTGAACAGATTTATACTTATTCTATTTCAATCACTTCTTAATCTTTATCATTTGCTATTAAACCAAAGTAATGGGTTAGTTTGGGGGTAGTTTCATTTTCTCAAATCACAATAAACAGAATGACCCAAAGGTAATCCCCTTTCTGAAATTAATATCACATGCCGAAACATTAGAATTTTATGAGATAAGAGGAATGTTACTTGGTGATGGATTTCCACCACCCCTGGCCAACTTGAGAATGTTTCTAAAATTTACTTGTAACTCCTCATTCAGAAGAGCCTAACCTTACATCATAACCATTCCTAAATTACCACTGAGTATCATCTCTCAATATCAGCAACTATGGGAAAATCATGACTTATCTCAGTTCATTTTACTTTTAATACTGCAAAAATCATTATGAATTAGGCTCATCAACCTACATTCATGGATGCACCACGAAATGCAATTTCAGCCATAAATTAAAAATTAATGAAAGAGGATGACTTGGCACTCCTGTTTCTTTTTGTAGCAACTTAATCATAAGCAGAGTGAAAAATTAACTGCTGAAACAGCAGCAATGGAGTTCAAGACTCCGTACTGAAATAGTCCAATAAAAAATAGTCTGTCATGAGAAAGACTTTGGCCCCATTGATCCGTCTTTTGGAAATCAATATCCGGACAAAAAACACTTGCATAATAGTCATTATGTCACACTTTCAATTTAAAGTATTCACAACAGGCAATCGTTCTCGATCTGTTTGCATTTACAAATGGGGCTTTCACACCCTGACCCCTGTCTAAGGATCAACGTCAGTCCGCTCCCCATCTGTGGCAGATCAAGACAATGCGAAACTGTTCCATTCCTGCGAGAGAGTCCCAAGGGGTGTTGGTGCAAAGGTAGGGCATGGGTCCACAATGAGAAACCTCTCCCTTACGTGAGACGACAGCATCTGGGGGATAGCGGAAGCTGAAGATCCAATCTTCTTCCACTTTGAGGATTCGACCAGTGATGCGAGCGTAGAACTCATAGTTTTCACGTCCAAACAGGTTGCTTACTCCAAAATTGTCAATAAGGAATTTCATTATCCTGGTGGCAACCTACAAAATTGAAAACATTCACAAATTATTACCTCCCCGCTTTTGATAGGTTATTAAATTCTTGGATTGCATCATTTCAATATAATCAATTCTCTATTGATTTGTAAGGAAAAAAATTTACTCACTTCTGCTCTTGAAAGCAATTTAATATGCTGGATATCTACCTTGATCAAAGGCAAAAAATCAAATTAGGCAACACTTGGGTTAAACTCAATAAGATGATCATTAAATTTGCCTTTCTAGAATTTCATTTAACTCTAATAGTGGAAAAATCTTGGAAAGAAATACTGCAATATTGTATACAGTCAATATCATATTATATTCACAGCATTTTGGCTACAGCAACACTTGCTGGCATTTTATGTTAAATCTTCTCAACACAGAGATATTATTTTCTAAAATTTAAAATAGAGTATAGAAAGAAATATTGAGATATTATAGAAACCCAACCTTATGAAATCAAAAAAAAGACATTCTATCTGAATTAGCTCTTTAAATATCCTTTAAAAGTAGTGTCTTTAGATCCCACTGATTAAAAATAATTATTTTTTTATGTCTTTTCACATAATTTTATTGTTTTTGAAATATTATCAAAAATATCACATAGAGCTGCATAAAAAGCAGTAAATTCTAATGGGAAAGTAAATTTTCAATAAAATTTTAAAACATGCATAAGAACATTTAAGTATACAGTTGAATCCTTAACACAGGGAATAAGCCATGGGGTGAGCATCATTGACTCTTGAGATTACAAAAATGAATAATATATAATAATTTATAAAACCAAGGAGTTAATTTGAATCATCAAAGAAGCTGATATTGAAAATACTAAATATGGAAAATTATGCATGCAAAACTGATCATCATCAAAGACAGTAAAATATAGAAAATAGTTCAAAGTTATTTATTGATGTCTATAAAGGCTTCTGCAGATTGTAAGCTTGTATATGTGAATGCAACTTATTAATTCATCATCATATTGATGTCAAAAAAGCATGATACCTTTGCAAAACATTATAACTTTACTTTAACCCTGTCTGCTAAACATAAAGTAAAACCTATTATTTGAAATACTGACATAATAAAGTAATAACGACTGAATAAAATTTAAATATTCACAGAAATCTTAAGAAAGAATACACTTATTAATGTAACGTTTATCATGCAACACACATTAAATATTTTCTTATATTGGTTAGGGGCTCCTTTTTATCATGCCGTTACCTGACTCCTTAAAATACAGCATGCAGTGCAAACAACATATATATTTTCCATTTTTATGGACATATTTGTGGACATATACCCCAACACATATTGGCTTACAACAATGTGATGTCTATGAAGCTTAAAAGCATGATTATCAATACTATACTCCTACATACTTAGAATTTTCTGTACTGACAACACAGGATATATTACACAAATACAAAAATTCTATAAAAAAATGAGCACCACATAAATTTTGCAGCTAAAATGAAATTATTTCTTGAAATTATTTTCTCCATACACAAGATACCAGCAAGTTATTTGATCAGCAAATTAAATACTTAACATTGGAAAAATATGTTTCAAATTTGATATTTATAAGAAAATATATTTTTACATAATGGAAAAGGGACACATTGACAAAAGGAAAAAATATCACATAAAAAAAATGAAGAGATAATAATTTCCATGGGTAAGCTCACAGAATTATGGAATCATCCTAAACAATTCTTAAACTACAAATGATTTCCTTAGAGTTAAAATAACAGCAAAAAATGAAAAACTTAAACAATGAATTGATGGAATAAAACAGACACCAAAGCAAGTCAATAACAGAAAACAGACATAAATCATCACAAGCTACTTGTAGATCAAAATTCAATTATATAAAACAGTGAGATGCAAAAGTAATCCAAATAACTCAGTAATGTAATTTTCATAGATAGGCAATTCTTAAGTTAGGGGCTGTGAGAATAGACATTTGTCCTAATTAATGTAAAGCTCAACCTCTCTAATTTTGTAATTTTGTTACAGCTGCCTGTCAATGAAATTGATTAAAGCATTTAAGACTAAAATTTCCACTATATTCCAATTACATCTACTCGAGAGTAAATTAAATCCAAATGAAATCTCAATATCTATATAAAGGACAAAATTCTGGGGGCCCAAAAAAACAAAAACATACCAAAATAGGGTTCTCAGCCAACTAGAGAAACACTGCCATGGAAGTTTAACAAAGTTAGGAATACTTTTGCAATATAATTGTAAGCTGTCAAAAACACCAGTCCAGCATGAAGTAAAATGAAATAAATTAATGAAGAAGATACAATAGTATGAAGTTAGATAAAAATCAATATCAATCATAATCAGAATAAAGGACAAAAATAAGAAAAACTTGAAAAAATCAATAACACAATGACCTATCTGATCAAGTTGGTATGATAGTGTAATGACCAAAGGAAAAAAAATACATTTCCAGTATCATGTGCGGAGAAAATATAATGGTACGCCTCGCATACAGATAATGCTTCAAAACTACTGAGGATAACATTCCTAGCCAAAGACAAACGCAATGCACACAAATACCTCTGAATATACAAGCTATGCAAACACCATGAATACTTTACATTGCAGTCTTTATCGACATCTATTTCAAATTCTGTCTTGTACTTACACTGACTTCAGCCTGATTTGGAGTGGAATGGGTAAAGGAGGGTGATGGGTAGGAAAGGACATGGAGAGAAAGAAAAAGCACTTCCTAGTAAAAATGCATTGGAATCGTGGATGAGGTAATCAATGAAAATCCAAAGGATTACCATCTTTACAGAGATATCTATGACTAAAACTTAGGTTAACCTGATTGTTAGCTTCAGTATTAAATTCTCACTGCCCAAAAATATTAACTGCAACTCCCTCATTTAACATCAAGATGAGAGAAGCAAAGCTGCAATCAACTAAATCAAATATTACTCACTGTTAAATAGCTATCAGTTTGAAGAAACTTAATAACTGTAAAATAAAATCTAAAAATGGATTTTCTTTAGCTCAAAAATTCTTGATAAACCAATTCATTTTCCATTTGTTAAACTGTATTTACTCATGTTTACCACACAACTTATTTCAAAAGAATCTAATCCTAGTTTGAGAATCATATATTTGGGATAAAAAGTGTCAAAGATAACATAATTTGAAATTTTGACATTCTTTAGCTTCTGGCTTGAAAACATAATATTTCACAAAAATAACTCTCATCAGTTCAAAAATGTAAAACATAGATGATTATGGAGAACTTGAAATGCATGGGATTTGTATGAGGATGTGAACTGTCACCCAAAACATTTTGAACAAATTGTCAGTACTCCTTTTGTGAAACTATACTGAATTTGTTAAACCTAAATGGTCAACAAGCTACATTTCAATACCAAAATATGATGATTCAAAAAATGAATTAATTGGTGAGATAGGTTACAATATGTGAAAATTAACCTAATTCAAGTAAAAACCTGCATAGCAAAGGCTACCTTCATCTTATATTATTGAAGTTAAGGGTAATATCCAATATTTAAGTTCACATTCTAACAAGCAATTTATATAAGTGCAAATTCCATGATATTTGAATCAACAAGGTTAGGTTTTTGGTCAATTTTATTGTATTTAATATTGACATAGCCTCAGTAAGAGGTTGTCTATGATTTTTAAGTGTGTGGAAAACATGTATTTTACATATACTAAAAGCTCATTGGAATGCAAATTAAAGAACAAAATGTACATATGTATAAGATTAATTATGGACAATCAAATTTCTCATAAGCATTAGTACCTAAATACACATGTTAGAGCACAGATATAATTCAATGTTTTACAGAAAATCACAAAAAATGGGATATCGAAGTCAGACTATTAAAGAAATAAAAGAAGGTAAAAGGTAGAGAGAACACGTAATATTTACAGCAAAAGAAGGATTTCATTAAAATTCAACTGTGAACATTGCATTATTTTGAAACAGTGCAGTAAGAACCAATTTTAGCACATTGTATATGCATATTTATATAGGATTTACATATATTACATGATGTGGCAGACCATATGATATGCTGATTTATACTTATGATTGTTTAGTCAACTTATATACACATTGTTCATTTAGACTAGCTCATTTCTAAAGTTATAAGTTTAGTAAACTATTGGTTAAATAGTTTAAGATAAGAAATTTAAAAAAATCAGATGAACATTTATTTAGACATCAAAAACACCATCTACTTGGTCCTGTGAATAATTCTTTAATAATATATTTTCCATTCTTCAATAGCGGTTAATAAATAATTAAAAGCCCTCATTAGTTGAACATATAAAACTCATTTATATGAGAACATTTTCTAATTATGTCAAATCCTTTACCTTGCCCAGTTCCCAAAAGTATATTTTAACAAGTTTATTACATATTATATTAATAATCCAGAAAATTAATCACAAAAAATTATTTCCCTTTTCCATAGAGTATCCACCTAGCTTGTTTACTTACAAACAAACCTCAGTGTTTAATGTAAGTCATCAAATCAATACCAAAAAATATCTGATAAACTTAATATTAAAACATTTAGATAATTGAAAAAAAAGATGTAACAATGAGAAAAAGTGAAATACAGGAAGAAAAGAGGAGCACTGAAATTCTGCATACGGAAAAATTCCAGCAATTGATGAGAAATATGACACAAATATATTTATTTTATGAGAATACTAAATGAATTTTTCTACCCCATACTGATACAAATCTTGATATACAAAGTAGCATACAGAAATTAATATTTTAAAGTTAAAAATGACTGAAACTTAACTGTTGAGGATTACTCTTAAACATTTAATTTAAAATTTCCTTGGTAAACTAAGAAAGGTCTCGAATTTACAATACCCACACCAATCAAAAGAAATATCAAAACAGCCCATTTCTAAAACTCTTGTGCTACTAAGTTCAATGCTCATACAATCTGCTGTCTCAAATTTTAAGAGTATAATAATTCCAGGAGAATAACTGTTTTCATCAAAGAAAGGAGAAATATTCCATCTCACTTGCCTTAAAAATTTACTGAAATTTAAAGGGCAACGTGAAAATGATCTTCCTATGATAATTTACAAACACACATGGGTGATTTAATTGATCCAAAGTTAATGCAGCCATACATGGCAGATAACAACAACATTGCATACTAGCAAGGTTGTTGTGCTAAGTAAACTTCAAAAGATGCGGTGATCTTCTATAATATTCATCTTTCCTCAAGATAACATCTTAATCTTCATTGTTTACCATCTCTAACAGCATTCTTCCATTAGCTGACACATCTCAGTGGCTTAAAATTTCAAACCAATCCAAGAAAATACAAATGTGGAGTCCCTAACCCCAAACATTGAGAGAGAGAAAAGAGTAAGAGAAAGACAAGAAAAAATCAAGCAAACAACACTGACCTTGAAGCGCAGGACATCTTCCATTCTAGCTGTTGTCCGTCCCCATCCACCACTACCCCCGCCCACGCAGGAGCTGCCTCCTCCCCCACCTCCCCCTCCACTTCCACCAGCCCCTCCCCCACCATCACCTCCACTGACACAGGAATGAAAAAAGGAAGGGGCTACGGAGACTCCCAAGGCCTCGGATGTCATTCCAGTGTGTGCACGCTCAGCATTTGTGGCTATCACTCGAAAAGTCCCAAATAAGAGGACAAGAAGGCGTTGTGTGTGGATTGGCAGTGATGTGATAAGCCTACAGGAAATTTATTGAAATGATTTAATACATGATATCAGACAGAAATGTCGACATGGGTAAAATTAAGTTTTTAGATTCGAGGGCTCAAATCTAGATCAGAGCTGCTCAATCTTTTTGAGCACAAAAGACAATAAAATTAAAATATAATAATAGTCCTCACTAATATCTAATCAAATAAATACTGAAAGGTAGAAAACAAAATTAATCTTCAATATTGAATTTTTGTGCAACTCCATCTTCATGATCACTCATGTGATTGAACTATATTATGCAGAAAAAGTAAAAATTTTAAATCTTATGATACATTGTGAGGGAAGATAAAAGACTATGATCAGAAAAATAAATCCAAATAGAAAAAAATCCTACACACACAAAGGGTGAAAATAAACTGAACCAAAGTCAAAGTACAAAGTAGATCCCCTACTAAAAATGGGATAAAATTGTTGTATTTTTTACTTTAGATTAGATAGTGTAAATAATATTGTAGCATAAACACAATCTGATTTAAATTCCTGAATTGATATTGTGGATTTTGGTAGCCACCTGAATCAAGACTCAAATGAGTGATTATTTATGCAGTAGTACCTTGAGATACAAGTTTCATTCATTCCATAACCAAGCTCATAAGTAAAAATTACCATTCCTCAAATCAAAATTAGCTAAATAACTCTACCAAAAAAAACACAAAATTAAAACAACATGACAGAAATGCCTTACTACACTAACTGGCTTTGATGACACTGGGAAGGAACCACTGTATTAAGATTTGCTTTAATTTTTGTGAGTGATATTTGGTGGAACTTCATCTTAAAAATAACATACAATGATGTGATTTGTATTATTGTCCACAACCTTTGCAGAATGCTACAAATCACATCATTGTATGTTATTTTTAAGACTTAGTAACACACAACGAAATATTACTCAAAAAAATAAACAAACTTTGGATTATCAATGAGCAGATAATACAGTTCTGGATTATCCTCATATGATTATTTTCTCTAATAATTATTTGCTGCAGTCTTTCTGAAAATATCAAACACTAAAATCAAGTATTCTCAGATTCTAATACAAGCAGGAATTATGTATGATTTTTTCATACAAGGAACCATAGGAATACAACCGCAATGATGTCCACGCCGCTTAAAAGGCCCACATGATAACTTTTCATGAGCCCATGAAACAATGAAATATCTCAGACTGCGTGTGCAAATAATTATAAATTGTTCATTTATGTAAATTATGAACATAAGAAGAAATAAGAAGGGAAAGTGTGGATTATCCTTGTTATCTGATTTTTCATACATCCTTACCCCATCATTAGCATGGATAATCAAGAGTTTAAAGTGCTACCGATTAAAAAAACAAATTCTACATTCATACAAGCTGTTGACTAAAGATTACTTCCAACAGAAAAAAACTATTCACCAAATATAGCAACATTTATGTTTAACTTTTATTGCTTATGAATACAACAAAAATAATTCCTTGGAGCAGCAACAGACACATCAATTCTTTATTCAAATTTTAACATTCAAAAATGTTGTACCTGAGTGAAATATCTGTAGTTTTCTAGACAAGCCATTTATTCAAATGATAGCCAATTCGTATTCATTTTCTCATGCAATCACTAACAATTAAAGTAGCGATTAAAGTTAGCAAAACTATCTTATATCCTCGATTGTATGCAACCAGACACACATGCCAAAATCGAGCAAATCCCTCGATATGAATTTCACTGAATGAAGATATTTCAATTAGAATTTATTTATGAACATGCCTGTGTATCTGGTCCCTCTGTTCTGCAATATCCATGGTCGCAACTCCTTCTGTGCCTTCGAGGCAACCCTCTCCAGGTGCCACCGTTGAAGCTCCAATGACATCAAATAGTTTTCTCTCCCCTTCCCATCCAAAAATGCCCCCTGGCAGCTTGCGCAGGAACTTCTTCAGAACAGATGCAATTGTGTACGGAGAAAAGTTGTCGATGTTTACCAATCTACCATTCTGGAGAAAATGCACCAATTTCTTCATGTTCCCTTGGTGGCCTGGAGCTCTGAACACATCCTTCTTGAATGGTGCTTCTTTGTTGAGTTTAAGAATGAGCACCTATAAAAGGAGAGAATTGAAACGTTACCATTTTCATGGAAACAATTTTCAGCTATTTTATATTAAGAATACTTTAATTTTCTCTTGATTTAAATGCTCATCTACCCCATTAACTTGTCAGCAAACTCTTTTTTTGTCAGCAAACGGTTATTTGCCAGAAATTGTATTAGTTCAACTTCATTGAGAAAAATCAACAAATTGCAGGAATACAGGAATCACTATTTTGACTTGATATACAATCAAATACACTCGATAACATATATACATGTTTGTGATCATTACGCTTTTTTTAGGTATATAATATGCCTCCTTTATTTACAATATACCTCGATACTTTCCTAAAATTTAACATATTTTTTATTTCAGAGACAACCAAATATTTTTTCTACAATTCCCTTTTTTCTTTAAGCTATGCACACCTTTTCTCTTCCATATCTCATTCTTCTTCTCTACCTTATTCTACCTATGATGCCCTTCGTGTTTTCAAAAAAAAGCCCTTTCTGGCATTGTTTTTATCTATCATTTTCACTGTGGAAAAAAAACCGTTTCTAATGGTAGGGCAGCCTTTCTTTGAGCCCATATTCACTTAATATCCAGTCATTATTTAATTTATCCCTCTAGTTGACATGAACTTGTCCCTCTAGTATGTACCACATTAACTTCTGATTTAATTCAATCCAACGGAATTCATTATTTAAAGTCGCAGAAATACCCAAAAAATGCATGGTGCGGACAAACTAGAGCAGCCAATAACTTTAAAATAACTCATCATGAAATTCTGCGCACCATGTGAATACTTAACGGAATTTAACGATGGGAGACGTAAACAACATAAAAAAGCCTATATCCCAAAAATGGAGGGAAAATACTTCTCGCCTTCGAACCGGTGCAGCGACGTGACGCTAAAACATTCTCTGGCGCAAGAACGAGAGTGAAGTCGAGTAGCGAAAAAACAAACGGGAGGGCAATATAAGAAAACGCCAGGCGACGAGGAATGGAGTCCATTCAAAAAGGTAGCGCTCAACGGAGCCACCGTCAAATACGCTAAGGGAGAGGAAAATAGTCGAAAGAGGCTGGAGCGAGGGAATTGGCGTGGGTTGCTGTGTAAAGGGAGGTTGAAGTTCATTGATCAGCCGGACACCCCGAGTCAAAGGTGGGGAAAGCCTTCACTTCCCCTACTTCCCAAAGAGCATCATTCTCCCCGCTTCATTCAAGCACTTTCCAAAAAGGATTCAAGCAGAGAGACGGCAGCGGAGAAGGGCTAGAAAAACAAGGAAGGTCGGGTGATGGAAGATTAAAGTGGGGCCACAGGAGTAAAATAGTGAGGAAAAGAGGGATGGATTAAGACCATTCGCCAAGCCCTCGATTTGTACGGTACTTGATTAGAAGACGATTTCGATTTATTACGGCCAACGAATTGCGGCGATGTTTTGTTCTTTTTTGCGATCCTGAAGTGTCGATTCGTACGGTTTAATTAAATACAAGCGTGTAAAAGTATAAAAAAATACATTCAATGCTGGTGGTTGTTTGTACCTTGTGAATCGCTCTTTTATCAATATATATCATCAACATTAAAACAAATATATCTAAATATACCCTCAAGTCGAAGAAAACGACTGCAACAGTGGTGACGACACTCAGAATAGAAAACAAGGAAATACTGTCTACGATATCAGTCGATGAAAACATAGAGAAAACCATTAATATTGTTTCGTTCACTTATCCATTAGTTCGTCACGTTAAATACGAATGCTAACGATAATATATTCAAAATCTTACAAACTTCTTTGGGAACCTATTCCCTTATTTGCATAAAATGTTAGTCTCGATTTGTACCCCACTTTTGTGGGACCAATCAATCGTACGAATCGAGGGTTGGGTGCGCTTCAAATGCAATTACGAGAATCCATCAAAATTCGGCAGAATTACATCGAGTCATTAATCCATAATCTTCAGCCGATTCCACACACTAGAAAAAGGGAAGCAACCCATCTATTACTGAACGTCCGCGTCAATGTGCGAAAGGAATTTTAAAAGTTCCCGGACACATTTTTAGGATCTCTGGGAAATTTCACACAGACGAATTCCAATTACACTAACACGAAATCCTGTATCGTTTAAAAGATATACAGTGATACCATTTTCAACAAGCTAACACTTCGGGCAGTAACTCATATTCTACATCTACATAAATACCCTACAAGCCGCCTTACGGCGTGTGGCAGGGGGTGAAAACACCGGGCTTTCGGACTATTTTTTTAGCCTATTATTATCATGTATAGTTCGCGGAAAGAATGAATTCTTTACAGAATATTAACAAAATAGTCTACATAAATAGTTGCCAAATGGAAACTTTATGAGCTCCATACCTATATACACATACATACATTTACAACACACATCTAATACGGAGAGTGAGCTTAATCAAGTACTTAAGCATCAGAGAACTAATTCTCCTGCCATCACAACCAATGAATTGTAAGGCGTCGAAATTTTGTAGATAATATGCATATTTTAAGCGACGCGATGGAGTAACCGGCTTCTACTTCAGATCACTGAGAAAAAACTATTGAAATGGTGGTTCTGCCAGCTCGTTACGAGTAATTTATACTGTACAACAATTATTTATTACCTGATAATGTAAGTCCACCTATCAACCATAATTACGCTAAATATGCAATTTTTAAAGAAATACAAATTCTTACAGCATTTACATTGCGTAAAATGAAGACGATTTCAAACCTTTCCAATTTTAAATTAATAATGTAAGACAATAAATTGGAGTATTCAGTACTTAAAATCAATGAAAAATCGGAAATAAAAACGTATGTAACATGCTAACTTCGATTGCACGGGTAAAATCGTAATTTCATAATCGAAACTGTGATTGTAACTGTATAAAAGAGAAGTAAATTAGCGCTTATACACCTGAAAAAAATGTACCGAATTCCCCGCATTCAAAGAGCGAACGCTAGGGGGAAAATAGGGAAGTAAAAGAGAGTGGAATAAATAAAGGGTAGAGGAGCAAAAGAAGGGATTAAGAGGGCAGAGGAAGTGTGCGTGGGAGAAGGTAGAGGGAGCCGTTCGTTGCGGGGGTGTGAATGGAGAGCAGTCTGCCGATGCGAACAAGGGGATCCGTTCAACAACATCCGCGCACCTATCATTAGCAGCGGAGTGGAGGGAGGAATTGAACGACTGGGAAGGGCGGAAATTGCGGAAAGAATTAGCAGGAGAAATAGTACGGAAAATCAAGGGACGAGGTGGCAAAAATAGAGCGCCATTCATGGAAAACAAGATGGAAACAGAAATGAATTCTTTTCCGTAAGGTCATTCCTAGGTAGTATTCTTCAACTCTAGACAACCCATTCATTTCCATTCGCCCAGCAGAAAAGGGTGATGTTTTACAACGGTAAACATTCAGAATTTTGTAATTGGAAACTGAAGAATTGGGTAGCAGCAGAGAATTTCAGCGTAATCTTTTTCTTTCCAGTTTTCTCTCCGGTTCTACGACAAAAACAAATACCGGCTGTTTCGGTTTCGGTTCAACCGCCAACCTTTAACCGGTTCGAACCATCTCACCTGCCTCAGTGGCGTAGTGGTTTGCGTGCTAGCTTAGTAACGCCGAGGTCCCGGGTTCGAATACTGTTCAGGGTTGTATATGGTTGTATGTGTTCGTCTTTTATAGGTTAAATATAAGAGTGGTCTCGTTTAAGACTAAATTCGTCTAAATAAAGACATAATTATAATTATTTTTCGCTTCAATCGTTTTAATATGACATCCCTCTGAAAGTTTGTTCTGTTGTTTCTTTTACGCCAAGTAGGCTTCCTCCGTAGTTATAGATGGGGATTCGAGCTTCAGGCAAACCTTCGAGCTAATGACTTTCCAGGCAGACACATTTAAAACTTACTTACTTACAAAAATACTTACAAAAATTTCAAAGAAAGTACTGCAATTTTTACCGATACACTGAACTACGGCACTCACAGATATTTTGATTACTGACATAGGAAACTAATTACGAGAAAACCTATAGGTAATAAACACACTATTATGGAAAACTTTTATAAATGCAAAGAAAATAAACGTAGTCGACCTTTCGCCAACCGCCAATAGTTCTATGGGAAAACTGAACTTGTTATAAAGAGATATTCCAAAATAATTACTTATTTTGAAACTATGTATAAGCAACTAATAGTAGATGTTGACCATTATCGTTACTATAAAATAATCCTTCATTTTTAGGAGTTTTATAGCACTACTTCTCAACCATTGTGCATTGATTCAGCTCTTAGTGACATGTAATCTCCAAAGTTCACATTACGCATGCGCTTGTTTTTCGATGGTAGTTCGTAATGAGAAAACTAAACAATTTCATCCCACATTTGGTATTTTCCTTTCACAATTTGCATTAAGACCTGAATAAAAAACCGTGGAGCACACAAATTTGAGTCAAACCGTGAGTATTCAATGAGTGAGTGAGCAATATTTTCCTGGATATTTTATGCCATAATGGGCTTAAAAAAACATTGAGAATTTATATTTGACACATTGTATTTCCTTTCACTTCAATTTTAGATAAATTCTACAAAATCGATGTTTTGGTGTGGCGCATTCTTTGATTTGCGCAAGGGTTCAATGAAAGAAAAAAGATTAGAAATGGTCGTTAGGGCTGAATTTTCATGTTACGGCCTAGAGTTTTCAGCTTTAAGTAAAAAACAGAATTATTACGAAGAATAAGAAATATTAGCATTTCCCTCACAATATTTGAACTAAATCCCGATCGCTTCAAAATAGAAACAGAAACAAATTTTCTACACCGTTGTCCTCACATACGCCCAACTCGATAAGAGATAACACAGTATTTTAGAAGACATTATTACCATCGCGTGTTCAATCCGATAAGAAAAGAACGTCCTCGGCGATAATCCCAACAACAACCGCAATCAAACACGCCATCAATCATAAGATAAGGGTCGAAAAATCAATGGCTCGATCAGTTCTTAGAATGAGTAGTTCTTTCAAAGAATGACGCTTTCGGAAGAAACTATGCATCGCGTCGTGTAGATTTAGAATACAAACGTAATGGAATTTAAAGCAGTATAGAAATTCAATACATTGCATAATCCGGGACGGATTTATCAATTTTATTTGTGTTGGTTGGTTATTATGAAGCAATACTTTTATGGAATACATTACATAATTTAAGTCCCTTTATAATGTTCAGTCTATCCTTTACTCAATGTTTCTGATAGAAATACTACCGACAATTCAATATTAGGTTTATTTTAGCTGCAATTAAACGAGTTCTTTTTCTCGCAGGTTCCGCGCCTCTGGTCTGGTGTATTCCCTCTACCTTTCTTTCGTAATCGTTCACGTTTCATATCCAAAGGTAAAATACACATCAAACAACCTCTTTTTCATGCCCATTTGCCTTTGCAACGATCTTTTCATCCTCCATGATGCAGTCATTGCTATTCCCACTCTTTCCTTGATATCCATCTCACTTCTCCAACTACTTTCCGCTAGAATGCGGAGACATTACAAACTAATAACGAGGCACACCGGACGAGCAAAAATGCATTTCCTAAAAATCTTTCCTCCGATTATATATGCTTGTTCTTTATACGCAAAGCTACATCTATTTTACAATACTCGTTGCAGTTTTAAAATGCGAATGGTGAACGTTTACTTTCTTCCATAAGCACTTCATACTACCGATTCTCATAACTATTCAATCAACTTATATTTCACAAGTTTATTAACTCTTTAACCTTGTTATTAAATTTAAGTGTTATTACTCATGAATTTGATGTATCAAAGAAATTAAACATGAAGCAAACGTTCTGATTTATTCTATTCCTCCAATCTGCTTTAGATGCATCAAATACAACATCATCCATACGAATCATCATAAATAAATCCACACGAATACTCAATTACAAAACATTAAAATCTCCTAGGAGAATTGCCTTTAAAACGTTCACTGCGGATACCTCCATTTCCAATGTATTTATAACTCCAACGATGGAGTGATCCGCAGTGAACGTGCTAAGAGGGAAAAATGCTTGCTGGGACGTACCCGAATAAAGAGACAATATCCAACCTACTTACATACGATAGTTTTGCGCAAGAAAAACTGACGGCTGATTCCTAATTGAAACATTCCTCTCGGTTGGACTAGCCGGTATGAGTGTCCATACAAAAGGAGGCGCGGCTTGTATTTACATTGCCTTCACATGTTCGATCGTTTTCTGGGAACAAAGAAGGCGCAAGGGGCGAAAAAGGTATGGCGGGTGGTCACACATAAAAGCGTCACAGACGGACAGCCGTCGATAATGGCGGGAAGAGCCCGGTCTTTCAAGGCCGTCAAATTGGGCCATCGACTCACGATGACGGGGCGCTAAAACGAAGCATTAATGGCGCCAAATCTGGAGCAAGAGAAAAAGGTGAAAGAACGTCGAAGTCATTCAGACACCTTTCACACGGAGAGAAATAAATTTTCTTTCATCCTTCCATCCATTCATTCTCAGCTCAACAACTTTATAAGATATCTCACCTGGTGCATGAAGGTTTGAGCTTTAAAATCGAAATTTTCCTCATTAACTGCAACTCTTCCAAGACTATATACTTCTATATATAGACATCTATGACATCAGGATGAGAGAATATCATAACGAATGCCTTCCCCGCTCATATAGGTTTTTTATAAATCCATTTTTTATTTTGAATTTATTATTTCTTAAATTTAGGAAAGATTTTGTCTTATCGCTGTAGTGTTTCGTATTTTAACGTCTTCTTTCTCACTCCCCTCCCGCTACGTGAGATTTTTATCAATTATTTTTTTACCCTTATTCTAATAGTTTACCATTAACTAACTGTAAATGTTAGAACGACATCCGAGGTCGGGTGGAATAAAGGCCCAAATTGGCCTAACTTTATCAAAAGGGTCCATTCTCCTTAATCTGAATTTCTCACCATCTCTTCTGCGTTCCACTTTTAATTCTAAGTAACACTACAGCATTCTAACCAGCGTTTTTTTTTATTTCAGTTTAATTTTATAACAGTACTAGAACATTAAAGAAGCTTAAATTGCTTACTAATTTCTGACTAGAAACGAAAATGTAATCCATCGAGACATGTGCCTTCCTAGCTAAACATATCTCGATAACAATGACAATAGATGAGATAAAACTGCAGTAGAAATAATTTCACTATTTTGTTTTAAAAAATTAATATCTATTTATTTCTAAATTTCATATCACAAGGATTAAAGGAAAGGAAGGTGTCATAGTAGATTGAAAACCTACGAAAAATCCCAAAGGAATAACAAGTGTGAAAAATAGCCGGAAGTGGGAGACCTGGGTTCGAGTCCCAGTCGTGTCGCTATTTTTCACACTTGTTATTCCTTTAAATTTCATTGAATTAAAATATTTTGCTGATATCATCAGATAAGTTACTTATATTCTTCTTGCCGTTTCAGCACGGTCTGAAAACTTCTCAAGATACTCTACTTCCCAATCACAACGATCTAAAAATATTTTCCTCTTTTACATTTCATAACCAACATTTTATATTGATTTCTTTTGCCATAACTCAGCTTCTTTGAAAAAAAAAATCAGCAATTATGGGTTATGTCCAGAATAACTTTGTGGATCAAAGGACACTGTAGTAGTAGTTATACCTGAACTGGAAAAATAATAGCATACCGATAGGGGCATTTTGTATTTTCAGAACACTTCAGTTAACTCACAGAGTAATAAAAACAAAAAAATCTTCGTTCATTATTCCCCCACAACACCCGGATGAATGCAGAAAATACAATAAAATAGAAATGACCATTTATTAACTATCATGGGGAATCCCTACCATCGAGCATTTATGTCATTTTAGTGAATGTTTCAATACGACGTTTTTAATGCATTAACAGTGGAGAAATAGTTGTTTCCGCCAAAAATTTCATCTTCTCTAGTGATATAATCAATCGTTTCTGGCCGTACTTCGTGGAACGACATAATGAAACAATAAAAAAATTCTTTTATTATATAGTTATTCTTTTATTATTTCTCTCTAGTGATATATGATGGAATTCAACGCTAACAAAAGACACGCACTAAATATCAGCCTGTTTACTTCGCCCACATAAAAGTTTCATTTAACTGCGTGGGTTTCGTCGCTGAGCAACCAGGTAAACAAATTATAAATAACAAGCTGCATAAATATAAAAGCTGGGAGGGAGGGGGAGACGATCTCACCCAACATTATTTATCAATAGGATTGAATTACCCGAAAGGAAATTTCTCTATTTACACCAAAATCCCTGTTAATCTAACTTTGAATATGTACTTCAAACGATTCCACAATAAACTACTGTGCCCCCCACCTAGTGAAACGCGCCCTACCTTTCACCATCCTACTTAACATTTAGAGGCTTCTTACAACGTCGCTAATTCCACCTTTCGTGGCAAACGTCGCAACGAGAACGTATTTCTTTTCTCTATCCAGTCAGAGAAAAGAAAGCCGCCTTACTCTATTCAAGCGGCGTGAGCTTTCTAGGTGATCACATCCGTTCGCAGTTATTCGAAAGCCTGGAACTTGGCGTGTTGTAAGAGCGATCATCTGTTTCTCATGTTTCGTCACGAAATGTCGCTAAACAAGCGCTTTTACAGTTTATTAACAGGTGAAAGTTAGCAACTCGTTGGTTTTTTAGACGTAAAATGAGCGACTTGCAACCCGCAACCAGAATGCTATGCATGCTGATCGGATGTGACGTCCAAGACGTTGAGAGATGGCTAACATTCTGGATGAAGTTATTAAGGACGTATTGTCATGTTTCCATGGTAATTTCTCTAGAATATTTCACATACAACTCAATAAAATATTAACAGGTAGATTGGAGCATATGTAGGAGAAACAGAATATACGGAGTCATGAGTGAAAGTATAATGAAAGAATTTTGACTGAAAGAAAAGCTGCGTTACCAAGAATATTATCTGATGTACTGATTCAGCCAGTGAAGTATTGATTTTCTATTGCTTTTCTTCGAATTCTTGTTTTCATAAATTGCATAGAACAATCAGAATGTACTTCATATCATAAAATAAAAATCATGGTTTATTGAACAAAATTAAATAAAAATTACAATAAAAATGTTGATTAAATCTTTGTCAATTAGATTTTTTTTGTTTTCACACGTTTTGTTAATAATACACAATTTGCCTACAGTGATTCTATGTGAAGTTACAAAGTTGATTCTTTTCAATCATTCAATTTTGACAATTGAAATTGTAAGCAAGGACTCACTAAAAGTACTACGCATTAGGAAAATGTTTGACAAGTAAATTAATTTGGTCAAGTTTTGCCATTCGATGACGAAAAGTCGCTAAAACTTTTCTAAAACTCGACCTAAAACCAATAATAGCCATGGAAAGACTGTTACGATGCTTCCTCTAACATCCTATCCTTCCCTCTGTGAATAAGTATTTAATGACAATAGAAATTATTTAGTTAATAGAAATTTTTTTAGTTTAATATTTAGCTATTACTCTCAGTAGGTTTTACAGGTTTTTCATACTCTTGAGGGTGTTCTCCTGCTGTGAATTTTTTTGTTAAGTTCTTGAACTCCTTTCCTTCCTTTTTTACTGATCTATCCCTTTCTTTTATTAATATTAAATGGGTTACATGTAAGAGGGGACTTCATAGTCCCAATCTCGCCCGCAATAAAGACTCTTTTATTCTATTCCATTCTATCCTTTTTATAAATCGTGTACAGGGCCTATGGCTAATTAAAAGGCAAGTACAATATTTTAACAAACGCATCTCCAAATTTAGGGTACATTCGCTGTCTTGTAAAAAGATGTAAAACAACTGAGTAACATATTCGCTCGATATTTCCAATGGATGGATGACATTAATTTAGATTCACACTCCAATTAATGAAATGGATAATATACAATTATAACAAAGGACTAGACGGTAGACTGGTTGGCAGCATTTCATAACCGCATCGGAGAAGATCGACAAGAAAATGTTTTCATTTCGAAAGCGCGCTGGTCACCTTGGCAACTGATTACTCTTATCAATTTTGGATAAGAGATAATGTTACTCATTCATATCGCGGAGAATGAAATATGGAATGGAGTGCGTGGGCGGCGGCAGTATTTCGCTGGAGGGAAATGGAAGAATCCGTCTGGAACACTTTCAAAATAGGGCACCTGTAGGAGTGATTTTTATAAATACCTTCCTGCGGGGAATTCGTTTTTAAAAGCGTTCGTGGGAAGAAAAAACGAGTTTTTTGGACCTGAAAATAACGTGGTTGTTGAACCGAATGCTGCGCGATATTAAAACTTTTACGTTGGCAATCAATCACTATGGGATGCGCGGACGGAACGCCGTCGAAGGGAAATTCACCGGCGTCAGAGAAACTTCGCAGCTTTTTAAATTAAAAGCATTCCAATACATATCTTTCCAAAGCTTTAAATTAAATATAAATTGAAAAAGGTTAAATGAGTCAGGTCAAAAACATTACCAACTATATACTTGGAGAAGAATTGCACGTAAACACATTTAACGGATTAAAAATGTTATAACATACCAACAGCAACTGGAAAATGGTCAATTAAAAGAAGTAGAGGTAGTAATTTAAAAAAAAAGTCTTTCAGCAGGTTCTTTAAAGTCATTTTGCACACGAGCCCAAAAATCAATCATCTTACCCTAAAAGGATACTTCTTTTTTCCTCATTATAGCTTTCAATAAAGATGAAATTTAGGACGAAAAGAATAGAACGACCCAAATGTTTACAAACATCTCGGCGTAAACAACAACACGAGTAGATTCTACGCATGCTGTAAGAATACCAGACCTACTTAGAAATTTTCAGGTCGCATACTTTTCTATTGCGATAGCTAAAAAGAATCAATGGACGAGTAAATTTATGTTTACCTCAAATTAAAACTCATCGGGTAGAATATGAGCCCACAAAAAAATAACTCCTATATAACTAACAAAACTGCATGTTGACAAGACGCCCGAACTAATCCATGTTTACACCTAAATATTTACGATAGTGGTAATGTTATAAGTACTTCGACTGGTGAGGTCATTTTGCACACTTGGGGTGTTACCGGGAATCGAACCCGGGACCGCTTTCATCGAAGTTGAAGTTGCTGCCCACTTAGCTATCCAGGAGCCCGTCGGACAGATTGGATGGCCAATAAGAAGTCGTAGACAGAGGTTCAAACTTCTTCCAACTGGCCATCAAATGTGTCCGATAAGAAAAATCGTTCCAGAAATCGTTAGGCGTGAGCGGGGATTAATGGAAAAAAACTGCATTAAAGTAATCACTTTCATATGAGAACGGAATGTGGCGAAACTTCCTTGGCGAGAATTTGCATGCAAACGCTATCCCTTTCGTTCTCAAGAATAAGCTGCATTAGCAAATAACATGGGAGTGATGAGTACGGAATAAGGTAAAACGTCATTCGCCTTGCTGTGAGCTACGAGACAACCGTTACTGACGTGCTACAAAAAATGCAGATTCCTCGACGTCATCATTTCACCTACTGAGACAGCTGAAGTGGAGCTCCCGTACAAATTACTAGCATTCGCAGAAAGGCGCTCAACTTACTTTAGTTTCGGAGACCTTCGGAGAGTTACAGCAATTTCGAAAGCATTTTTGTGGACATAAACGTAAATACACTCTCAAGGTTGTGCTGAAAACCGTGGGCGATGCAACCGGAAATGGGCATCAAATTTAAATATTCTTACGTCAAACTTAGCGATTTCCCACTTTAGTTGTAAGAACATATTTGAAGGCCAGGGAACTTTAGTTTTCTGTTTTGAGAGAGTATTTTGAATTTTCGAATGATGTTTTGTTAGAGAAATAGGGTGAAATGTTTCGCCAGCATGAGTAATTTATTTATAAACCTCAACTTGCAAAATACTAATGGTTATTTTGGGTCACAAATGGTATGCCTTGCTAAGGATTAAAAAAAAATAAGTTGACGTTTTTGTTACACATGTATGTAATTGTATAGTTGATTACCATATAAATACAAATCATCATTATTATTATAAATCCATTACCTCTCTTATTAATTGGTGCCTGACTTTAAATCGTAAACTTCGTTTTTCAGCAGCTAAATCATTGAATCGAAATGAATAATCGAATTAAAATGGAAAATACGAAAAAATAAAAATCATGGAACAAATTTCGATAAAATCCAATTTTTCTTGTGTTTGCCGCATACTTACATTCCTTCTGTTAAACTTCAAGGCTCTATAACATATGTACAATAACGATTCAGGCATCAAAGTTAAAGAAGCACGTTTGAAAGTCTTAAGCATTAGAAGTGAACGAAAATTTTGAACGACTTATTAGTGAAAAAATAATGAGAATTTATCCTGAAAATATGTAAGATACATCGAGATAAACTTATATACGAAGGAGAAAGTCAATAATTTAAGCCTCCTTAAAAAATTGTTTGGTAAAATCTGAGAATGTCTCTATGAGGTTTAACATAGGCAAGATGCAAATCTCAATGTAATGCATGAAAGCGCAACTTTTCGAATTCGAGAAGGATTGAATTTCAAGGTTGTTTCAATACTGCTCTGCGGTAGTTCCAGTGAAAAAAATAAATACAACTTTCGCGAAATAAACGCTTTTTAGATAGTAATATTACTTCCTTCATTCCACAAGGGGGAGTTTACATAAGGGTAATAGTTCACCAAATCGAAAAAGAATTAAAATTAAAATAAGCGATCTTATCTGAAGATCCACTCTGGACCGCGACCGAAAAAAATCAACTGTCGACTTCATAACCCTACGCTACGATTAAATATATTGCAGCCACATTTTTTGGATGCCAATGTGGGGCATTTCACAAATTCTCAATACCCGATCCCGGACATGTGGGACGCTACACAATGCCCTAGTTTATTCAAAGGTAAACACCATAATATGTACGTGGAAGAGCTACTATTTTTGAAAAAAAAGACTAAAATTCATTTTAACACTATAACCCCGGTAAATGGAAACAGAAGAATGTGGCAATGGTAATTTCGTCAATTTCTTACCTACGTGACTTGACCCGTGTCCTTCAAGTCGGTTGATACTCTCTCTGAGAAAAACATCTTAATACATCATTCATAATCCAAATAAAGATGCAGCGGATCACATAATTTTTAATATCGAACATATAACACTGTGAAAACAAAGTGGCAAGTAATGTTTTGGTAACTACCGAAGGAAAAATCTCGAAATCGTTATCTTACGATGTCAACGAAAGAAGAATAAGTATAGGACTTGCACATAAAGATGACATTGCAATCTCTGAGCGATATCATGAGAAAACTATTGCCTTTGGATAGTTTTTTTTATCGAAAGTTATATGCATTATGGTTATTAATTAGCGGAGGAAAGAGATAAGGTGTCCACACCAGATTCTGCCGACCTTCTAATTATCAATTTTTTTATATCAACTTCTTTCTATTATCTAATGCGGGACACAACATCGAATTCCGGGACCGTCCTGCCTCATCCGGGACGACTGCCCGACTCATTCAAAATATCAAATCTTTCCTCATACGTCCTTCAACTCCGCAAGTTGTGGGAAAGCGAGGAAAATGCGCTTCTTATCAACGCAGCAGATAAGTAGACGGAGATAAAACTGGAAATCTCTTTGATAAGAGAGATTCTCGTCAATGTCGCCCAGTAAGTAAATGAAGGCCATATTTCTCCTCTGCATTCTGTATCGTACACGAGACCTTCAAAACCTGTTCTTATGCACTCAAAAAGACATCGGGGATGCCTCCTCAAAAAAAACAAGCATTTATATACGGAATTGCTTCGATAGAATATCAAGTAGCTTGCTGAATCAATGTATACAATATTTTTAGGTAAACTTCGTAATGTTAATGTCTACTATGATGCATGCCTTTTTCCAATTTGTATTCTGTATTCCTCATAACCTTCTAAATAATTATCTTTTAGAACTTGCATTTTCTGTCGACTATCGAATTATTTTTGCATTTTCGCTCTCTTGTGAGCCTCCATTACTGTAGGTGCTTACACGCGATATTTCTTCTTCTTCGACCTTCGAAGTTATGAAGATTTTCCTCGCAAGTCTACTCTTTCCTTATTACATTTATTGCTAATAACAAATAAACAGTAAACGAGATGGTGGATGAGGGCCAACTAGGATCTAAACCTTAACAAATCCGGTCATTAATAAAGCAATTTATTCTTAATTAAGATGATAAAGTCATCTGAGGATTCATTTTGATAACATGTGGAAAATAAGAAATGTTCAAGCAGCTGAAAACGATTTCCTTTTATACCCTTTTATAAAGGGTGAGGATAGAAGGAACAAACTGCAGAAACGCAAATGACATTGGTAAATTTATTTGATAACGGGCACCCATTTCTGGTTACATATATTTGGAACGCCTTAAGAATCGCACCCACATTCATACCCCTTAAACACTGTGTGATAACCACAGTTACATGCAATGGGGTATCGGCAACAATTGATGTGACATTTTTCTCTATGCAATTTCCCTCGGCCACACCCCGAAAGACAGCTTGCAGGGTATCAATTACGATGTATTTATTGGAACATGAAGAAATTATAACCACTGGCACCGAAATAACATCACGGGTATCTTACGTCACACTGAAATAAAAGTGCTGAAGCATTGCTCGAATTCGGCGCCTTGCTCCTTATAAATCTATCAGAAAAAGCGCTATACAGCAATGGGGAGTCATAGATGCATTATTTAGAAATTATTCTCCAATTCCAACTGGACACTAAGACATGAATACCAAAACATTCCACATGAAACTATTTTGGGATCATATTTTACGTCACCTCTCATGGATAGTTTTTATTCATCTCGCAAAATTAATTAAACAAAAAAACAAAAGTGAAACGTCGACGATAATATAATGCTGACTCGTGACCATTGCTTAAGTACTTAATCTCAAGATTTCGAAGGGGTATCTTACATCATCGGAAGCAAAAACAAATTGTATTTTTTTTCACAGAGGCGTTGAAGGGATGAGGACTCTCTAATTTTAGTTTTGACCTAGAAATTGTTATTTTCGCGTCCTTTATCCATTGCGTTCTTCTCCAGTTTTAAGTGGCCCAATTCCGCAAACATTCGCACTAGGAAATTATCAATTCGGATAGATAAGCAATTTTCTCTTATTGAAATTGAGATAAAATAACAGAAAGATTGACGGCAGGATGTTGGGAAAAAGACAACTTCCTGGACATCACGAAGCAGTGGTTCTTAAACTTCTAATCCTGTAATTCTCCAAATATGTTTTCGAATCCTCTTACAAAGGTTGTTGAAAAAAATCACCACTTTTCAAGGGAAACTGGTAAATTTAATCTCAAATAACTTTGCACAATACTACATAACTACAACAGACACACGACATGTTTCAACGCATACGCGTCATTTTCAAGTGTGTCTGTTGTAGTTATGTAGTACAGTGCAAAGTTATTTGATATTAAATTTACCAGTTTCCCTTGAAAAGTGGTGATTTTTTCAACAACCTGTCATGGAATACTACAAAGTAAATCGCCGCTCCGTCGAATTTATCCTCTTACAAATACAGTAAGTTACAAATCACTATGGAAAACGGTAATTGTGCTCTCCAGGATATAAAAATGGGAGATGCGATTTCTTTTTAAATGATCGAATGATCGAAGGTACTGGCATTAAATCCGAAAAAACTTGGAAAATATCCGTTAACTAGCTGAAACCGTAAATCGAGGTATATTACTACACATTATTGTAAAATTTCGAACCCTCTGAAAGACCTTTATGCACCCTTAGGGGTACTTCAGAACTAATGACATAAAAGATGGGTTCGTAATCAAGAAATAAGGGACAAATCATAATAAAATAATGAATTTCAGGACACACTGACTTTGCAGAAGACTAATGTACGTATGACTTTAGAAACCACACGGAATAAAGCCGTTAAAATCCGACCTAAAAGGAGTGCTCCGAACCACCGAAAAACTACGGCAAAAACTTTGCCACAGAAAGAATTATCATTTCTGAATCAGTGGAAAACGGGATGGAACAAATCACCTTGGGAGGTTTTCGAACCTTTTCCACCTTTGAGCAATGCCTTTCTAAAAAAAATTAAAAGTTATGTAACAGTGAGCAAAAATGTATGTAACAGAATTTTTTTAACTGACCAAAATGTGACTGTTGTGCATTGTAAATTAATAAGATCAATAACTGAATTATTAAATTTACCTCTATATCATGATTAACTATGTAAATGACCTGGCGTCTTGAATTTAATCAGTAAATTTTATAATTTAATTAAATTTTATCCTGTTTTCAGAGGGGTTTTCCTCCCGAATAGGATGAATATTTGGCAAGGATTTTCATATTTTTAATTTATTTGGAAAGGATTTTCATATTTTTAATTTATCAATCAAAATCGATGATTAAAGGAGATTATTTACCCCTCGATAATGAATAATACCTGACCTTTTACCTATTTGTAGACAACATTTATAAAGAATGAAAAACTGATTTATCTTCCCTTCTTACTTTTTCCAGCAACCCTACTAGTTCCGTTCTGGACGAATTACTTTGACACCAAAGAGGTAGAGCGGAATAAACTTCATTAACAACCTATGGCACTTTTGAACAGAAACACGCGCATTATCTAGCCTCACCGATGAGAATTTTCGCACAACGTCAACCTGCTCCCACAAAAAGGGTTGAAACAGTCAATGGAAGGAGGGCAGTGGATCTTGTCAACGAAACGGCGTTCGCGAATTGGATTATTCGTGAGAAGTTGAGTAATAAGCCTGGCGTAGAAAGTTTCTACGTAAGACATTTTAGGTTATTCCTGAGAACGACATGATCTTCGACGCTGAAATTTTCATGTAACTTTTCCTTTAACTTCGAACCTTTTTCAAACTTACTGACCTACGGTAAAAAGTACAAACTAGACAAAAACTCAAAGCATGATATTATTTAGAGGTTTAAAAATACTACGTAAGCCGTATATAGGCAGACGGATCTCTCGTTAAGAGGGAAACGGGAAGCTCCGGATTACCGAATTCTGGGAATCTCCCTACGCACATTTCGGAAACAATGTCTCCATTCTCAAGGGTTCCACGAAGAACTAAATTTCAGACTGATCGAATGAGTAAAGCAATAACTTAAATTCCATCGATTTTGCTGTGATTTCTACTCAACAAGCTCACGAGGAATGTATAGAATTCGAGTATATGTAGAGAAACAAAACTAAAAATCCTAAGAATGTCAATAAATTCGCGTAAAAATGAAGAGCTTATAGTATTACTAATAGTAGTAGAATTGTTAAAACTGCTTAGACAGCTAAGGTCATTTCACACGTAGGTCCCCACCGGGAATCGAACCCGGGACAGCTTTCACTGAAGTCGAACGCGTTGCCCACTTGGCTATCCGGCAACCCCAATAGTGCTACTATAAGACAACCGAATTCGTGGGCACTCCCCAGTAGGGGATAATTTTTTCTAACCTTAATTTGCGTATTTAAAATCCAAATACTCAGATAATTCTTTTACCAATAACCCTTTATTTAATTTGCTAGAGAGACAGTCTTGATTTTGGTTCGAGCTATCTATGGTCGTGTGTATAAATGTTTACTTTCATCCGTCTTCAATTAAAATTATCATTATTGAATTTACAAACACCGACGAATGGTTCGGATGAAGGGTAGATTCCCCAATCACAATCTCTTCCGGATAAAGCCATCGTGTCTTTACCTACTAAACACAGTTTCGATCGCGTTTCATTTCCCAACCAAGAATTCAAAATCGCGAGCGCTGGCCTTAAGTAATGAGGCACTGACAAAAACGGGAGAAGCGCCACCATTCACGAAAATCATTACTCACTCTGCCCTAGCCGTAGGTAAAGAACTTCCCCAACCAACAGCACAGGTGTGAAAAAATCACGGACGATGAAAAGGCAAACAAACCCCAACCATTTCCTAGTCGATAAAAAGACCCCCACGGAACACCTGAGATAGAGCGCTGAGAACAACCTGAACAGAAAGGGGGAAAGAAAAATCAAGCGAGAGCAACGGAAAAGAGAACGGGGGGAGAGAGAGGAGAGCCACAGCATCCGGCCTAAGAAGGAAATCGATTCGAAGTCTCTCGACGCCCCCACCGACCACCCCCCCGCCCCACATCCATCTGCGCGGGATCCTCCCCGACATCCCCACATGAAGGATTCGAGGTGAATGGAGAGACACCCGCCTCTCCCCCGGGGTCGACCCGAGCGTGGGCGGATCCGGAAAATCAGGAGAGCGGGCAGAACGCGATTATCGCACGGAATATCTATAAGGCCAATTATACCTCCGAAAATTCGCAGTGCAAAATCGAAAGGGAAATTTGACGAAAATACCACGGGTGAAATCCAGATTCGATCTATCGAAAAGCCTCGCGATTTATCGAAATTACCACGGAAGGGGGAAGAACATTTAGGGAGGGATATTTTCATGAAAATCCTGGCTGAAAATCGGAAGGAAAATTTGACGAAATTCCACGGACGAAAAACGAAATCTTGGACCGATCTATCAAAAGATAGCAATTATTGGGTAAACCCGTTGATGTAGAGGGAGAGAAAATTTTGAGAGAGATATAATAAAATAGCGAGGTAAATTTTATGAAAATTTGGGCCAAAAATCGAAAGGAATATTGGACGAAAATAAGGCGACTCTATAAATCGAAAAAACTTGCCATTCATCGAAGCTGTTATTATTACGCTAATATATTTTTGGATGGAAAGAAAACATTTTTGGAGGAATATTTTCTGAAAATTCGGAGAAATTCGAAAGGAGAATTTGTCAGAGATGGTATGAGTGAAGATCGAAATTTTTTGAGATACTTATTGTTATAACCCTATATATTGCTGAAAAGGGAGAACGTATTGGGATGGATATTTTCTAGGATAAATGAAATTAATGAAGTAGGAATGGTTGCTATAGAACAAGAGCTAGGCGAGTGAGTGCTTTGCCATAAGAAAATGTATCGGGGTGAAAAGTTAGGTGTATACAGAAGTCCAAACTCATACAAGTTTACAAGAGCGAGTAGGACTTTTTCAATAAATCAACGAGTTAATAAAATACAGCTGGTACGAATGATTTGACAGAATACTAATAACGATAACTCTTCGGTAAGAAAAATTGTACTGGTTTTTGGGTATCTAAGGCTGTTAATGAATTACGAAAAACAGGAAATAAGCTGTCTGATTTTTATACACATAAAACTTAGAATATGGGAAACGGAAAACTTCTCCGAAGAAATCGAAGATAATAAAAAGGAAAGGAATTAAAATGAATGAAAGAAAATTTTTGCGGCTGTATTAGAGGAGAAATGATTATAACTGCATAACGTGTCAATTTTCAAAATATCCAAAAGCCGGGGACTGAAAAAGGATTACCAGGCGGGCCACGGAGGGAACATTTCGGGATGTTGCAAGAGAGTCGTTTAATATTTTGATCCATATCCTTTAAAATCGTGATCCAAACATAATATAAATTTAAAAGCAAAATTTTGATGCTAGTATTTAATAAAAATGAAGCCGAAGAACACAGAGGGATATTGAAATTACATCATAAGATCCAGCGAGTCGCTAGTCCAACTCTAGAGCTGATCTTGGCCAGATCTTTTGTATCTTAGGATTAGGTACATCTTTCCAAAAGAACTTCCTCTTTCAAACAACAGAAATGTAATTACCATATAATATCTCCATTCTTTTTGTCAAATATACATTGTTGTATTTTATTATGAATTAGTAATATTGTATTTTAGAATTTTGATTGCGCTATCATGACTTGATACAAACGGTTCCGCCTGAAGCAAAACCAAAATTCTAAAATACAATNCTAACGAACTGACAAAATGAATACAAAACGTTTACCCTTTTATACTTATTTTTAAAATCTATTTTGGAATAATCTATTTAATGTTAATTAATACAATAATCTTCTTAATCTAATTAATATGTTTAATCTATTTATTAAGTATTCAAATATGATACACAAATTCTGTTCCAACTGGAGTAATAAGGAGGAGAAAGCAAAAAATGTTCCATGTAATTGTTATAAGTGCTTCGACAGACGAGGTAATTTCGCACGTAGAACCCACCAGGAATCGAACCGGGAACCCCTTTCACCGAAGTAGAATATGTTGCCCACTTGGTTAACCGGGAGCCCATTGTTACTATTATTATATATAATACTACTAACACTAATTTGTATTACATTTATTATTATACCATTATTATAACGGCATAAGTCATAAATAGCAAGGATAAACAGGCGTGAGAAATAGCGACATGACCGGGACTCAAACCATATTCCGGGGAGGTATCAACCACTGAACTACCCTGCCACTATGTTATACATTTTCCAATATCATACATAGCAGTTAAAATGTTAAACCCTAAGTCAAGATATTCGGAACTATAAGCATTCATAGATCAGCAGGATATGACCTACGCTGAAGGCCTCCAGTCAATCACTCCATACACGGAAAACATCCCTTATCCGTAGTCATGCTCCGACTCAGTACACCCCCTTAGTACGGTTGAATCACGTGACGGGACGTAATGCATAATGATGGGAAAAATTCCCCCCACGCCGCCGCCGAGACGAGACGACAACTGGATTCTTATTTTCGAATCGATTTCTTCCGCGTGCAATAAAAATAGGACGGGAGGAAAATGACACGATACCGGAACTCGTCTACGATCTGCTTATATGCGTATTATTTATAGCGCAAGGTCAATCAATTACTCGGCGTAAAATAACAGGCATTGGGAATGGGTGCGGTGGGGCGGGGCGGTGCCTTCCCACGCCGCCGAGGGCTCCAGTCTCAGCGGTTGACTATTCTCCGGACGAATCCGAATCAAATGAAACGATTAGTCATTACGGGGCGACGGTTCTCATCTCTGCGAGGAGCATGTAAATAACAACCCCTTTGTGTATGCAGAGTGAAAAGGAAGGCACGCTGGAAGGTTGGGACTGGATTTAGAGAATACGCCACGAATGGGTAACGGAAAATTCCGACAAAATATACATCGAAGTTCCTCTCTAATCCCTGGATTTTGCGAATAAGTATAGAATCCGTGATGAAAGTAAAATTTATACGATACTTATTATTAATTTTAGAAGTTCATGGAGAAGCTACCGGTAGATTAGGGATCAGTAAAAGCACAGAAAAAATGTCAATGATCAACTAGACATTTTTTACAAGGAAAAGGGTTTTAGGTACTTGGCACGATTCAACTGAGAAAAGCATTACGTCTGGTATTATAATGAAAACTTAAAATGGAATTCTACTAATGTCCAGTTTATAATTATATTAAATTATTGTATTGTAATATTTTGTTGTAGTTAGAGTGAAGTGAAGATTATGGTTTTTCTATGCATTCGATGGATTAGCAAGTACATTTGCTATAATCTTCACATTAACTTTAACAAAACATTACAATACGTGATCTTAATATTCCTGAGTGTCGAACAAGATTTCATCAAAATCTACTATAACATTCACCGTTGTACATATATTTATACCTCCTATAAGTCTATAACCACCCATAAGATAAGAAATAATTGGGACTTTCTAGTCCCAATTAAGGAGTTTGTATTTTTAATTGTATAAGAAATGTATTGAGGAAAATATTCAAAAGTTAATTTAGAGCACTTCCTGGTAAAATAGAATGACATGATTTGTACGAAAACCTAACTGACTACTGAAATCCGTCGTTACTTCTATTAAAGAACCCTGGGTTCGACTCTAGACGACTCGAAAATACTCCCTTAAGAAACACATGCTATTCTTTTTCTCCTTCTGCAGGCTTCATTTTAATTATAATATTAAAAACAACGGTCCTACGAAATCGAGGAAGGTATGAAAAGAAGGGAAACCGAATAAAGTTTCTTATTTTGGTCGTTGGATGGTTTTCAATTGCAAATAGCAAGGATTTAGATTAAATTAGCAGAAATGTTGTAAAATTTTGATGCTACAAACTCGTCCCATTGATCAAAGCGATTGTTAAAGTCGAGATTATACGTTTTCCCATTAGAGTAAATTAGGAATTTACGTCCACTTAAAAGAAATAGTAAACGATCTGAGACTGTTTGAAGTGGTAGCAGTTTCATCTGATTTTCTGCTGTGAAAACAATTTGCAGAGACAATTTTACGACCATGTAGAAGTTTTTCTTAACCTCTTTTAACCCACTATTATTTGTTTAATTATCACGATCAAGAAGGTGATAAAACATGAAAATATTTATCAGTGCTGGGAGAGAAAAGAGAGAGATATTTGGAGGTGAATGGATTTTTAGCAAGAACTAGGATGAAAAAGAAGTTTTTTTTTTACTTTTAATTTCTCGTAATCCAAAATATTCAATAAAATTTGAGTAAGCTGTCTTTAAGGCACTCCGCATGCATTTTTGGCTTTAAATTTGTACTCGATTGGTATTTATAAAACGATGTAGAACGAATAAGTTATGAATTTCATTACTAAAGGGTTCATATTAATCTTAATGGAGTTGCATAATTTCTACGGTAGAGTTCACTAGTTATGTATAATATTAATTAAGTAATCACAAATAAACTAAGTAGGGTGCAAAACAACTTAATGAACTACGATAAATTAATTTACAATTGAATTTTTATATCATGATAAATATATAATCATAACCATAATTATACATCGAAACATGCGTCACGAGAGCCAGTTTTTCTGGCTCTTGAAAAAGGACTCGAACCCGGGTTTCCCAATTGCCGATTGGTTGGTTGGTTGCCGGTGGGATAGAGCAACAACAAACAGTGGATACAACAATTGGGAGACCCGGGTTCGAGTCACGGTTCCGTCAGACTTTTTCCATGTCTGTTTATCCCTGGAAAGTATATTTAAATTTGTGAGAATACCCTAGACGAGGATATACCATTTATCTAATTCTATTAACTATCATTTTTGTGCCTTTTAAGAATTTGAGCCCTAAACTTATGCCCCGCCTTCACTACGGTCCTTTTTATATGTATTGTTTATTTTTATTAATTTATTTATTACCCAATGCCCCCACAAACATCCTTTCACTGGACAATTACAGTGATGAGCTTAGACAATAACAACTGATGAACACACACCACCATTCCTGTGTTTAATATGTTATGCTCCCCTCCAGTGCTGCCACATTGCCAGAAGGCCAAATTACAGTGTCAATTAAAATAAATAAATTCCCTGAACGGAAAAATCCGCCGAGCCGGGATGCGAACCCGGAACCTTGGGGTCGGAGCACGCTAACGACTCCACCAACGCGGCCGGCCATTATTGTCTCTTCTGAGACAATGTGTGACGCTCTGATGTCCACTTAGCTTCACTTTCTATTTAGCCATCCTATACTGATATCCATCTCAATGTTTATAGTCTCATCTGCTCTTGAACCTTTCCCAACCCTCTCGCCTCACTAGAAGGTAAGAGAATGGAGCATCTTGAACGAGTACTTTCGCTATTAAACCCTTTCAGCCCGCCATTCGTTTGACAGATATGACGTAATAATGCAGCCTTCCTCATGCCGTGGCGATCCATTCCCGAAGCGGGAAAAAACTAAACAAGGCAACCCGGAGGGACTTGTTTACCAATTAAAATTCCCGAGAGACGTGCTCCTGAGAAAAGGAGAGCCAGTCACTTCATTATTATCATTTTCGCTATTGACGACGAGCGAGTCTCTCTTCCAGAAATAACATCTCCTTCGGGGGCGGAAACAAAGACAATTTGCGATCCAATTACCGAGAAGCACGGCGGTGACTAGGTAAGCGCCATTGAAGATGCTATCAGGAAGAAGGATCTAGAGGACATGAGAAGGAAAGAAGATACGGAAAAAAAGCGGAGAGAGATGCACATGCATCGTATGTTTAGCAGCAAAAAAGAGAGGTACTCTAAGAATCAATGCTATCAATGAGTATGAAACGCATGAGGAAACGGTAATGGTAGTCATTTTTAAATGTGTTTCTACAGCTATTGTAATTTCGTACATGTAGAGAAACGAAATTAAAAATACACCTAAGAATATCAATAAATCCGCGTAAAAAGAAATATCTTACAGTGTTACTAATAGTAGTAGAATTGATAAAAGTGCTTCTACAGCTATGATAATTTCGCACGTGCCCCAACCAGGATTCAAGCCCGCGGACGGTTGCACAGAAGTCGAAACCGTCACCCAAAAGGCTTATTATGATCGAATGGCTTGGAAAAATGTTCAGCCGGAATAGCTCAACGGACAGGCGACCCGGAGGGACTTGTTTACCGATTATAATCCCCGAGAGACGGGCTCCAGAGACAATGAGCACCCGACCGGCAATTGGGAGACCCAGGTTCGATTCCCCGTCCCATCTGACTTTTTTCAAGTCGATTCTTCCTTGGGATTTTTCATGGGTGCGCACCATCTAGATCACCCTTACCCGCTTTCTGTGTATTAACCTGAAGGGGGTTTCCTTTCCATCACTTTGTGTGGCCGGTGCTTCCATGAAGCCTTGACAGCGAACAATGCTACCATGAGGTCGAACTCGCAACGTCCTTTGCCCACAAAGTCTCCCGAAAGTCTTGGGATGTTCTCCCGGGATAGCTCAAGGGACAGAGCGCCCGACCCGCAATTGGGAGACTCGGGTTCGATCTCCGGTCCCGTCAGCCCTTTTTCAAGTTCATTCTTCCTTGGGAAGCAATGTAAATTATGAACTCTTCAGAAAGCTTTAATCAGGTTTTAAGCGTGGCGGAGGATGGTATGTTCAAATGCCGATTCTAGGGATATTTGGTGGAAATCGTAAGGGGAATAGGGAAAGGGTTCTTAATCCTGAAGTGATAACCTCTAAATCATTATCGCTTTCCATTAAAATTGTACAAAAATATATTATCTCTCTTTTTATCTTCTTGTGTGTATGTAAGCCTGGAGATAATCCAGGTAATCAAAACCATGAGTATAATCTTACTAATTAATATGTTTTTCCTTCCTCTTCTCTCTTACTCACTGCAGCTCTACCTTGTCCTTCTTCCTCCACTTCTTTGGGTTTATCTTCAACTTAATGGTTTTCCGCGAATCTTACCTTTCACCTCCACCTGAATCTATTGTTTCCTCCCATCCCTCCTTATCTTAAATATACGAGTTTTGGGCTTCTTCATCTGAAGATAGCGCTTATGCATCGAAACTAGTCGCCCTTTTTTGTTTGTGCGCGGTACTTTGCAGTGTTTTTATAATAAATTGGATCTAGTTTCCTGAGAAAAGTAGTTCCTGCTTTTTATTGTTAGTACCGTCATGTAATACCTTAAAGTGACTCGTCTGTCGGTTGAATTTAATGAAGCCTTCTATTTTAGTCTAGAGTAAGTACTAACGAACTGACAAAATGAATACAAAACGTTTACCCTTTTATACTTATTTTTAAAATCTATTTTGGAATAATCTATTTAATGTTAATTAATACAATAATCTTCTTAATCTAATTAATATGTTTAATCTATTTATTAAGTATTCAAATATGATACACAAATTCTGTTCCAACTGGAGTAATAAGGAGGAGAAAGCAAAAAATGTTCCATGTAATTGTTATAAGTGCTTCGACAGACGAGGTAATTTCGCACGTAGAACCCACCAGGAATCGAACCGGGAACCCCTTTCACCGAAGTAGAATATGTTGCCCACTTGGTTAACCGGGAGCCCATTGTTACTATTATTATATATAATACTACTAACGCTAATTTGTATTACATTTACTATTATACCATTATTATAACGACATAAGTCATAAATAGCAAGGATAAACAGGCGTGAGAAATAGCGACATGGCCGGGACTCAAACCAAATTGTGTTGTGAAATTAGGCACCCCTGAACAACGCCTAGGTGTAACGCCTTTGTAGGAGTAGCCATCACCTTGAATAAAATAATACTTATAGAGAACTAAAATTACAAGGAAGGAATAAGCACTTTCAACCTGTGATAAAATGCCAAAAGGATAAGTTGTTTTTCGGTTCCTAGTTAATTTTTCATTCAACTCCAAACACGAATATCCATCATAAAATATCCAACAGTAGGTTAAAGAATACAGATTCGGTTACGAATGTTTCGGGTAATCCTCGCGCAGGCACAAAAAATGGCTATCGTGTAATAGTTAATGACATTTTACCTAGTAAAAGAAAGTTTACATTTATTTGGCAATTAAAACATGTTATTCATGACTTTGCGACTCGTAGCGAATAGCATTCCGACAAATAACGTGATTACGGAACTAATCTTTTCCATTAGCCAAGGAATCATCGTACGCAAAAAGATAATAAGTTAAATGAAAAGATGCTGCTAAATATGACTCGAATATTAGTATGTGGAACATCCAATGGCAGCATATTCACGATTTACGTATTGGTTGAGATGGGAAAAAGATGAACGACCCGTAGATCTTCGACCACATCCATAGGAAAAACACTCAGCTAAGAGTTTTTCTATAAGTAAAACACTCCTTGAGAGAAGGATATCCGCATTACGTGCACGAGGAATTGGAATTGAAAAAAATTTCGAATCACGGCGTCTAGTATGACTCGCACAGTTCTCGATATAGTACGCATCCCGATCCCAATCTCAATAAACAGCATCCCCCCTTTTCCCCGATGGAGCCCACCAGTCTGCCTCAACCATGGACCGAAATATGAAAGGGAAAAAATCTTTGAGTGAAACAAAAAGGACTATTTGGTCCCAATGGCTATACTTATCCACGCAGACAATGAACGCTTTAAGCTGGTTCCTATGGGTGGCGATATAAACAGGTGTTGAGGGGAAGAGAGGAAGGGTTTGGCAACTGGAGTTTGCGGGAGAGGATGCGAATTATAGTGAGAGAGAGAGAAAGGCGAATTGGGAGGGGAAAAAGAATTAGTAGTTGAAAATGGGGGAAGAATTAAACGCGAATGAATTGCGAAAGAGATAAAGAAAAAATATATGAACAGTCTAACAGAACAAGAGTTTTTAAATACATTAGTGACTTATTGTTCATACAGATAGGAAAATACCGAATGGCCTATCCATCATAAACTGAGGAATACGGTGATACCTCAGCTGACGAATAACCCTGCAAATGATAAACATTACTGCTAATTTTTCGAACCGGCTAGCGAATGTTTAGAGAATATACGAAAGATATCAAACATAACAAGACGTATTTTGCCAATTACTTCTTACCAGTGAGAATAATTGGAAATACGTTTTGCGCGTAATTACGCGTATTTTAGGGATTAAATGTATGAATTCGTTAGAGAACTTTTGGGAAATGGTATATCGGCAGACTAATGCGATTCCGGAAAGAACTATCCCCGATGGCCCAGTTATCGCATTACCGGTCGAAATGAATTAAATTGTGTCTTCTGCCAAAAACTGAGTTGGACAAGTATTGGGACAGAATTAACATCTGAAAGAGCCCATCAAGTGAAAAGAAAACAATCACTTAAATTGCGATTCCATCCCTCAGCATTTGAAAATATTTCTAACAATTTTCCGAGTAACTGTCAACCTAAATAAAGTAGATTCCCGAGGTATCTCCATCCTCAGAAGAGTCGAACATCAAATAAAATTAAAAAGAACTGAATTGGATCTTTCTCCAGCAACTTAACCCTGTGCAATGCTGTCGCCTTAAAGGAAACGAAAACGATGGATTATTAAGAGACGATCGTTTCAAAATATAATCAGAAATTATGAAAAAATTCATTACCGATTCATGAAAACATATTTTGTAACAAAGAAATCACCACCTTAATACACAGGAAACAAATATAAACAGAAACGTAACTGTCAACATCCCTAACATAAGAATACCCATACCCTATTTCCTGCGTGTCATAAAAGTTTCCGGAGGTACGGAATGTATAGAACTCATCGCTTCCTGCCCTATCCTCACTACAAACAAAAGTACATTTAACAAGAGTCACCAAAACTAACTCTTCTTAGAAAACTTTTCGAAAGGGCAAGGCAACCAAGGGCAAAAGTAAAAAAAACCAAGAAAAACAGCTTTTCAAGTCATTGCATCTACAAAAGTTATCCGCAATACTACATCAAAATAAATTACAATAATTTTCACCGGGGAGATCGATTTTAGCTACTGTTAATATAAGAGTATTGCTTCAGAAATAAATAAAAGAATATTTAATATTGGGTACACCTGCAAAGTAATTACTACTAAAAATGTTTCCTAAACAAGAAAATCAGTCTTATTCCTAAGCCAATAATTATATTCTTGTTTTAATAAAACCGAGGGGACACTTTTACTATGTGACATTCCATGCCGATTCTGCGAAGTACAGCAGTCTTAGAGTAAAAATAACGCTTTAAAAGAATACAACAAAACCTGAGTTTAAAAACATAAGCATAAAAGTGTTTAACTTAAAACCCAAGAATAAGGAGAAGTGAGAAATAGCATTACCGAAACTCAAAAATGGAAGACCTGGGTTCGAGTCCTAGTTATGCCGCTATTTTCACTTTTGCTTATACTTGGGCATAACCATAATGTTCAGGGTTAAACAAAAAATTAATTTTTCTTTACGATCTACACAACACCACTGCTATGCTACCGAAACATACCATACAAATGAGATAAGAAACTGACGTGGACCATTGGCACCCTATTAACGAAAATAACACGATAGATGAACGTAAACTTTGTTTTATTGTATTAATATACGAGAAAAACTATAATTATATAATATATATAAATATGGATCCCCAGACCTAAATCAAATAAAACCTGTGGTAAATAGGCGGTCGGTTAACGAACTTTTCGAGTAGAGCACAAGGTTTTTGAACAGATTATGCTCGTTAACCGATAGCCCACTGATACTGCATAAAAGAACGTATCCGCGAAAGGGTGCGGCAATTCATACCGTTCGAGAACTGCGGCGAGAACCCGGATGTGTGCTCACTCTATCTCAGTTGCATCCACCCGTCGTTTTTTTCTCTACAGAGCGCGATTTTTCCCGCGGTATCCCACGCATCGTAGTCGACGGGCGGCCGACGGAAATTCGAGGTTAAATTCAATCGACGACTTAATTCCTTTCATACCCTCAGCACCCCGCTCTTACAACCACTCTGTGAGAAAAATGCTCTATATCGTCATATAATTCCGGCCTATTTGCCGCGCTATAATAACTAAGCCGACGACAAACCCGCTTATGAATTTTCTTGCTCCCGAAGCAGGTTTCACTTATTTTTGAATTCGGTTGTCAAGTATTTTGGTGAACAACGTGCGTGCGTGCAGAAAAAATTCAAAGGCAACCAGAAAAAAACGGACCTTACCCATTATTGAGGGAGATATTCACAGTGAATTGGAGATGTACTAGCGAGAACATCTTCCATCCATGACTTTCTGCTTCAGTGAAGACAGTAATGGCAAACTATCTCATTCTTCGTCTCGCCTTATATGCCTCACTCCCTCTCCGGAACTTTCGGTAGCTACAGTGGAGGTTCGAATCGCCTTTCGGACTGAATACTGTTCGGAAAGGAAAGTGAATAACGTAGATAGTCTTTTCTCCCGAGGTCCGAAAATTGTTGGTACCATTCTACTATAGAATTTAATATTTTCACGATAAGAAATATTCTCAGGAATAAAATTTACAGGGTAGGTAGGTAGGTTTCTAGAACGATTTTAGCCAGAAATATTTTGGTGACCGCGGGTAAAAGCAACAAGTAGTGCTTGCAGTCCCGTGATCCGTCTTTCCCGGGATAGCGTAGGTATAGCAAACGTTCCGTTTCCCGGGAAAGTAAAATCGTATCCCGGGAAATCCCGGTTTTACGCTTCTAGTGAGTTTAATTCCCTTCTCAGCATCCCTCCTACATACCTAAAGAGCTTCTCCTCAGCTGGTCTTTTCAAAAGGCATTAAAAAAACAGTGATTTGTGACTTTTTAACATTGGTCGCAAAACATCAGTACAATTTATATCGTAACAATTAATTATGCATTTCCATACAATGAAATAGGAAATACCATACGGAATAGTAAATTCTTAATAAATTCTTGAGGGCTAATCGCCCTCAAGGCGATACCACATCACCCCGACCGTCGGGCTCCCGTCCCTGATGTCTTAAAATTAATTTAAAACTAATGTATGGGTTTAAATTGAGGTAAGCCTTTATTATTTCCAAACATCGCGAACCTCGTACTGGATGAGTGCAGGAAAAGGCACAAACGAACTTTTCCGAGGTAAGGTTAACGTAAACAATTTGAAAACACACATCTGATACGACGCTGTCTCGATACGAAAGGAATACATTCGCGCATTCTTGGATATGAAAAAAGCATCGACCTTCAAGGATAACTATACCAGTAGTCGCGGCTTTCCCGCATTTTTTAGCTTTTATTTCTTTTCTTTATTATAGCTTGAAAGGGAGTGAACTGGATCCGCAAGTTTTGCTCATCTTTGCCGTTTTGTGTACAAACGGGAATCCGCTCGGCGAGAATTTTATAAGCGCACAATAAAAATTTAGTGCCCGAGTTCCTTTTATGCGGTAATAATATAGCGATCCCTCCAATAAATGCCTCCTGAAGAAACATGGACGACACAAGCAACTAAAACAACCTCTGTGTCTATCAATGCCGCCTAATATTCAGGTTTAAGGAACTTTGGTCCAATAAAGTAATAAAAGTTATTATGAAAATTATAAAAAAAATATTATAATATAAATATAGGAATGTTACCTACGTGTATTTAATATGATAATTAACAAATATACAATGAGCGAGAAGCTTCACTCTCAGCATTACATAAAATTAAGTTAATATTAAAGCAACGTACTTTGATAAAGAAAATTGACAATTAACAAAAAAATGTACAATGGATATGAAGTAAAATAGTACTACATATTTATAATGAACCGATACATTAATAGATAGCCAGAAATATAACCCGGGGAAAGAGCAGTAGTCGCCTCGAAATGACTGCGCTAATAATTCCAGGAAATCCAGTAAGTGTGGTTTCCCACATAATATCATGACTAGAAATATCATGACAAAGGCAACAATCCTATAAGGACATTCAACTAAAGCTGATAAATGTTTTATTGCTCTTTTAAAGATATTAATGCAATTTCGGGTCCTTTCAATTGTTTTACAAGACGCAGTAATCGTTGAAAATTATCCTCCTGAACAGAGCTCTCCAATAAGTCCGGACTTGTCTTGTAGTGTCCCGCACAATACCCTTGAGTAAACATGACGTAAGCATGTCGTTATTCTTTTCATCGCGGAATAGGATTTCATTTCATAAAGAAAAGAGATTTTGATTCTAAAGCTGGGAATCAATACTTGTCGATATGAATTTCTAAATGATACTGACTTACAGTTTAGCGTACCGAGAAGTTAACGAGTTTACAAATGATGCTGCGTACGAAGAGGCTGGGAAGTGTTCTTCCGCAAAAATATGGACTATCTTCTGCATCCCTCTCAAATGCTTTTAATTTGCGAATCATGTCGAAATTTCCTACCAACGGCGACAAATCTAAAAACATCCAAACAGTAACGTAACGTTACACATAAATTTACCTATAAATGTATCTGACGAAAACGTATCGAAACTAAATCTTTCGATCTATCGATGTATAGTCCCATTCAAGAACGAAATTTCTCATCCCGCGAATAAAACGCGATATTCCCGAGAATGACGTAAACAAACGCGGAGTAAAACTCGAGAAACTAATTAGGACAGCGGGATATCGCGGAAGACACTCCGCAACTTATAACTTTCAAGGAAACATCATCGTGACGCGAAAGGTCTCGAATCATTTTCAAAAAATGCGCCTCTTCCATTCCCTCCCTCCCGAAAAATCCACCGAAAATAGACCGTCGATTCAGTCTTACACTAGTCGGTCGATTCCCGAATGATTTATGCTTTTAGCGCGAGACTGCCACATTCAAGGCACCTAATTTCGAGGAACTGGAGGGGAATATAGAGGCGGATTGGGAGAGATGAGGGGAGGAACGACAGACGGACCACAAGAGCGATTACGTGGACCAGAGGAGAAAGAAAGAGCCATGGAAGTATACTGCTTCTTCTTACATAGTTTTGGAGCCTGATTAACCGGCCACGACGCTGATAACCGTGCGTCGGATAAACCAATGAGTGTTTCCTCAAAATACACCATCATCGCCAACAGGCTGTAGATTTTTAATCATCCCCTATATAGGCTGCACAAGGCTTTGTGTTACCAGCATTCCATGTTTATGAGAAACAAAACCTTAACGAAAGAGAGAATCCTGGATGAGGAGATTGACTTAGTAAAACGACAGCGGGATAAATATAAACAGCAAATTCCGTCAGGACTTCGGACCCTTATATATTATGTTCCTGTTTTCGTTGCGGCTCGATGAAAAAGCAAATTTCGGTACAGTTCTGGTTTCGCTTCTGTCAACGCCAAACCGATTTTTAAGCTGACCATTACAGCATTACATCCACCGGTGAGTGTGTTTTCTTATTTCTTGCTTTTTATTTAATTTAATTAAACTAAAGTTTTAAAAACAATTTGTAAAACGGAATAAATAACGATTTTCCCATTTGGTTCGGTTTCCGGAAATCTAATGTTTCGGTTCGATAAAAATATCTCCCTAGCAATGCAGTGGGAGGAAATATCTGACAATGAACGAACGTAAAGGAAAAAGTGGAAGGCAAAAATTGAAACTGCAGAAGATATAAAGAGCATACATTACAGAATGCACAAAATAAATTTTTAGCAAAAAATTTTCAGACAGTACACTCAATTCTTAAGAATGAAGGATTAATAGAAAAAGAACAGCGATGAAGTGATTCGACGCAGAATGGGAGACGAGAAACGGATTAGGAAATCCATAATGAGAACATTTTAATATATTGGTGACTTTATAATGGAATGAGATTTAAAAATACTGGCAGGGTACGTAGAGAGGGAAAAGTTGCATGGGAAGACTCCAGTATATGCAGAAAAATATCAATGATACGTATTCACTGCAATTCATACAAATAAATTAAGACAAAAACGGCGATTCACATGGCGAATGGGGGAAAACCAACCTACGGATTGAATACGGAAGATGAGGAGATATATACTTCGATGTTGTAAGGAAAAAACCTCGTGGCAAAGCTGAAGTCCGACACATCGCGAAAATTCATCTAAATGGAATCTGGCGGATGCCCGCAGCCGAAAAAAATCTTCCCACAAACATAATGAGTTTCAAATTAAGAAAGTGAAATCCCGTGTTAATGATAGCCCTTTGCAATACCCTCCATTGAGATCGAGCAGTTGGGGAAGAAACGACGTTAGGAAATTACGCAGGAGAATGAAAGATAAGCAAGGTATTTTCTTGATTAAACTCGACGGATTTCCAGTTAAAGATCCTGGAAACCACCCCTTGATACCGCTAAGTCGAAAATGAAAAATTTTCTCGATGGTATCTCAACTGAAACGGACCTCATTTCAGGCGAATGAAAATTAGCACAGAACTTTCCCAAAATTAATGAAATTTTACTACCATGGTTCCTATAGGAAATGTTTGATTCCTTTAAAAGGATTTGGGAATGAAAAACATTAGGACTGCAAATAAGGAGAACAAAACACATCAACGGATAGATCTGAGGGCTATTTAGAAGTAAATTGCAAGCTACTTTAGAATAACCGGATTGGAGGGCGTCGTAATCAATGCAACACGTTTACTTCACGACAACTAAGCAAACCTAAGCTTTAACAAAATAATTGTTAATATCTTTAAAAATAAGGATATCAATTTTGCTTCTATCAGTAGGTATAATCGTTGGAATCGCCCTCAAACATCATTTGATTGTTTTATGGAAGTTGTTATGATATATCAAATTGATGAATCTATCTTGCGTTGGAAGACTAAGTTGAAGGATACTTGTCAATAAATCAAAGTGACCATTAGACAGGTTAAAGTAAAATAAATTAAAACAATACTACTATAAAAATGTTAATGAAAATAATAATAAATATCGATGAAAACACCATTTATTAGCTAAATGATAATAGAATAAAACTCGTATAATTGTTAATTAATCAATAACGTTGCTTATAAGAATTATAATTATAACGTAAGTGTAAATATCCCAAGGGTAACATTCTCCCAATTCCGCAATACACCTGCAATTTATTTAGACATTTTGTCGCTGTTGCGTACTTAATGAAAATACTAAAACATCTACCTATAGCAGCTTAAAATATGGGAAGGGCACCCAAGGGTAAGGGAACCAACTGCGGATATGGTATTTACCTTTGGCATTCTTCTTTTAACTATTAAGTTATAAATTTATTAGACAGTTTATAAAAACTGTCTAATAAATGTCTGTAAAAAACGTGATTAATTTCGCCGCGAACTTTTGCGTCAATATGATGATAGGAAAAATTGCTTCACAGGTTTCTTATTCCCTGATCACCGACAAGAGTTACGCACCGCGAAGCCTCAAGAAAACGTTCCTCTTATCACCAAAGGAAACTGATGTAAAGAGTGTGATAATCTAAATTGAGGAAACGAACATACATAAAGTCTTACGAATTAGGCTTAAACATTTCGATGTAAGAAACGGAAGATGGTAAAGACGATAGATGTAATGAGAAAATATTCTACCGCGCACAGTAAGACCTCGTTAATTTGATACAAGATAAAACGAAGTCGTAAGTATTCTCCAGCAAAATCCATGGAGTTTAGTGCGCTTCATAATTCGGAAGTTACTAATTTTATTCCTTTCCCTCTTAGCTTCACTTCCTTTACCTACTTATGGGATCGGCTGATGACTTTTGATGACTGGAGATGACGATGAATTTGGTTTAGGCGTTGATTTCTTACGGCCGGATACAAATGTTTTAATTTAATTAATTAATGTATTATTATTATTTCATTTGTTTATTAACGAACGACCTGGTTTAGATTTGTATCGAACCTGGATCAAGTAATCTAAATTAGAAACGGTGCTAAATGACCCTAGCCGCCGACGTACCTCAAATAAAAAACACACCTTTCTGCCGATTATCATTATAGAGAAAACTAAGCACACACCAACCCTAACCAGAAAAATCCGATTAGTCGAAACTGGAACCCAAGACCTTGGGGTTGAAGCTCCAGCACTCTTAACTACTCCGCCACCGGATAAAAAACATAAAATTCGGTCTCAGATTCTATGATAAACGAAAAAATCTTTAAGCTCGAAATGTTCAAACATATAGGGCGTTTACGAGAGTTTTCCGGGCATTTGTTCACATTTACCTGCCTTTCTCTATTTGTATATTACTTAGCATGTGTTAGGTACTTGACTGCGAAGACTGGAGTTTGTACTTTTTATATGATATGATCTTACAGCGATTGTGTAATAGATAACGGCATAGCTTTTTTTTATTTCCACAAGCTCTTCAAACCAGTACAATCATGCGACACGCCGATCAAATACTCCTATGTCAAATTGGTAAATGCTTTATTTCGTGGGCAACTTTCCCGTCATGTTTTTAATGCAACGCCGTTGAGAACACGCGAAGGATAGTTTTCGGAATTCGTTGTAAATGTCTTAAAGAAGACAATTTCGCGTACGTGCTCTAAAGTAAAGGAATCATAGAAAAATCGATTTTTCACTACTTCGTAACCGGAAGCTTCGAAAGGGAATTTTTCGACTCCATGAATTTCAAAGTAAAGAGGGTCGAGAGTAATACATAATTGCGAACTGATGCGACATTTAAACGAATGCGCCGTACATTCAGATTCCCAAGAACTAAACCACAGTAGTTATCGACCAGTGCGACTCTGGTTACGGAAATATTTACAAAGAAATATAGGTCACGGCATGACCTCGTGGTTAGGTATCTTCTCGTGAAGGATGTATGAGTCATTCACGTCAGTATCGATACAGTGGATACGTACGTGCATTAGAGAAAGGGTCACGCAGCATCTGGAGACCGCAAGATATGCTCCTAACAACAATGCTCGAAACATTCCAATGGAATTTAATGCGAATCTTATTCTACAGACCAGATGTAGGAGCACTCCAGCTTAATCGCGCCAACAATCAATGGACTTGTTTTCGTAGCCGTGAAGAGCCGTAAAAAAAAAGGAATTAATAAATAAAACGTACATACGTACTTGAAAATACAAAACTTTCTAACTAAATATCTGACAACGGTGACACGCGGGCTAGCGAGTGACTTTGCAAACTTATTTCTCGGCTAAAGAGGCAGAGATATCTTTATTTTTATAGTTAGAATTCAATTACTTTTTCGTTTACTTACATAATATACATTTATGGTCCAGTTAAACTATGCCGACGAATACGGATTTTTCACCAATGTTTACCTGGATGTTCGCGCAAGGACAAATGTACGAACATTCATAAATAATAATAATAATAATAAACGTCTTTATTGGGCAAAATTGGGACTAAAGAGTCCCATCTTCCATTTAACCCTTAAATAAATAAATGACCAAATCACAATATTTACAACCCATTCTCACAGACCAGGAAAAAGATTGCAGTTTCACTAACACGTATATTAGTAGAGAGTAACTTATGGGAAATAGTGTTTCGGTTGTCGAATAAGATTCTGGATTGCATTATTTTTGTTAGCCGTAGATTGCCTGTACTTCATCACCATGATATAATGTTATTCATAAGATTCCTTTATATATGCTCGTATGATAAGGTTAATTATCTTAGGATGTACAATATGTCGTAACTTTATTATGGCAATTCAATGCGTTCTGTCCCAACCGAATCTCACAACGACCGCGTAGATAACATCTCATTTTCTGCGATTAACTCAGCATTCGATGATATCAGCGTTTTTCGAGAAAGTTCTCCGACTTTCATTCACAAAAGACCGTGGGTATCATTCGGTATATAAAAATTAGGAAATTATGACCTGGATGAATATATTCACACTAAATCCTTCTAAAGACTGAGGCCGTAAATTGTAGACGGAGATATAGGTGCTGTAACGAATTTTCTTTCCGGACTAGACAACCTCATAATTGATATGCCTATTTTTGGCATATCGGCGATGTAGATTCTTGCGATTGTATAGTACACTGCTTTTTGGGATCACTTTCCGAATTTTCAACGACCACAGCCAACACTCCCTTCGATGAAGAAACAGAAGCGGAGAACTCCCTCGCTGTGGGAAATTTTATTGCACTGATATAACAGACCAAGCCGTTCTCGAATATTGTCATCTTTATATTTAAAATGGATTCTCTAGAAATTCCATCTGCCTTTTCCTTTATTTTCAAAGTTAAATATCTAGTAATGAACTGAGAACATTTTCTCCTTCGTCAAGGCAGTAAAAACCGAAGTGTTATAAAACAAAATCTTAGGGCAATAAAATTTCCGTTGGCCGTGACTCCAAATAGCAGCGTACAATAAATTCGCGAGAATCTGCGTTGAAAACGTCGCCGTCGATGAATAACTTATTTACCAGGTGGATTATAAGTATTATTCACGATAAATAAATCAAGCGTTAAAACAGCAAAGAGCTGTTCTGAATGTAACGTTAAAATTGATAAAATATTTACGAAAAGGAAATAAATTTGCAGAAGAAAAAGACGTTGACCGAATTTCGTCAGATAGGTACCGAACTCGCTATTATGAAACTTGCCGCCGCGCACGCTACCACTGCAAACCACTACGCTACGGTTGTCGATACGTACAAGACGGCTGTGTTAGTAGTTATTCACAGTTAAAATTGATGAATTTTAGACTGATTTTTAAAATCATTTTGCCGAGAAACCACTGATAAAACTGGAACATATTGGTCCTTATTTTTTTGCCAAGGAACCTGTCCGTAAGTGTACAATTAAGATCCGTTCGAAGAAGTGGTAAAAGTTCCGTCGTAAGACAAAGGTGTTACCAACTTGGCTATCTAGCGGCTTTTAAACATATGTTCAGATTCTCACAGGGGGGTTCCGATCGATCGGGGATCGCATTTCTGAGAAAAATGATGGTTCACAATAAAATAGCCTCTCTGTTGCTGGGATGGAATTCAGCCCTTTACGATGTTTAAATATGAAAATCTCAACAAGGAGATGAGATGAACTTACCAATAACGGTCCGGGGATGTCATTTTTGCAGACTTCGTCCAAGGGAACGCCAAATTTGACCCTAAGGAAAGAAAATGAGAAGGTTAATTTTGCGTTTAATATTTAAAAAATTGACAAACAAATAACGTATACTAAAGACAAATCATGAAAATACGTATTACTGAAAAATAGATTTCGTAACAACTACAAATAACCTATGTAGCTACAAAAAACAAGAACCTTATGGATGAAATTAGAAGGCGGTGGTGGTTTATTCAATTCGTAATTATATTCTAAAGCATAGATACCGCTTTTCGTGAGTTACCAAATCTTAAAATGGGCATAATAATCGTTAAAAAAAACAACCCATTTTCGACAGAAATACTGTAAGCTATTTTGCACGCATGAACAACTTGCTTCATAAATATATGGCATGTACTTCGCACTTCAGCATGCGCTAGCACCATGCAAACTATTACATACGGCTTTAGTAACATTAGAATTGATATTCGAGCAAATCCGAATCCGACGAAAAGCGAAATCTTCCAATTCTTCGTCAAAAAATTCGTGACCAAAGCAAATCGTTTATCGAGGCATCTCTTAAAATATACATTATAACAATACGTATTTATTACATATTGTAATAAAATGTATTTATTAAATATTATAATAATATATATACAAATAATATCACAGATGGTGTACGTGTGTAACTTGATCAAATCAACATCATCACTGATATCAGAGAAAGACAGAAAATGTGCACTACGAATAGCTTAAACGCCTCCATTGACGTCGATGATAAAAATGTCTTATCGGTAACTTTTGGTAACTGATAATATCCCAAGAGGGCCGACAAAACAATAAAACTATTGGACAGAATCACGGAAGATATATAGCCATTCAAAACACGAAGATATTGAATGAGGCGGGAATATGAATCACAATGAAGGCAGTAAATAAGCATCCAGAATGTTTCATTCTAAGAGCGCCGACGTCAGTGTCGCAATAAAGCAAAAGAAACGTAAAAAGTTCCGCCCGGATTGCTCAAGACGTAAAACTAAACTGAGACATCAATAGCCGGATCAAACTGACAGGTTCGCGGCCAACATAAAAATTTTCACGACGTTGCGCGTATAAAACTGTGGGAGTGTCATCCATCGGCTGGTGACAGGATATGGACCAACGACTTTTCAGAGCGAGCCCACGCATATCGCGTTTCCATGGAAAAATAGAGAAAATGTTTGAGAGGATGTGAGAAGATCGTTCGACGAATGGCTTGCCTAAGGAGAAAGCGACAAGACCGTCCAGAAACATCTGGAAATCTAAGGAATGAGATAGTATCTTAACGCATCGTTAAATGTCGATCCGACGGTTAGACTCATTGCGAAAAATATGAAAGAGAACTTTGTTTTTGCCAAACATCCATCTTTGAAAGACCTATGATGATTCCTAAATACGTTGAAGTGGGAACTCAGTCATCATCAGAAGTTCGACAGCGATAAAAATAATTAGATGCATCGATGCAAATCCACAGCCTGATAAGTTAAAATAATATTCTTGCAGTGATTTTCGTGATAAATGTACTCCTGCACTATTCCAAGTAATGAATAATAAGTTCTATAATGGATACAGGAAGCTAATCCCAATTACATCCATTGTAATGGTAAATAATGGAAAATAATTACCGAAACTTGATAGAAATGCAAAGGATGTGAAAAGATAATATAATCCCTGGTGGCGAACCTATGACACACGTGCCATAAAAGGCACGCGAGAATGTTTTCAGCAAGCGGAACCATGAGGGCATTATCTTTATGTATTCTTCACTTAAACAATGAAGCGTCAGAGTAAATAAATTTGTATTGCGTTTATTAGTAATGATAATTAATGATTGTTTAAGTCAATTACAACATCATAATACCATCGCTGACAAAATAAAACAGATAACATCAGCATTTCACTCTATGGTTTGATTTGGCACCACTCGGAGGTCTTTAGTATTTATCAGATATGGCATTCTGGCTACAAAAGATTCCCATCCCTGCCCTAGAATGCCATATTTCACAGTGAACATTGTTTACGATAACTGGAGCACTCGGTTTCGGAAAAGAAAATGAATGCTTACATTATCTAAATAAGTATAACCTGACTGTAAAACTAATTCTAACACGTAACTTGAGCCATGTTATACATCTCCAATACAGTTGAAAGATGCTGACCAGGATGTCATTCATTGACCTATGACCTGAGATGCTAATTTACTATTTAAAACTTCGCTAGATAATCGCTGAAAAGTAGCTAAAAAAGCACTCAATTCAGAAAAAATATCGCCAAGGCGAATGTTAATATATAAAAAAGCTTGAATTCGCTACTATAAATATAACTAAATTTCAGAAATTGCACACATTAAATATACGATACGAATATTTTTTAACGACTGGAAGTAATGCTATTTTAGTTTAATAAATTCATACATACTATGCTATTAGTGCGTATAGGAGTTTCAACGCAAATGAAAATGCTACACAGAGCGAAAAGTCGCTAAACGAAGAATAAAAATCGCTATATCTTGCGACCAAATCGTTCACTTTTCAACTATGCTAACAACTATTCATATAAACGAAGATGAAGAATCTTCATTCGTTTAAAAGTTGATAGAAAAGAGAGGTACAAAGATACGAAAAAAATTATACTTAAAAAGGCGATCAAAGTTCGAGTTTATTCACCGCCAACGCAATGTTTCAATAATAATTCCACCTTCCCAGAATACTTCCATCCTTATTCTCTATCCACTTCCCACTCCAAGTTCTTGTTCTCCTACACTGATAACAACACCACATCCTCGTTAAGGGACAACAAAAAAGATGTTTATATGAGAAGCGAGATACGGCGGATAGACCACATAACCCAAAAAATAAAAACTTGCGACAGAAAATCTTTTTTATGGAAACATTTCGTCACATAACTCTGTTTTCTAGGCGTCGGCTAACGATTCAAATAATCCCTTATCTAACAGAAAACTTAACTGCCTGAGACAAAGTTTTCGAATCTGGAGTCACGCTTCCATCCATAAACAAATCGCTGACATGACAGTATCCTAACTGAATACTGCGTTGCCTTAATAACGTTTTATAAGGAAGGATTTGGTGCTTTCCCGGTGTAGATGATGCAGGAATCTTTCTCGGGTTTCCATCCGGGTAGTTTCTTGGAACAGGTCCGACGTTTCGGCTGCAATCACCGCAGCCATCTTCAGGGGATGAAGTTCATCCCCTTCATGAAGACTTCATCCCCTGAAGATGGCTGCAGTGATTGCAGCCGAAACGTCGGACCTGTTCCAAGAAACTACCCGGATGGAAACCCGAGAAAGATTCCTGCAACGTTTTATAAGCTCAATATCCGTACGAGTCATCACCATAATTTTACAATTGACACAAATCCCATTAAAATAGCTTACAGATCAACTTCTCCAATATTTAAGATGAATAAGAATAAAAAATATATATAATATATAAGGAATTTATAACAAACGCATATTTCTAAAATGAGTCCAATATTGGTACCGAGACCAACTAAATGTTCTGGAAATATATAAAAAATATCGCACTCTTTTACTATTTAGCATTAGAAAATTTCAGTAATATTTTAATTTCTATCCCCACCTGCAAGCAAATTCACTAAAACAAAGCAGCAAAACCTGCACAGAATCCGGGTTTGATAGGAGAATATGAAAAACATTTAAAATGTTTGGCGCCGAAAGAATTTTTCGGGATTCTTGTATATCCGAAAGCTTTCGGTAATTAAACACATTCTCATGCAAGAAAAACTAGAGTAACATTCAGGCAGCATTATTCAACTTATGTTCAGAATAACCAGACTTCGTTTATCGATAACCGTCACGTACTTTAGCCTTGTGATTAAGGGCATCACAAAATGCATCCCCATGATAACCGCCATAATAAGATTTAGATAAAGGAGGGAATTGAACTGAGAACTCGGCTTGAAATTATCGTGATAACTGAAGAAGTCACCTGAATTGTTATCGCAGTATTATATCATCAGAAATGACGAAAAGATGAGGTTAATATTAAAATAAAAAATCGTGACAGGGAAAGAAGGATTACTATAGATTACTGCAAGGATGTATATTCGAAAGCTATAAAATATTCGGAGAAAAAAACATCAATATTAAGTTTGTTTGTCTTATGTATGAATAATAGGCAATAGTTAATTAGCTGTTTCAGACATTTGGTGGACCTAATGTGATACCGTATTATATAGATAAACTTGCTTTCTAAATTATTGACTTTTCGACCATTATTTCATCAATCACTGCATAGTATTTGCTGAGAAACATTAAATTACTTCCGTTATATTATTATCATGTATTTAAACCACAGTATTTCCACATCACAGTAACACAACACAACAAGATGTCATTTGTCATGGTGTGATTTTTTAATTTCGACGAACTTTTCAAAATTTGCAGGTGGACACTTCCAACAATTCAATAGTTTCAACATGGATCTTCTCTCTACGTTCTAGCAGTCCTGCATTTTTATTTATTCTTACGCTAAAATCACTTCCACACATCCAAGTATTTACGCCCCACTGATCGTTTGACCCTGAGGCGGATGCCTCATTTGCTTCCTCTCCGAAGCAGTCCCTGAATAGTTACCAAAAATGAAAGCATCTTTCTGAAACTAGAGTGTATTCATAAAAATACACAAACAGTATATTTACAATCTACTTGAAATTTCAGCTGTAAATTCGTTGCAACATTCTTTATTCTTGAGAATGCCCGTGATTTGACGAAACTGATCGCCTTAATGTTAACACAGCTATTACATCATAAATGCATTACTAATATGATCTTGAATGCGAATATATAATGTGCGTGATATTCCACACCAAAAATTTTACATTATGAAAACAAAACCTAAAATAATATAAACAATCGATATCTAAACATGAGAATATTACATTTATTCTCAGTTAATTTTTACCACAAACAAACGCAAATTATTAAAAACAATCTGAAATTTTTCAATATTGCGAGAAAATGCAACGAAGTTATATGACCTCCATCGGTGAAGCTCCTAAACTATATCTAATGGACCAAATATGGTTCCATCAGATTTGAAATTCTTCCGGGAGAATCTTACCCATCCCATTCACCGATGACTTACTACTTTACTGGGAACAATAGCAGTTAAAAGTCTGAATAAGATAAACGCGTTCTTTCAAAACGCGAGCATCTGCATACAAGGATAGTTTCCACGGAAACATTTAACATCGGTCCATTGCGAACTCCGAACGTAATGTCCCAACTTTCTAGGAATACGAAATATTCCATGATATACAAAGACTTTTTCGAGGCTAACCATAGGGTACTCATTCTTCCTTCGGAGAAACATCTGACTATTCTTACAGTCCCAAGAAGGACGCCGAACCAATCGATATCTAAAGAATTCTGACACGAATGAAGAACGGTTCTCAAAAAGAAGGGAAATTAAAAAAGGTAAAATTAGCCATCTTTACACTGCTTTCCACGTAGCAGAAGGTGTCTGGACACCAACCTTTCAATCTCAAAAATCTGTGAGCTGCTGCATTTATTTGCGGAAAATAACGGCCAGAGGTAACATTCTGGTACCGCTTTGTGAATTGCGAGTATATACATATATATGTATAAATACACATATATACATATATATAATTATGTATAAATACATAATTTATACATATATGTATAAATTGTAACTAATTATGGAAAGAATTACTCATTGCATTTGCGAGGACGTTTTCCAGTCATAGCATTCTAGCTTACAGAGGAAAGCGAGGGGATACTACCTCACTCCATACCTTGAATAGTAAGCCTCATCCCCCCCCCCCCCCCCCCCCGGAGGGATTGATGTTCAAACGACTTAATACTTTCGGCAGATTAAAGATATTAAAGATGAAGTATTTTGACTAGATTTAGCTTTGTACCCCACAAGCCACCAGTGGCGTATGGCAGCGGGTGTATTAACACCTTACCTAATCTACTCTATTGGATTCTCTCGTGCTATTCGGAGAATCTGTTACGAGAATTCGGAGAGATTAGTGGATAAATCATTCGCAAAATAGATTAGGTAAGGTGTTAATACACCCCCTGCTATACACCACTGGCGGCTTGCAGGGTACAAATCTAAATCTAAAATCTAAAGATTTTATGTATGTACTTAACTGAACTGTATTTCAAAGGTGGAAAATCTTACGAAAAGTTCCAACTGAACGTTTCATTCTAAATTCCTAACAAATCCCTCCGAGCGACACGAAGTTTATTGCAGACTGAAAGACGTGCCAAAGTAAATACTTCCCTATCGCAACGGTGGTTGCGGAGTCCGTTAAATAAACGAAACCGAACGTGCGATATTGAAAAAAGCGACAATGCATCCTTGTGCTCCGCCAAGGCCGTCTCCGCTGCTTCCTCATACTTTCCCAGAAAGCGCTTCGTGACTTCTGGAAGGGGAATTTTGAGTGTCTCCAGGTGAGATCGAGAGTACAAAGACCCTTTTATTCCCTGGCTTACCGCGCACATGAGCAAGAGCTTACCAATTCAAGTCACAATTCCCCTGCAAATTTTATACACACATACATATCATGTGATACATTTATATCCCGCAAGCCGCCAGAAGCATATGGGAATGGTTGTATTCTCTGATGCTCTGCAGGAAAAAATGACTGTCTGTGTTACCCATTCTTTCCATGTAAAACCTTGCAATTTCAAACGAGTTCTTTTAAATACCCCACGCAATGATAGCAGCCATGAAACAAAAATGTCAAGAAAATAGATGGAATCACTCTAAAAAGTTAAAAACGTTAATTCGTTTCTGCCAATGACTAACCCTTAACTGCGAAGAAGTTACGCTCACTGAGGCAGACATGTATAATTATTCAAGTATAGTAGTAGAAGTAAATGGAGAATCCTTCAAGTGAACATAGAGGAGAAAAGAAAAAGGGAATGGGATAATTACAAGAGCTTTGGAAGGATCGGCAGAAGAGAAATAGAGAAGAGGAAGAAGACAAAATGATAAATGAAGAGGAAATGGAAGTTATAAGGAAACCAAGGTACCATATACCATATGATGAGCTTAATGAGCATTGTTAAATGTGCTTCGACAGCTAAGGTAATTCCGAACATACGGGATTCCACCAGGTATCAAGCCCGAGATATCTAGCACCAAAGACGAATGCGCTAAGCATTGGCTATCCGGGAATCCCAGTAATTCTTGATCCCAATGTTCACCATTCCTGAGCAATTGTTCTTATGATGTACACGACATGATAGCGTACTACTGCACATTTTTCATACGTTTCATTCAGTCAAGAAGTATATTTAGCAATTTTAGGTAGAATAGTTTTGAATTAAGTTTACGCTGACCCCTGACCATCAATTGCATTTGCAACAACGAATGACAATACTGTTATATTAATGATTGAGAATTCCGTTCGGAGCTTAAGAGGGTAGGGGAAGGTTCTGAACGACACTCGACATTTGAAGATACGTTAAAGTTATATATGTATACATTAAACATATGCTTATCCCAGTCAAAACCGCCGCTGAGCCATGTACATTCACGTGAATTAACCAACAAAGCGCTTCTCCAAGGGCTGAAAAAGGCATCAAAATCATATGGTAAAGGCAAGGCTTTCACTGATTAAAAAGGGAGGAGTTTTTTTGGGTCAACGAGTAGCCAATTATGTTATCCAGTGGATATAACAGCACGATTCCGCACCAACTCGCAATCATTTTCCCATGCCTTCCACTTTCAACGCGAGGAGTGAAGCGGTCTCGACTCATTAAAATCACCGACGAGAAAACTTTCCTTCTTAAACCTGCTATTATTCATCCACCGCTCTCAGGCTCCCGTCGAGGAGAAAGGAAGATGCCCACGGATGGGAGAAATGAATCGGTGGGTTGCCATGAGAATTTCTGCCAACGTGCCGATTAATATTAAATGTACATAATAAATAATCGTTAGTATGTTTTTTTTTTAAACTGCGCACACTAATTCACACACTTCACATCTCCCGAATGGCATTTTGACTCTGATGATTGCTTCTAAAAATATCTCATCATAATAGGCAAAAATTAAAAGCAAAATTTAGCAGTTTGCTTTTAATTTTTGCCTAATTTTTAATCTAATCTCCCAAAAACCGTCAACGCTTAGCAACTGATGCTCACGTTCCCAATAATACTCAACGATGAAAACTTGTAGCATCACGAAAAAAAGTCTTTCCTTCATTTACTTAATTTTTATCAGACAGAATTTCACACATTGGTCTTGGGTAATTTTAAAGTGATTTATGCAATTGTCATCTTGTCAACAGTCAGAGCCGCATCCAGCATATCTGCCGCCAGGGTGCAAAAATAACTTGCCGCCCCTTAAATTTAAATACCAAAGACACAAATTTCCTGATTTACTGGTAAAAATTATTTTATAAAGCTTTGAAAACCCATTGATTAATGACTTCGTTTCGCAGCATACATTGGTCTCAAAACATCAGAAACGATTAATTATGCAGACTCCGTATGCTGACATAGTATATTGCGATTATGAGTTAATATCGTAGCTATCGCAACCAAATATGAACTTTTCTAATAAAAATTCTTTTTCAACATTAACAAATTCGATTTAATCCACTGCACAAATATTCCTTTCTCGTCTTGAGTTATACGTAATTCTTTCCTCTAAATGATTGCCAGTCTTCAATTTCACATCATAATCTTTCCTTGTGTGTATAATTCGTGTGTATAACAAAGGCACATTAAATACTGTTGTTGTAATAATAATAATGGTTGGATACGCTCCTCTTGCCGCCCTTTAGATGCCGCCGCCCGGGTGCGATGCACCACTTGCACCCATAGGACGGTGCCGCTGTCATCAATTATATAAAACAACCAGCCTAATCAAAGTCACGTCAACACACAATAGGTACAGGTATTATAGGTATTTGAAGAAACACTCCGAACAATCGTTATAAGAAATGAATGTTAGAACACGGCTTTTTATGAATTAGAGGTTTCATTTCCTTTGTGGAGACCCCCTGAGGATGGAGGCTTTGTCTCCGAAATGATCATTGGGACTTCCCAGAAATCGCTATTTCCGGAGCTTCCCGTTTATCTATGAGCGCCAGTTCCGCTTGCCGATATACGGCTTACGGAGTGTTTTTGAAACCCCTAATGAAACGCTATATGGTAGCCTATGAGCCTTCAAGTAGTAATTCCATTGGTTGAGATCTCATTCCCGGTATTTTCCGCTAAAACGATGGTTTTCGTATATAATCAAGGGAGAAATCACGACAGGAAGATTCACCTCCAATATTTAAAACAAAAGAGTTGCGACAAAAAGTCTCTATCCGTTCTGCTTTCCAGAATTTCGAAATGTAGCCGCTTTCCCACCTTAATTCCTTTCTTTCAAGATTCCCTCTTTTTGAAGGGTCTCACGGAAAAGGAACGAAAAAAGAAAGTGATGTCCGTTCTCACTATTACTACTCAACGGAGACGAGCTTCGTCCAACTTGTATACGACCTCTCCGCGAATACATAAATCCCACAATATACGGCCGACCTATGTTTTTTCTGCGACAAAATACAAACACTGGAGATAATTTAACAGTTCTGAAAGGAAATCTTTGAGTGTGGATGTTCATCGCAGGGACGGAACCGAATGTTTGCTTTCGTGGACAGGATGTGAGTCAGCGAATCTTCTAGAGTAGTACCAATAATTTCCTTCAATTTTCTTTCACCTATATCCCTCAAATGTTTTTTTTATTCATGCCTAAAGTTAGACACTATTAGCTAACAGAAAGGTGGGTATTTTACCGCCCTTTACACAAACATCCGCGGGAAATTTTCCATCCACTACGAATAGAATAGGTCTCCATTTAGATTAAAATTGACCACTAATTTCCTGCAGCCTAATGACTACGAAAAGCTTTCTCATCAGAATCCTTACTCCACATTAGACAAACAATCCCTTTTAGAAATTGGAAAAAAGAGGTAGGAAAATACCCTATTTATTCCCACTATGCATCTTTTCAAGAGCATTTAAGTTTATTTAAGTTGCCCTTAGAGGCAGGAAAATACCTTTTTTATTCCCACTATGCATCTTTTCTAGAGCAATTAATTTTATTTAAGTTGCCCTTTCGTCTCATTTCTATGGTATACTCCAGTTCATCCGGGATCGGATTATCCAGAGTGGGAAAAAGCTGTTTCAAGGCGTTTCAATAAGCCCAATAACTGTTTCACGCATGGAATCAATGTATCAATGGATATTTTACCAACTGGTATTTTAAATAGCGTTTTTAATCATCGGTTTTGAAACACTAGAAAATACCTTCGCGCAAATTCTTCGTATTATCATTTGCATATATGTATATCAAAAACCATTCAGAAAGTAAGATTCAGAATGATAATGCAATATTGCGAGACGTCCCAGGTTCAACGCCAATCCGGTCATTTAGAGAGTTCTCCATAAAAATGCGCAGAAAGAGTTTTTTATCGCTCGCAGAGATTATTTCTTTCACAGAAATAAATTACGAGAAATAAAACGCCAAACCTCACCCAACAAGTGGACTTCGACGCTAAAAAATATCACAACTTTCGTTTCCAATCATATTTTTTCTTTACAAGAATTTGGAAGAAAAAGATAAAAATACATTGCGTACCTCGTAGGTATGAACGCTGTAAGAGGTAAAAGGACAAGTACCACTCTATTCGAGACTTGGATCTTAATTTATTATTGGGAATTTATGAGGAATCAAATCAGTAAAACAGAGAATATTATGATAAGAATTGTATCAATGACTTGTACAAACCATTCTCGGATTTTCACGTAGTCTGCGAACCAAGGCGAATACGATCTACGTTGAGTGAAATGGTCTTTGGAGTCGGAGGCCGAATTTCACTAGGCGCGGAGTTGAAAAGTTTCCTTTCTATGGTCGTTAGTGGGTGCTACGCCAGGAAAAATGGGACTAATTGGATGCAGAAGGCGTAGTGAAAGCGATTAGGACAAGTAAATCAGCAGATGGGCGATTTCGTGGTTAGATCTCTTTTCTGCAACGATGAGCGTTGGGTCATCGGCATCTTCATTTCGTCTTTGCGGAGAAATTCCTTTCCATTTTCAGGGTCACTGTACTTTCCCAAGATAGCATTCCATTCAATCCTACATCAGCGTTTACATTCGCAAAAGATGTATCATAGTTCCTTCATTAAGTTAAAAGTTATTCTCGAATTTGGGGAAGAAAGAAATTAGATCGAGGAAAACTACACTAATTGGCGAATTCCGAAATTAATTACCAAACTTCCGTATCAGAGTACAAATAGCCTTTTGCAGCATAATTGTATCCGTTAGTCTTAATTGGAAAAAAGTTAAAGAGAAGACTAAACATTTACGTCTAACGTAATAACTAAACGTTTACGTCAACGTACGTTTAATCTTTTCAAACATATGATAATAATTTTCACCCTCAGTTGTAGTTTAGTAGAAGGTCCAACAACCATGTTTACATAAAAGACTGGCCCCAATGAACTTATGTCGAAAATGTAGATTACTCACTTCCTACTCCTGAATCGAAGCCATATCTGGATCGGCCTTGCCCGAAAATCACTTTGTCACGAAAGGAGAAAAGGACCCCGGTAACGACATTTTGACACGCGACGTCAGGTCCACGGGAAGAACTCCCCGTAATGCGAGACTCCTCCCAAAGTTGACAGCGGACGCATTTTTCGCGTGCGAAAATTCGAGCGAGTCAGAGTGATGTCTTCCTCGAAGAACGAGGACAAAACAGCGTCGCTCTACTTGTCCAAACGGTCAATGCACCGCCGTAATGAGGAAGTCCACGGTATAAATGTCAAAGGAAACGGAGGAAGAGAGGCCTCGCCCGCATCGTCGGATGACCGTAAATCACGAGGTAAGTAAAACGGAAATGTCTACGGGGCAATTATGAATAGTAGAATGAGAAACTGAAAGGGGTAGCAAAATTAAATGGTGTGCACAAAACTCTAAGTGCCTTACATACAGTTAATTCAGACTAGAAGGCTTGATTGCACAAGCAACGATTGCAGCCATGTTTTATACAATTTTTCAATAAAAATTCGCCTATCTACGTAATTTTCGGCGTAAAGAAACTTTTTGTGGCCCCGCAAACGAATTGGTTGGCAGTGTTAGCGAGTGTAGACGTGGACAAAGTAAAAAATACAAACACTGAAAAAAATATGACTAGAACTTTTTAGGTGCTGTTAGTTCAATAGAAGAGGGAAAATTGTCTCACGTAGAGTTAAGTTTTACGTAAGATGAAATTCTATGCACAATCATTTCAGTTAAATCCGCTAACATTTCTGATTTTGCAATTTAAAGGAAAAATGCAATATAAGAAACACTACTAATCGTCACGACTTGCACTAGCTCAAACACTAATCAATAACTTAAGTAAAATTGTATGCAACGAACTTCACATCGCTTCTTCTTCTTCCATATAAATATATTACGTATTCGATGGCTCTTAAATATATCACGAACGATTACATAGGCCGCATCGTTACTATTCAAACGTGATTGTTAAAGGCCACAGAAAAGCGGTCGCTGGGAGACGAGTAAAGAAAGAGACAACATTCATCCGTCTCCACTTTCGGTTTACACCCAACGAAGGACCTATAATATTCCACATCCGGTTTATTTATCCGACGCGAATATAGACAGCCAACAGTTCCACCCGCGACCAGATGGCTCCTGTGACGCAAATACTGTTCTAACCACTGCGATATGACCACTCTGATGTCAACACAAACACGTTCAATACCACTCGCCGCGTTGCTGGCGGTACCAATTCCAGTGGATTAATACCCTAATTGTTTGCTGCAAACAGCAAAGAGGCTATGTTCATTCTGGAGAGAAACAGCTTCGTTACTATTATGTAAATATCATACTCTCTTTTTGTCATTAGACAGAAGAGCTTTCCGTGATACCTATGCGTAAATGTGTACATTTCAACTGTAAGTCAATAAAAAAAGAAGGGAATCTTATTAAACAAGAATTCATTTTCGAGAACTTAACGAAATTTGGATGATTTTTTTTTGGAAATTCCTTTAAATTTTCTTTTACATAAGTTAAACTAATTTTTAATGTCGATTATCGTAGCGATACTCAACCACTCGCATCTTTAACTGTCATAACCGTACGTTAGTCCTCAATAAAGAAGATCGAAGCGATAACTAAGAGAATATTCGATCTAGGAAAGACGAAATATAAGCTTCCTTCACTTCAGTACCTTTTCCTATTTTAATTTGTAATTATCCATATAATCGTCCTATAGTACACAACATTTGGTTAATTGACCGATATGGCTATATTTTAACTAAATATATCTCCACGTAAATCAAAGAAACACTCGGATAAGCGTCGGTGAAACGTGGTTGGCCAAAGTAGTGCCAAAATAGTCTGGTAGTCGAGCGTCGGTTAATCAAGGCAAATCATGTTGTTGTGTTTAGATCTAAGGGAAACCATGACATTTTCGCTGAACATTTGCGAGCAACAGCCAAAACGTTTGTTAGGCGAATACGGCCGCGTCCACAAATCAGCGAAAAAAAATTTCGTCCGGAAACATTCGTTAGAAGAGTTACTCGCAGTATTTCAAAGGATAACTCTGCATTTCCAAAAAGCTCCCAGATAGCCAAGTAGACAACCCGTTCGATTTCGGTGAAAGCGGTAACGGGTTCGATTCCCGGTGGACTACGTGCGAGATGACCTTAGCTGTCGAAGCACTTTTAAGAAGACTTCTACTGTATTTCCCAAAAATTTCCAATAGACTTAGGGGACGGAAAATAACTTCAAGAAATGCTTATTATCAGATGCATGTTCGTTTTTACCGGCAAAATGACTCACGATACTTGAAAGAGTTTCTTTGATTCCATTTCCTTATCCTAATACACACACTCCAGTGCCTTATCTAGACCAAATATTAACCTATGTGAAATCACAATAATTCTTTTGGTACTAGCTTTCGATTTACTGCGAACAGCGTATTGGCTTGACCGCATCCAGGGAAGATTTCTCTATCTTCCAGAGCAACTACAAGGTACGAGGGACCTGCACAAGCCTACGAGTTCAACTCGGAATTCCTTCCCAGTACCATCGTTGTTTACGTTTGACAGTCTTGCGTCCATAGATGACAATGGAAACTCACCAACTACGTCACTCCTCCATTAGCACTTTTGCATAGACGATATGGACTTTTTCCTCCTAAGCTTTTAGCTCTTTTCTACGTTTCCGAGTTCGTCGCACATTTCAGGAATACAAACAAGTCGATAATGAAATTCATAGAGCCACATGGCATTCCGGTATCCACCAACTTACACAAGAATACGATTCCTATGAATAAGTCCTTTCTAGCAAAAAATGTCTAGGATTTATTTTTCACTGGTTTCGTCAGTTTACCAAAAAATTCCTGAGTGAAGATTTACTTTTATAAAATGATCTAAACTATCAGTTACAAACAGCAAATTTTCCTGTATAATCTGATTACAGTAGCGGATAGCAGCTCGTAAATTTCACATATAAATCACTAGATAACAATAAATTGACAGAACTTCATTGTTTAATAAACTTAATGAATATTTACCAGTCTAACATGGTTTCAAAGGTCCTTTAAAGAAAGTGCTACAAGACACCCTAACGGGTATCGGGAGTCAAATGGGTAGCGCGTTTGCCTTTCAAGAAAGTGGTCTCGGATTCTATTCCAGGTGGGGGCCTTATGTGCGAAATAACCTCAGCACTTTTAACAATACTACTACGTGTTTCTTCCGTTGAAGATAAATCAACCATGCTAAACTGTTTTCTGACGAAGAGATAGCGAAATACGTGCTATCTCCTCCATTCTTAGTACTTTGCCCCGAATTTCAGAACAACTCTCACCTCTCAGCAAAGTTAACACAAATTAAACCGAACATTCCAGACTTCAGCGATACGATGTTGGTTTCTTAATGACTTTAATCTAAATCAATCCGACGTGGGACTTCCTTGCCCTGTTTTCCGAATCTTGATTTCCTTCGTCCGGTTTCTTTCGTAATAAGAGGTGATCACGTGAACGCTTTGAAAGATTCACCGATTTTCTGAAACTTCTGCGATCGCGAAAACTGTTCCGTAAGCAATAACGACCGACTTCCATTTACAACATCTGTGCATGACGCAAAGCAACATCGAGAAGGACAATCAAACAAAAGAAATTGCCCCGAACTATGCGTTACAAACACATTTGTGGATTTAATGAGGAATTCAGCGAAAAAAAATTAATTATGCGTAAAATTAGGAAACTAGCTTTTACGTTACAAAATTATAGCCTTAAGGAAAGTTTAGTAATCAACCAATTAAATTACAAATTTGAAAGAAAGTTAACAGTTACACAGAGAAAATAATAGCTAAAATATAATGGAAAATTATACTATTATATATTCCGGAACTTCTTTATTATAAACAGTTAAAATTTTAATGAATCAAAGAGACAGCAGCTGACATTTTGCTATAAAATGTAAAGTCAAAGCGCAATTTCCCTTTGAGGGATAGGCCCTGGCGGCAATTACAATAGGTGGCACGTGGTCAGCGCATCGACTCCCACGTCGCGGTAACAGGATTTTCAAAACCGGATCATATTTTGCTATGCTTTGAGAAAGTAAAATCGCAAATGCATGACGGAACTGAAGAAATGACAAAATCAGCAATAGGTTAGGTATTTCTCATATATTTAAAATAAAGCAGCTTGTCGCGATATTACTTCGAATTTTTCCTTTTTGTTAAAATATAAGAGTATAAAGAGAGAGGGAGAGATCGATAGATAATTTTACACGTTTTAATAAAAAGAAAACTCTCTAGCCACTCAGAAGTTTATAGTCCTTATTTCAGTTTGTATGGAACAAGACGACTTTAACAGACATTCGGTGGAACCGATAGAGCACCAAATTTGGTTTACAATACGTCTCCACTTTCGAAATCTTGTATTATTTTGTTCACTAAAAATTTCATTTTATTGACTGTTTTGAAAGCCTCACTGCAAATGTTGATAGACTGATATACTTTACCAATCGTTGATATACTTTTACCCGGTTTCCATACCAATTTATGTCCCTGGGGGCTAAATCTATACATAGTTATTCGCAAAGATTACTCCAATAGTATATCTTTAAAAAATTCTTTAGGTCGCTATAGGAAAAGAAAAATCAAGAAAATTTCAGCGCAGGCTCGAGCAGGTACATACGTATACTTTCCATACTCCACCTCTACGGAAAATCAGTCGCAAATTCCATTACGATACGCTTCACCCCTAAGCCCGGAAAATATAATTGAATAAGGTATTTTTCGCCATCAGACCCGGAGGGTACGTGCGCGACGGAGCAGAAGGCGCTCTGGCGCGGGGATAGCGGGAGGAGAGATAATTCCATCACCTACCGAAAGTGTTGGGCAACCAACATCGTGGAGCAGGTGTAAAAGTAACGTGTAACGGCTGGGTGCATGCTAGCCCTAGAGGGATGGGAAAAGGGAAAAGGCTGGGTCATAGGGGGAGAGGGAAGAAAAGACAAGAGGGATGAAGACAAGGGAAGGGGGTGGAGAGATAATCCAATCCAACAGCCCATACTCCTCCCCACGGGCTACCGGCGCCGCCCGCCACAACAGACTTTCACGCGTCCGAGAGGCAGGAGTCTTAGGCAACTGCCTTACGAGGTTATTACATGGATTTGTGAAACGACGATGGCACCTTTTACTCAGTCAGTGTGGTGCGAACGATAAATTCCCGGAAAGGCTGCGTTGGTAATTGGGGATTTCAACGATGGAATAGACGAGTTCTTCTATCTATTTAATGATGTCACTATTAACGATAATCAGTCGTTCCGAAATCACATTTTCATCCAAATCTTTAACTCCGACTTCTCATACATTCTCAAATCTTTGAACGAACAGAAAGGTCAACCAGAAAACCACCGCACTCAATAAATAGCAAGATAATATTGCATTGAATTGGGGATCGTTGGTATTCTGCATGACTACATCCACTAAAACTTTGGTTCACTGAGTCAGAAAAACACCGGAAAATTCGGCAAAAAATTCGTTAAAGCTTCCTTACCAATACTTAAAGGTCACTGAATCAATCCTTAAAATAAAATAACTACCTCATTTGCAAGAAGTATTAAATTAATGGAAAGAGCGTGGAAATTTTCACTCGAATTGTGAAAACATTGAATCCTATATAAAAATACTATCACTTTAGATTTTTTTTTGGCTCGGCAACTACTTAGCCACTGTTCAGTGAAACCATAACAACATGATCCATAATGACTCTACTTCTATAGAAATGTTGTTTAGGGTTAGGGTTAAACTAGTTTCGCGAGCAAGAGCGACTGATTCAGAGCGCGACATTCTAACCAGCATGTAACACTTACAAAAAGATTCGCATGCCTCTTGAGCTCTCGCGTGAGTAATGCAGATGACGCAGAATACGCTATTACACAGCTCTCTCGTGATTAACCTACCAGCAAACAGCAGACAAACAAACTTCATAACAAAGAAAAATAGCCTATTTCTACCCAAGGCTCCACATCTTTGATTGTACTCCGGTAGATGGGTGTGGCGAGTTTCGTAACTTGCGAGATTCTCAAAGTATAGCAATCGCAGCTGAAGATAACGAAATAGCAATCTATGCATGTATTATCACGTTAAATATTCTATGGAAGGTGAGCACGTACACGGCACGTGGGCATGGATTCCTGGTAATTTCGGTATTTCGCAGCGGTTGTAAATAAAAGTAACTACGTAAGCTTCCTGATTAGTATTACACAGATGGTTAGATAGACAAATATTCCAAAGCTTCGTTGCGTATCGAATACCTAAATGGGCAGAGCGGTAGTCCTATATGAATATGGCTTTGGATATGATTTCCAACGGGCGTCTGAATGGTCGATTTAACCAATACAGCTTATTTACGCCATTCCGGAAACTAGCTGATTCCGCATACTTTTTGCGCGTATACTAGATACAAGTTTTCCGATATAACATATAAACCCTCCGAAAATTTTCGAATGATAAGATAATAATTGGCATGAAGAATGATCAAATTATCCTACATAAAAATCCATATTTAAATGATGCTGAAAATCACTGATAACTAAGTCCTTCATCTTTTCATTTTCAATGAACTTCTAAATGCAGGAAATTTCCTTTGGTTGTCAGTTGGAACACGGCTTCGAGGTCCATCGACGTTTCGCCACCGCAGCAATGACCCAGCTGAAAATCAGAGAATTTCCTGCATCATCTACACCGGGAAAACACCAGATCATTCTTCTGAATATTAAGTTTAAAGATCTGCCTTTTATACAATCTTTTTATCCGGAAGACAGCTCTTCTTAAGTATTACGTTGACATTAATAATATTTGATAACTATAACAGGGGTTGCGACGCATAAAGAGAAATTTACAGACTCTTCGGCCATGTTATCATTTATCAATTATGACATTTCAACGATTGATTTTCCCAAATATGATACAATCACATCAGAGTTAAAATATTCGGTAATAGGTCTGACGGGATAAGTTTGTAACTGTGACTCAAACCCAGATCTTCTACAAGCCGGGCGGTTGCTCTCAACCGACTGAGATATCACGCAGAGCAGTCTCACTCCGCATAGTGAGCAAAGCGAGTAGTGGTGACTCTCATGTAGCAGCAGACAATACCGCTATGGAAGCTCTGGGTTTGAGTCCCATACACAAACGAATTTTCACTTCCGTTCATCCTTTTTACTTTTACAGCTGGCTTACCGCAAAGTTTACCCTGAATCCTTCTCTTCTTTTAGTAACAATCTCCATGTTCACTGGCTTCTTTCATGGTTCGTCAACCAACATCGAAACTCAAGAAAGCACGGTACGCTGATTGCAAGGCCATTGAAAATTTCGTTCCAGCAGACGGTATCAAATTGTTCAAAGAAGCGTCGATATCACATGTTTGCTTTTATGAATCCCGTTTATCTTTCGCCGGATCTTTACACAACTGTGATCTCAGCAATCAGAATTCCTTGTGCCTTAAGTGGCGTTGCGTCGCATTTGTTAGGAATTAATTTGTAAAGCGAGTCGTACTTTTACTAAATGAACTGAATAGCGTGCGCTACTTCTTGTTTGTATCTGAAAAAAAACAGACGAATAACACTCTCAATCTCAGACGTTAAGGAAAGGAAAACCTTACACTATTTCCACCAGATATGAAAAACTGGAATAGTAGGGGGAAAATATTCCACCAGACACAATACGACATACTCAACGATCTAATATTTAAGTAATTAACTGTTAGCATTAACCTGAATAAGCCTAAAAACTACAAATTCCTCTAATATAGAGCAAGATTTATTTCCTCATTCAATAAAGATGGGGCATTTCCGATTTTTCACTACATAAAATTCAATTATTGATTATATTTGATACTAAAAGCCCTCAAGCATCCCTTTATTTGCCAGTTACAATGGAACCAAAAATGAACGAAAACGAACACCTATGCCCTAACCGGAATTTCCTATTAGCAGCTGTAGTAGTAATTTTAAAATTTTCCGATAACTTAGGCCAATTCGCACTTAAACACAAACCGGGAACGGAGCCTCGCCCGTTGAAGTCGAACGCGTTACCCACGTGGATATCCGGAGGACCTCCCGATACTCAAACTCGAGAACTTGGTAATAATATGCTAGCTTGGTAACCATTATGAAATCGTCATTAAATTCTAAACAATTAGGCATTCAGTTAATTTTAAATAATGTACAGCGGACGTTATATAGGAGGGCTTCAAAAAGTTTCATTAAAACCGCTTTCAATTAATAAATCAAGCATTAGAATCAATCAAATCAACAGCAGAAATCACTATAAAATTTCAATTTTTCAACAAATAAATTATCACTGCTGAAATTCTCTTTCGGAGTTAAAAGTATAGGAGAAATATAATGTTTTCTTTGACCCAATTCATTCCTTCACAGACATTTGCTAACCTTCTCGGTTTAGTGTTTTCAAAATAATACCAATGTAACAAATAGAATAATATCTGAACTCGGTCATTATACGTGTATCGATAATATATGCGCGAAAAGCTGCTTTAATTATCTGCGTTAATTATCGACTCGTAATCCAATCGAACGAACGGCGTCGTAGTCACACACCGTTGACGCAATGAGAAACTTGAGGCAAGGAACGCCGCAAGCCAGTGTAAGACTGGCCTGCGACCTAATTAGACATCAATATGCAATCATAACCAATAATTCTATGTTCTCAATGAAACGCTCTTAAAAAAACAAGTGCTCACAGGTTGCAAAAGCAGCTCACCATATCCAAGTCAGTATTTTGGTATAAGCCAATAAATGCCTTGCTATCTCATCAAAACTGCTGGCCGTCACCACTAAAGAAATCGAAGTGAACGAATGTTTGAACGTTGAATTTGTTTCTTCCGACGAAATGTTCGCCATTCTTGATGAGGGATTTTCGAGATCCTTGATCTGCAATTTGGATTCTGCTCCAGGTGGAAATCATATACATGAGCAATGATGTTACGATCGAACACTAAATATTTCATTAAAGGAAAAGCTTGCGTACCAAACCATAGAGTAGGTTACTGACATAATCTATGCAAGTAGGCCAATTATGGGATCACAACTTAAATATTGGAGAAACTCGAATTAAATTAACGTACTCATACATTTTTTTACTTAAACTTCTTAAACAGAGTACGTAACAATGATAACACATTCGGAGTTTCGCGGGACAAACAATTATTCTGTTTTCCACCCCTGTTCTTAATCAAAGGAGCCAGGCCTGCAGTCCTTACAAATATTAGCGGCCAAATAACTAATTCCCAACCATTAAGGATCCTCAAAATTTTCCACCCTGAAATTTTGTTAAGCGTACAAATGCGTAAGGTGTTAAGGACAAAGCAAATATCGATGGGGAGGAAGTGAAACATTACAAGATTTTTGATTATTCATATAATTTAAACTGTAAAAAGGGAAAAGTCGGAGAATTTTCTTTTAGTACTTTCACAACCAGTGCGAAATTAGTGGTATCTGTTACCCTCGAAAATTAGGCGATACACCAGGACTTGAATAGGAAAACCGGTTGAGAGGCTCCTTAAAACCAACATCCAATATACCAAAAAACAAGTCGAATATCTTCACTATCATTCAACAGGTCCTAATGCCTTACATATAGGTGTCCTTATGCTTTAGCGCAGATATTTTCTGAAGTACATTTTGCTAATTCTGCAGAACATCCACATCGCAAGAAAGAGAAAAGTTTTCCTTATTAACGACTGAAAATGACTATAGAACGAATTAAACGAGTACATACGAGCTGTGTGAGCAAGAACGGTAAACTCTGACGATCAACACAACTGTATTTTAGTTTTTCCGTACGTCACACTGAGTAAATTTCCTTTCCGCGTATACCAAGAAAGTCTGAAGATAAAGGTATACTCATGTTTATTCAAAGGGAGATAACACTACACAGACCCGGGCATCCAAATTCCAGACTCTCGTTAGTATTTCTAAGGTAAGAAAACAAATGACTCCAGGGTCCTCCGTTCCTTGCGGAAACAATAATATTTTGGTAATAAGTTGCGATTAAAGACCTCCCTCTTCCACAACTGGACCATTTCATCGAAAAATATCTCCTGTTGTCAAGCAGACATATATAATTCTTGAGAGACATGTCTAGCAGACATACATACTCTTCTAATCAACCTCGCGAATCGGGTGAGTTACAGTGAGAATTCTTTCTTCAGACATTCTTTTAAAGGAAAACTACTTTCTTCCTCCTACCACAATTTGAATGTGATGTTTTGCAAACACCACTTGATTCAGGACAGCGAAAATGTATCTCTCCTTTTCGATTTTCTCTCAGTTTTGTCGAAGCTTGTAAACCCTAGCTAGCATACCTGATCCTGTAGTACATTGACATTCTTCGTGATCACCACTTACCAGATGCAACGAAAGGTGTTATTCATAGGGTCACTCAGTTGCCACCACGCGGACTTATTTCGCTTACAGTACCATGGCTCATTGCCAGTGAGGAATGCATAAGAACACAAAATCCACTCCTATCCAGGGCATCGAATCGTAATATTTTTCGTTCAGGTATTCACTCCAATTCAACGAAATAAACAAAATTTCCGTTCCTTCTACGCATGTCGAACCGGTTACAGCAATTTTTTTGCTCCGACCATTGTAACATTTTATCCCTATTTTTATTATGTCTCCCCTTCCTCTTATACACAACATTACGATTTAAAAAAGAGATTATAGTTTATGCGAATAATACGATACGATCGCATAAGATATAATTACAAGGTTGAAGGGTCAACGTCCATGGATAAGTATGGCGAAAACAAAAATTTCTAAATCTACAACGCAACTTCCAGCGGCAGGAAACTACCGTTTTTGCCATCATTTATCAACCATTCGGATGTCTACAGGAAAGAAGAAGTGCCATCCTTATCTTTACGCAACTTCCTCGAATTTTAAGAAATTAAATGAGAAAAACCAAAGCCTTCTTTAGAGAGAAAACAGTGCCATAAAAAGTGGAAATCCCACCATGAGAGACGTTCCTTGCTATTACGAATAGTGAACTAACGACTTCCGGTCTGGAACTCAAGTGTTCAGCGAGGTATGGACTAATTAACCCAATTAAATACCAAATGCATATGATAAGTAATCAGAAGTGTCATAAATATCTTGTTCATATTTCCCAGAGTCTCGATGAATGTTTAAGAATCTGTCCACTTGTGGGAAAAAGTGTTTGTGCATAGTGCTTGTCCTGTATCTCGTATGACAGGCATGTGAAATGTCGATTTTTTTACATACGGGATCGTTATTCCCGATTTCTCAATCCTATTACGAATGCATATTTGTACAAACCGTTAACTGAAAATTCGAGGTCCAGAAGTGCGAACGCTTTTAAATTATTTGTGAATCTGTGACAACGGAATGGCAAGCAGAACAAAATCCAAATCCCGAATCGTCCTCTTAAACGAATTAATGTTCCAAGTATTCGTCATTCACACCACTAAATTCAACTCGCTTGTTTTCAATGAAGGCAGTTCCCAATCAATAACTCCATGCCTTGTCCTTATCTCCCCTATGTACTCTACAGGGAACCAATGAATGAAATGTTTTATTAATGATTCACGTTCATGTTTCCTTCTCAAACGATATCCCTCCAGAGCCTTATCTAGCGGATATATTAATTTTTCACCGCGGGGTTCGGAATAGCCGAAGAATACACATCGAATGTCGGTGACGAATACTTGAGGCATACGCGCACCAGAGTAGCAGCCGCCCCGCATGCACTTCCAAATACCGCGTCCCCCAATAATGTGGTACCCCAATCTCCCTCTCCTTTTCCGGCGTCCTTTGTTCGCTCAACCTGCGGGCACCGTGGCAGCCCCAATGTGTCCCGGATAAGATAAGCAAATCCCCTCTCTCTGATGCGCAGATCCGGTCACGGCTGCGCAAACCATATACTACGTACGCCTTTCTAAAATCTCATTTCCATCACTTCCTTTCGTCTTCCACGCGTGTCAGAGGATATTATTGCGCGAATGCGAAACCAAACAAGTAAAGGGTTGGTGATTTGTACCTGTGTAACAACCAGATCTAAACACGAGCATTATCTGTTCATTATCTGTTGTTCGCTGACCGAATTGTTCAATATTTCATTCAAAATCGTTCATTAATATATATTGATAAACCATAGATTCTTCTGGAAATCTAGATTAACTGGTTCCGAGTACGAGTGAATAATAAAACCGGCAGAATTTCTTATGCCGATCATTGGTCCTATCACAGCAATGGACATAAATATACAACACATAAATCGGGTTCTCTTCGTCTGAGGGGCGTCAATGCCCAATGTCAATTGTACATTTCTTCTTCTACGATTTTGCAGAAGTAATTAACAGTATTGCCTTCGTAATGATCTCCAAGTAAATTGACCAGCAACTGGATTGGTAGCCACTCTAACGCCGATGCTGATTTTCTCTCCCTTTTTCAGAAGATCTTCAATAGCTGAAGCTGCATCTCTATCCTTTTTTTCTTCTCCGCCTTTAAAAAACTAATTCTTTTAAAGATGCATCAACGATTATTCTCGCTTTTTTACGTGAGATGCTCCTCGTAAGAATATAAGACTTTCGCAGAATAGCTGGTAATCTAATTTTCCGCAGACACATCTGTCTGACAACCAATCACCAACAAACCAACCAAAAATTGTCAACTTCGGTGGTGTATTGACGGCATCGGATAAACACTGTTTTATTTACGACACGAAGAGGATCGCTAAAGACACATACACTGTGCACGGTCGGTTTCTCTAGAATTTTTGGTCCACTAAAATCCTTGAACCACTCTCACCATACGAATTTAAATCAGTTTGCTTATAAGTAAACTTGCTTCATTTCATCGGCTGATGATAGCATAAGTTCAAGCCGAAGCCAGCCAAATATAGGAGTGCTTCCCAGCGTGATTTCTTGGTAAACCGCGTGTGATGTGAGGGTTGAACATCTTCAATTGTTTCATTACATCGGCACTTCATTTTCGGCTTATTTCTTCGTTTCATACTAATTAAATATGAAAATACTAAGTTATTCTTTCCAATCGCGCTCTTTTTTAACATTAATAGAGACAAAATAAAAACGCGTTGTTCTTTCGCTAAGTTTGAAACAATACGTTAGTAAGCGGAGGAAAACATTAAGTTCAGAAACACGGGCGAACAGTATATTTTACAGAAATCTATTAACGGGAATTTTATGGTCGAAATTCGCGACTCTTCCGCTAAAACTGCGACAGGTTGCTTTGAAATGAATATCGACCACTTTAAGGCCCGGTATTATAATGTATATTAAAAATGGACTTTAACTAATATTCTTTTAAGGCCCTGTATTACAATGATTGGATGGAATTAAAAAAATTTAAGTTGATCTCAGATGTATATTATGAATTACCAAGGGTATTAATTTTTTCTAAACCTACATCATTATAATACCAGGACTTAAATTGAACATCAGTTTACGTCCAGTTTAAGTATGCATTATAATACAGGAGCAAACTGAGTTATCCGCGATAAAAAAGGATTGAAAATCCGTAGCTTAAGTATTTATGTGTACCGTTGCATCCAAACACGTAGATTTCAATACATTGACAAGTGACGGATTTAAGGGCGACGAGGTCCTTCCGAAGGGACGAAGTCGAGTTTTTATTACCATTTCGTGCTTAATATTACCTTCTTTAAACGAAGAATGATATGAGAGAAAAATATCAAACCAAGGCGAATGGGGTGAGGTGATAAAGATCACAGCAGGCAACTCAAATTTTTCAGTAGCGGGAGAGTAAAATGTATTGGCGTGTTACTCATCGTTATGCGAATTCGATATCAAAATGGGATAAATAACGTCAAAGGGACCCGTGCATGCTGATAAAAACATGGGAAAAACCCCTGAAATTTTTGGACACGTAAGGATGTCTGAAGTGAGGCACGCTAACCGCCGAACCATAGATAGCCGTTCGATACTTGGAGTCGTTTCAATCCATGGCTGTAAGTGGTGATATCGGAAGGATCGATCCGTGAGTTGGGAATAGCGCTGCACAAGGGAGAACCTTATTTTTCGGAACGGAAACGTGCTTATCGTTCATTCTCTCACTCCGTCTCCAGGTGCTTCAAGCAACTACGACATCCGCTGACTCTTTCCCTCCCACCCAATCCTCAATAAAAACTACTCTCATTTAGTCCCCGCGGAGAGCATTGAATTTTCTTCGAAGATATCTTTGGAGTTTTAGAAAAAGTTACTTGAGCTTTACTCCAATTCGAAGGTATGTCAAAGAAACCGAGGAAAATTTTCCTCACCATTGCATGATGGGCATACAAAATGGCATACTAAATTTAGCCACAAGAAATGTTGCAAACATTCCCAAGAAGAAATATAAATGTGAAAAATCCGGGACAGGACCCGGAATCTTCCGCTTTCGGACAGACGTGTTATCCAATTAAGCTATAGAGACAGGACATACACGCAGTTTTTGGGAGATTTTGTAGGCAAGGGCAAAGTGGTTTCGTCCAACTTGAATATTTTCTGGCTAAAAACTGCTGGGGAAAAGCAGAAGATTCCAGGCTTATGCGACCAAACAGAAAGCGAATGGAAAACTTAACGATATCCACGTTATTGGAACGTGGAAGGCTTAAGTGAGCGGTTCTGTAGTCAAGTATTTAAGCATACCCCTTGAAAATGTACCAAAATCTTAAGAGATATTGTTTAAGATAATTTTAAGCACTGATATTATTAGAAGATTATTTGAAGAATGTTTACGTGAAGCGTTCCTCCCCAGGATTACAATGATGAAACCGCAATTGGGCCCAATGAATTATATCTCTTGAAGAAGTACATACGTACTTGGAAGATCAAGGAGGAAGCCATCTATATCTTAAGAAACTCACCGCTACTTTCGTCCTCGATAGAACCTGAGGATTTTGCGAATCTTTATCGCGAGAACTTGAAAAAAATTCTCGTATTACGCGAAAAATATTGAAAAACCCATAAAAATTTCAAAATTCGACGCACAGTCTTTCCATGCAGAAAAGCGGATAGAGGAAAGTTTTAACTCATGCATCCTCATCGCCAGATGGTAGAATTGGGTCGCTTGTGATAAGGCGGCGCGTGACGCCTAAAATCCTACTCACGATTAAACCAGAACCACATTACTTCCTGCGAAGATAGCGTCGAAAATGCGGAAATCGCATTTAAAATTGAGAACCTGAACAAAGTAATCACTGCAACTGTCCGCTAGCACGCAAAGAGTCAGATAACGCAATCGAACTAGGAAAAGTTCGTTAATCAAGCAACAATATTTCCGTAAGTTGATGATAGCATCTATTTAATAACAAAAAACTTGTTCGTTTAAACGACGAAAAGAAGATAAACTCAGAGGCTGCTGGGGATAAGACCGTAAGAAAAAATAGAGAAGTTTGGCCATTTCTTGAATACGACACTGAACTGGTGTGGCTGACAAAGGCATTTCTTTAATTCTCTAAATTATTTGTGGTTGTTTGAGAAGTCATTAAGTATGAATTCCGAAAAATTTATGAATGCTATTTTCAAAACTTCGCTGTCTGTAAACGGTTTACCGTCAGTAGCAATGCTAAGAGCTTGTAACACAGCTGTTATTTAATTAAACTAAGTAGTTTATATTCGATTATCTTACAGTGAAACCGAGATACTGCCATTTCGTCCCGAAAAAAAATCGGTTTAAGAATTATTACCGAAAATGTTCACAAAATATTCCGATAAAACTATATTTCTCGTTTTCTTAAAGAAAACTCATAAAAAACTTGAAACAATCACACGAAAAAAAATCATTTGCTCATTAAGAGTTATTTGATATTTGAACGCTGCCACGTGATTGGACTGGTTCAATCGAACCTGGATACGGAAAACTCTAAACGCGCTACATCACTACCAATAGTGATTACTGAAGTCATGAGTGATACGATCTAGGTAATAGAAAAATCGAAACAGGTAGTTAAAAAGAGAAAAACGCGTATACCCATGTATAGACACATTATGCTCGGGGAGCTAGAAATAACGTTTGCGGGCTATTGAATTAAATGAGCATTCCGTTCGCTGAGCATTTCCGTTGACTGAGCATCAGAACTATGAAGCACGTAAAACCTTATTTAATTTTACGGGAAATAATCATAAGTTGGAATTAGTATAACAACGAGATTACATCTTTTAGTTTCAGAGATATAAAAAACCCTTTAGAATGTTCCTAGCTTAAATATGGATACTGTAACTTAAAAAAAAAAACAGGGAATACACTAGCTATTCTACTTTTCTTGCAATTATTTCGATGGATTTATTACTTCCATACATCGTAGCAAACCCGAATTTAATCGGGGTAGAGAGGGAGAGCATAACCAAAAGTCAATCCGTAAGATGTTGTGTTAAAAGAGGAAATTCGATCCTACGACTACAATCAATTAATCTTAAGACATCTTCAACATAATTGATTCGACTGGTGTCACCTAAAAGGACGCTGTGGTGAAATACATTATATTTATTTCACAACAGCAACTTAATGTTTTCCCAGTTTTTGAGACACATAATCCAGAAACTTTTATTTACTGGCCTAAATGCTAAAGTTGGGTTTCGACTGACTCCAGTATTCTAGTAACAATCCCACACATTTGAAGGCCATACAACTGTCTCCAAATCATCTCAAGTCTCGCAATTTCTTGGAATATGATGCTGAGATGTGTTAATCGAAGAAAGTTTGCATTTCAAGGAAATAGCCAAATATTTACTTTTACCATCAATGTAAGAAGCTTTCGAAAAGCGATGAGTGTTTACTAATACAGGATTCTTAAAACGAACGTGTCGATAAGACAGCTCGAAAAAAAATACCAACACTCGGAACGAGAAGTACCAGGAAAACTCTTTCCTGGAGCGACACAAATACTTTTCTCCTATACCTCCTAAAGAACCAAGAAGTTAGAAATAGTCACTTCATTAATTGTATGTCTATTTTCTAAATATTGCGAGTATTTACGATGCATATATTTTTCCCATCTTACTTATATCGAGAACTAGTCAGTATACATTGAATGAATCTTTTGTGAGCGCAACATTCTGCAGAAAAAATGTAATACTTAACAACACCTCATGGCAGTCTTCATATGTGTAGCCTTCTTGAGACAATATTAACTCCGTCTTAATTGTTGACGCACAAATTTCAACGACCTCGAAGACAATCATTATCTGTCGCACATCAAGGGATGGGTCGGACCGGCACTAGCCCCCCTAAGGCTCTACAAATGTCCTCCGGAACCTGATTCTAAAGAATTTAATCAATAATTATGCGGTAAGCTTACCACAATTCATGGGCAATACTTTCCTATGATGAAAATCAATAATTTCGCATTAAAACGTCAAGTGTGTTACCTTCATTGCACGACTGGTTATGATACGTAAGCCCCCTCCAAGTGAAAATTCCGGATGCGCACCTGATTATTGTAACCCAACCCCCCATTATTCTCTACGATAATTTTCCAACACCTATTCCATAAATCTCAAGTGCGCCACTATTGATATATCTTAAATGCTTTACTGAACACGATATAATTTAACATATCTTAATGGTTACGCTTCGTCAATGGGTTTAAATATCCAATGTTTCAGGAATATATCTACCCATTCTTGGTGATATATCGATGTTCCTTTGACTGCAACATTCTAAGAAGGTATCCTCACTCGATGAATCAGGCCGTGATGAGACTACTTCCCGGTAAGTAAAGCATCTGAGTATAGCGTAATATGAGAAATGCTCGCAAATCAATTTAAAAAATACTTTAACCAATTCCTCCGAACGAATGAAAGTTGAGAAAAATTCCGCTATCCAGTAGAGGACCGAAGGATCCCTCAACCCTCATTTACAATAAGACGGGACGGAAGTGGACGAGAAGTAAATAACAGCAACGATGAGTAACGATTGGCTAATTAATGTCTGATTGGATGATGGTGAGGAGCAGTTACGCCATGCATTAGCTAACGACGGGTACTTCGGGAAGGAAATCTATATGACAGGGAAGCTAGGAAGAGAAAAACCCTTGCGGTCGCTGCGGTTCGAGAATAGAAGAAATCCACGTACATGAAGCCTTTCCCTTCAATGTAATAGTCTGTCAGAGATGCGAAGACAATCTTCTTCGCCATTTTTCTCCAATGTTTCAAACCACTGCTAAGTTAATCTAGGAAGCTGTAATGAATATGGTTAAATATAAAAAAGATTAAATCATGTGGGATAACGAGAAAATTTTCTCATGGGTGATGATCATCGAGGTTTCAATACTGGGTGAGTCGAACTCGTTTTCTCATAGTGTTCATACCTGATCGAAGATGCGTTAGTTCATAAAGATGAACAAGTAAGAAAAACTCTTAACATAATACATTGATATTTATAAATCCAAATTATTATTGTTAGCATTAATTGATAATTTATCGATGGTAATGTTTATCAATATTTATGGTATCCAAAACATGCTAAACATAGGAACTACGATTATTACGGGGAGAAGATTATAGCCGTTACGGATAAAACTAGAAAAATTATTGATTCGACATTAACTACGGTAGACTTGAATAGAAACAATCATCAAAATATCCCATAAAAATTCAGAAAACCGCTACAAAAACTTGTCTTTCAACTAGATCCCGAATATTCTATGATGTATAACAAAGGAAAGTAATCGAGATGAAATCAGTATTTTGGTATTGTTACCAGATGAAATTGTCAAGAGAATGGTCTACGGATGAAATTCAAGGTGTAACATCGACCGCTGATTCAGACTTCACTAATGAAACGGTTACCTTGAAAGTTAGTCGATCTTTCTTACGAAAACGATCCTTCACTTTATACTTTCATTGGATAGGAAGTACCCCTGTATTGTGGTCAATACGGTGTTTACTCCATGGGACTGAAAACCCCGCCCCCATGGACAAATCCTGGCTACCCCCTGAAACCGTCCTCCCTAATGCGAATGTAAGACATTTTAGTAACTCTTTTTACTTAAGGGCGTATTTATAATAAGGCACTCGCCGAAGAAAATGTGAAAGCAGGACCTACATCGTGCAGAAAATGTACAAATATTTTTTCGCCAAGGTTGTAAAAACACTGCATGCATCAATTAGCGAAAACGATAACTATAAAATCAATATGCGTTGGCCGGATATCGTGGAAGGCCATGATAAAGTTCTAAATAAACTAAACAAGTACTTCATAACTTCCATCAAATATTTATTATACGACCGGTTTCGTCCCAAAACAAAAACCCTTGGTATTATATAAATATGCACATTTTCCTGTATAATGTACCTGAGGATGGCCGTATCTTTTGGGCCGAAACAGGTCGTATAATAGTACTTGTTTAGTTTATTTAGAACTTGACGATAAGTATAGCTGAAAATTCTGATAATCATTAAACATCAAAGCCGTTTACTATTCTGTTTACTCTGTTAATCATTAAACATCAAAGCCAAAACTTCTATGATATGCATCTTAATGTGATCCATACAAAAACGGGGATTTACCATCTCTTACCACGAAATTTAGTATCAGATGCCAGTATCAAACAGTACCGCGATATGATCTTTGCGCCTCAGGCTTCATATTATCTCAATCCAATCTTGCCTTTATTCGAAGGGGCTTTTTAAAATACGCCGACGGCTTCTCTCAATTCAGAAAGCGTGAAACCATCACTGCCCGGTGGCAGAAAGAATCTTTCCTCGGCGGAGAATTTTCCACCCCCACGCAGAGGCCAAATTTCCCCGCTAATTACAAATCTACGCGTAAATAAGCAATGTAAACACCGAGGAGGACGCTTTCCCGTTCCATTCCGAATCATCTCTTTGCGCTCATCCCGACGAGAAAAATAAGTTCGCGAGAATTAGGTCGGCGAGAGCCATTTCCAACTCCGCTGCCTTTTTAACGACCGCGATTCCCACTTTTTCCGTAATGTACAGCTTAACCTCGATATTATGTTAAATGGAAGGAGAGAATGATTCGGGTTGACGGGTTTCATTAAACAAATAGCGTAACCACAAAATCCTCCGGCATTCGGGGAGAAAAGTTATTCGTCTAAACAAATTTTTCCGACGAAATAAATTTCGAGGATCGTCGCCATTTCAAAAACGCTATACGGGGCGGAATGTTTCCGATACAACATCGTATATATTTCGCATGTGAGAGGAATTCTATCAAAACATACAATCTCAAAAATGTTCATACACGGTTGGCTCAAAGTATTCAAGACCCCGATGTGAAATCATATAAATGCCCCCACCTCCATACTGGTGACGCGATTTCTGCACGCAATTATAGGAAATCGCGGTGTTAGTCCGTAGATTTCCATGTATTACTAGGAAGTATTTGTAGGAAAGCAGCTATGGTCATAGCGACGAAAATGTTGACCAGATATTTTCCTGTACAAAGAATACAACAAAGTCTATCTTAGTATAACTCGTGGTAACGTATCTTTAACGTTTATTTAAATTTCTTCCAGGGCTATACAGTACAGTAAAATTAAAAAAGCTACTGGGGTATGAATAATAATATGAAACATAACAATACATGAATAATACCGATTAATGACGTTCGTCTTGCATTTATCATTCTCGTCGAATGCTATTCATGGAGTTATCCAGCTGTAATTACGTGGACTTCTTCCATTCCACTCTGACTCAGGAAATAAAGGAAAACTACATTGCTCACCATCTTCCCTACTCGTAGTGATTCCCTCTCCAGGGCGTATAACACTAACACATAACTTGTGTACTGTTTGATAGATACCTAACTGCGGAATGAACAGCCTACGGGGTGCATCAATTCTCAATTTCCCGTAAAACAAAACATTTGAATAATTTTAAAACAACGATATCGACATAATAGTCACCAAGTAACTGAACCAACTTTTCTCGATTCTCGCGGAATTTGAGAAGCAATATTTCAGAAATAAACCTACATGCAGTATCTCATGGAACTTTCCACATAACTCATTCACATTGCGACAACTTCGAACAAGATTATCTGTCGTATTTAAGAAGAAAAAGTATGGATAGAATTTCTATGGGTATTTGCGATGGAAATTGATCCCGTCAGGTGTGAAGTTGTGTACATCTGAAATGTGCCTTTTCCTACATGATGACATAGGTAAATTACTTTGGAATCTCAGACCTGGATGTCCGAGTTACTAAAGTCTTAATTTCCGTCTTACAACCAGACTTCGTACGAGCAGTTACTCCATATACACTCCAAAGTGAGCTTTTCCGACGTTTCTCAGTTTACCAATAGGGCCGTAGCCAGTAAGTTAGCAAGGCAACTACCTTATAGCATGCAAGCTATACTCTTCCATACCTATGAATATCTGAAAACTATAAGAACGCCTAAAACAAAACAATGAAAATTTGCATCTCTTTTTGTACATAATAACGCTGAAATGCCATGCAAAGTTATAATTTGTGAAGTTCCGACAACAAGGATATCTTAGGATAAATATCGCAGTAGCAACAAATGAAACATTACTATAACTGCATCAAGGTTGCGTACATGCTTAAAAAGAAATTGTCAACAAATAAGACAAAGTAATATCAAACGTTATCATTACGCAACAATGATTCACCTCGAAATAATTAAGGAAGAATATAGAGAAAATTTCAGCAACAAAGAAAGTAGTAAATACTATCTTAGGGCTTCCGTGTATCTAAAGATGGCACTGATTTCAAAACTCAGTTTTAATGAAATACCATTCCAAAATCAGCTCTTCCGACATAAAAATGACGTTTCGCTAACAATGCATTCCAACACATAATTCATCAACTAAGCAAAGTCGAAGCCATCGCGACGCATACGTTAGCAATTCATAGAGAATAAAAAAATAACGATCGAAGGACGACACCCGGACCTCACCCAACGCAAAGAGGAGAGCTGAAGACCAACTCCGGGAACGAAATACCGACGACCCGGTAAAAAATTTAAAGCCCGATGAAAATGAAAATCTCTCGCTATGCCATTAAATAAATGCATTGAACCGCCCCGGTTTTAAGTTATTTTTCCCCACATACTTCAAATAACTTTTAAAGGGTTTCAGTTAAAATCATCGCTCGTTGATAACGGTAAGTATATCCGAGATTACGCAATTCAAATAAACACTCCCTCTATACGTGAATCCTGATACTCTAATTCCGTAACATAGCGAAAATAAAAAAATTTTATTGGAAAGACTACCCTTCTTGTGGCTATGCCATGGCAACATTTGCGCATATTTTCCCGGTTTCAAACTATTTCCAATTAGCAAATTAGGTAAATCGTTATTATTTAATGATAATAATAGTACCAATTTCCTAATATTATTACCTTAATTAACATTCTAAAGTACAGGAATTTGAATGAAATATTTGGAAGTTTAACCTTTCGACATTTCAAATTCACGCTGAATCCTTAAAAACGTTTAGTCATTGAAATAGCCATCATGAAATCATAAAGATATACAAATTTAACCGAATGTTACTAACAAGATAATGATTCACCATTCGCATAATACTGATGTTCTTGAATTGAAAATAAATTTCAGCATTTGATTAGGATCAACTGCACCCGAACAGGAAATTCATCGAAAATACTTAGCATTTTTTTACTTTGGGTAAAAAGAAATCCATTACCTGCCATTATGTTTTACGATCTTTATAAACGAGAAATACTTTTCAGCTAATAAGCACAACGGCAAAATCTAAAGTTGGTTATGCGAAAACTAACAGTTTGCCGAAATTCACAGACTTGAGTGGAGCGATAAATACATGATTCCTCTAAATAGCCCGAACAGCATTTCATGGCCTTCAGATGTCACTCTAAATCACCAATAGACGAGCAATAAAAAGATCATCTCAATTCTAAGCACTATCACTATCACCTCTGTACGAAGTTAAACCAAAGTAAATGCTTGAATCGCTGAGGAAATAATTCCAGCTTCAAATTTAGTGAGTTCCTCTAACCGAACGCTGGCCATCTATCGTTCATTACCAAAAGAAAGACAGCGAAATATTTATTCAGAAAATACAATTTACGCCGAAGATGCATGTTTACGTTCACTAAACGTGGTCACCCTATTTGAACGTTAAGGAGGCCCATAGAGGTAGCTGAAAGACACTTCATGGAACATATTATTTTGTGATAGTATTAGAAAAACAATCTCGCGACAGTTTGCGAGGAAACAATCGAATAATCTGACATCACACCTTTAATTTACTTTGCCTCTTAATTGATACCCTTTTACCTTCAACTCAACCCACAGCCAGGACGAGTATCCAATGCTTTAAATACAATATGTACTGATTAATACCTACAATATTATTCATTACCTTTCACAACACAAGGATACTCAGCCTGCGGTCTTTGTCTTTGTTTGAATATAATGAAGGTTGCTTAAAAACTGGACATCAACAAACAAAATTACGTGAAATTCAGTAATCCAATGAATACCCAACAAAAAAAGTTCCACTAATTGATCCAACAAATTTAAATAAAAATAATGATACACACCGATTCAAAAGTCAAACATTTTTACTTCAGTCGCATAATGCTTCAACTATAAGTGGATCGAAAATAAAAGAAACCCTAAACACGCAAATAACACAAAATCAGTGCTATTTTACAATTTAAATTTAACTGTTTTACTTTAATCCCCTGATGATATACGATACTCCTTAAGATGATTCTTCCGCGCGTAAATAGATACAACCCTTAAACTGGGAAAGTATATTAATCTTTTGTCAGTAAATTATCTGAAACCCGTTCTTGCGAACACGAATTTTGCGGAGATCTGCATGTAAACAAATTAAATGAAACCGAAGTTGGATACGGCAAATAACAAGGCTTATAAAAATCGAGTCCTGCCAAAAATGTGCAGTCATAACCCGTTCTCACTCACCTGGGTATCTTCCACTTGGCATCTCCTCTACAGTTGCACCCCATCTCGGAAGATGACGAAGACCACAAAATGTTAAAAACACTCGGGTCCAGCGCCCGAAACAACACAAGTTTTTCACTATCTTTCCTATCACCCCAAAACAAAAACCACGATGCACTCGCTACACAATCCCGACCTTCAGCAGAACCTCACGGCGCGAGCATTGGCAAGTTTTTGAAACGGTAGGGGCATAACAGCCTGATTACTTCGCCGCGACAACTCCCACTGCCGACGCATCCAAAAGTAGAGGGAGAGGGCAACGCGAGTGACGAATGAACAACGAGGAAATGGAGTAAGAGCGGCGAGAAAAGGGGAGGGGGAAAGAAAACGGGGAGTGAAGCAATACGGATAGGTGTACTCCTCCTTCGTGAGCTGCCTAACTCTTAGGTGGGGAGTAAAACGCAGTGCGCGTGGTGGAATGGGGGAGAGGCAACCACGTGGTGGATGTTACTCCTTTGCCGGCAGTTCACCGAAATCTTCCCGCCGGATGATGCCTCGTTGGCCGGTACCGTGCAGACGCCCTGCGCCCCAAGGTCTGAACTCGGGGACCCTCTCCGTCAAACTGGGAGAGCTTGACGGCGGGATATCTCTCCCCTTCACCAGCTCTCCCCGCCTTCCCCTCCGCGCACGAGCATGCTGATCTCTCAAGTGCGCCACGATGGCCCTTTAAGCCACCCTCCCGAAAAAAAAATCGCCCACGCCGGCTGCAGCGAAACGTAAATCACGCATTGACAGAATGGGCCTCCTCGGAACAAACCATCGGTGGACTAGTCCCTGCTAGATTTCGTAGTAAGTTGAGTGGTCAACGGAAATCCTAAAAAACGCGCGAATGAGGAATGGTCTCACACGTAGATGTTTCGAACACTGACAACAAACGAAAATCCTGACGAAGTCAACGCTGGATAAACCCTGATTCAATGAATACGTGCTATTTCATCCATAAATTTTTTAAATAATTTTCGTGTTACTTTCGGTACGCTGGGGTGAAAAAAATGTATCGTTCATTTATTTCTGTTTCTGCTTTGCTTTTAGCTGTGACAATATGACAGCTACTGAGAAATGAATAGTACTGATTTGCCTAATCGTCTCATTCCCTCTCTAAAGCTGTCGGCACCTTAAGGACCTGAGGATCCAACTCGCCTGTGGGCTGAATGCATAGCAGACAAACATTCATCAGCCTGCAGCGAATCTTGAAGAGAAATGTTCACAATACAAAAGATGTATATTAAATAAATGTGTAGTCAATGAATCTAGCGAGTGATTGCCTGGTTTTACCAAAAATGTTCTACTAAAAGTATGAAAGATGAATATTATAAATAGTGCAGGCTGATAGGAAGTATTTATAATATCGTACACTAGTAGAACAAGAAAACTCTACATCTGACATCTCCGTCGCGTACATTTAGAATTATCAACGGCAGCCAATGAGTAAACCTTGTGAAGAAGATGACAAGATAAAAACCTTTAACCACATGTTAATCACATGAAACCTACTTCAAAAAAGAGGAATCTTACCACTATGTTACAATTTTTTCTATATCGACGACCACTCAAGCTTCCTTTTCTTTCTAGATTTGATCCACTGCTCTTCCAGGAAATATACGCTAATATGATTCCGCAAGAGAAAGAATTCTTGGCCCTATTTTAAATTTGAGACAAGTTCCCTTTAATTGCGTGACTAAACACTTCAAATTATACTCATTTTTCGAATCTAGGAGATCGATGAAAAGTGCAATTCGGAAATATATCTGCAGAATAGACCAGACTAAGGTCGGCTTACTCTAGAGAATTCGCTGAATTCTATTTCTCAGAAAAAAAGCCTCCAGGTGTGACTCATCTGGAGGTAGAAATCTAAGACTGCACTTTTCTACGGAAGACATCCTTAGGTCTTCAACGATATTACCAGATCATGTGGCACGAAACGCTTAACTGTATACGTAAAAATCGACGCTTCCATGTGATTCATAAATTTCATCATTATTCATTATTCATAAGCAAGCATCTTTGTTGATTGGCATTCAAATTTCACTTTCGGAGGATTAATCAACAATTAATTAGATTCGATGCTTTAATATATATATATAGGGTATATACATTGCTAATGAGGATGAAATACGTGTTGGATGACTGAAATCATGTCATAATTAGCGAGAGATATAACGCACTCCCTGATAAACTTGAAATCACAAACTTGCAACAAAAATTCCAAGTTCTAAAGCCTCTTTCATTGTTATAAGCTCTAGCCTTATATGAGAGAGGGCCGCTCTAAGTCAAGCATAAAAGCAACGATAAACGATATCTTTCTAAATGAACTACGGAAACAGTCGTCATCTTACAATTAGATTGAAACGTTAAAAACAGTAAAAAATCAATTTAAATTATATTTAAGAGAACAACGCACATTAGACGCATTTCAATCACGAAGTAAATATTTAACAAAAGCCAATCTCTAATTATTACCAATAATCAAGCAACGAGATTTTACTGTCACTGAAAATGAATGTCTATTAATATGTATTGTTGCGTATTTATAATTATATGACTACCTTTTTGTAATAAAATAAGTATATAATAAAATAATTATATGATGGATTAGAGTTATTAAAACAAAAGCGTCGTCATTTCCGAATCCATCGTATTTCCAAATTATTAGGAATCTTCACCTGCCAATAAGCTCCCAAATCCTTTACAGATTTTAAAACCACGTTCGAAGCAGGAAAGTGAGCCATAATCTCTCCACATTGTTCCACAAGTTCCACACTGAGCATTTTGCATGCCCTGGGAAAACTTCGGAAATTCCAAACCTACGTGAAACTACCGGATCGCGGTTCTCCTCGAATCACTGCAATCCCTCTTTCCCCGCATTCCCTTCACCCTTTTGTCTACGTCGACCACTGCTGAGAACCCTTGACGCTTGGCGCGTCCCGCAGGGAGGAAGGAAGCAACGAGAGTGGCATGAGATGGCCGAGGAAGAAGTTCCTGACGGTCGATAAGTATTAAGAACACAACTGGAGGTTTAAAAAGGAGAAACCAAGAATCTTTAACTCAACTTTACGGCAGAATATTTGCGCAGAATCCGTAATTATACAAAAAATATACTAGAAATCACAAGGTTGTTGTGTCAAGGAAAGAGAAAAATCGCGATTTCCTAAAATAAAATGAATAATACAATAAAATACAAACGCAAGGAATAACAGGTGAAAAATAGCGACATGACTGGGACTCGAACCCCATGTATTTATGTATATGGTGTTGATACATCCCCTGCCATACGCCAATCGGCTGCTCGCGGGGTTAAATTCTAAATCTAAAATCTAAATCTATCTCACTTTCCGCAGGTATTCTAGACGCGGCATGGTAGTCCAGTGGCTAGAATACCAGCTCGGAAAGTGATTTAGATTCATACCCCGCAAGCCGCCAGTGGCGCATGGCAGGGAGTGTAGGAACACCAAATACCTAACCTAATCCATCGTGTTTGGGAGTGGGAGGCCTGGGTTCGAGTCCCAGTCATGTCGCTATTTCTCACACCTATTATTCCTTGCGTTTCAGCCGGCTCTTCCGTGCCATGTTATTCACCTTTCCTTAATCCTTGTGAAAATACAAACGATTTGACTCGTTTTCAAAAACAAAAAATTCATGCAATAAATTAATTTGGGAAATGAGCGCTGGCATTAAGGAGGAAAAAATATACGACACAAGAAAAGAAAGACTGGCTCGTGTATAAAAAAACTGTAATATTATGCGGTCAAAGAAAAAATATTTCCACTACAGGAAAAATCCCGTAAAGAGAAGACGGGTGTGATACACCAGCAAAAGGTATGAGGAAAACGAATAAGAGATTACCAGATAGAGGATAGTAAAAATCAAAATATACGATACCAGTTCCCGAGTTAGTTGACGCTGATAAACATAAGAGGATAGAAATAATGCCAGAATAAATACATTAAACAATACAACAAGGCTGCCACTCGTGTCACCTTAAAATAGGACAAATTAGAACGTCATAAATTTGTGTACAGTACGAAATTCAACTTCAATGACAATCATATTACATAAGGAGGGAATAATTTATTTTCATCCTACTCTTGGACCAAAATATTGCAAAAATGAATCATTTAATTAAAAACACAGACAATCGCTTCCACGAAAATTTACTAGAGAACCTTGTTTTCATATATAATCACATAAAAAACCCTTCCATTTATTCGATGAAACAACTTTTATAATCGTCTTAAACTTTACCTTTTCCTTTGAATCATCCAATTGTATACTTCAACAATTCATTCCGTTTCAATATTTAATCAAACTATTCCTCCTGCCTCTTTTATCATTCTTCGATTAAGCCTTATCTTTTTCTGCCATCGTCAGTACCTCCATAACTGTCCACATCAACCCAACTAGCCTTTCACAATCCATGCCACATTTTAATAGCTCCCATTTTTACGTTCTCCCAACTCAGGGAAAGGGTTTCACTCCCATATAGCAAGAAACTTGAGATAATTATTATACATGACTTCCCGAAAGCCTTTTCGATATCTATTCCCTTCGTTTCACGAAAGTTTCCGTCACTACTGATATATTTTCTCCAGTTTCCTCTTGCATGTCCTACATCCAACGGCAGAATACAACCCAGGTGAGAAAAATGTTCCACCTATTGAATATTTTTTTTAACTGTTACAATACCAACCTTCCCGAATTGATGACGATCTAAAATCATTCCCTGAATTTTCGCTCCCTGCCATACGGCGGCTTAAGGGGTACTAATGTTAATGTAAGATACACTTACATTTATTTCATCCCAAAATCTTGCAGTACTATCACACGCTACACGATAGTATATCTTATTATATTTTGATGAGTATATACATTACATTCTTATTTTAGAACAGGATAGAGACAAAAGTATAGAGTACTATCAATTCCTTCCTGCTCGACTTCGAGGTAGGTTTCCATGACGATGAGAATACCAACTATATATAACCAACTACTAAAAGACCAAGATGGTCTCAGAATAAACTCTTGGTGGTACGGGTAAAAACTGTGTCTTTTATTATTCTCAAAAGTATAGAGACGAGAATTCCCTTGCCACACTCCGAAAGGCAGCTTTATGGGTATTTATCTAGATGTAAGTATCTTTAGTTCGTCATCGGGTCTTTTTTTACGTGGCAATTTTTCACTCTTGGCTTTCTATCTACGAGAAAAAGGCAAGTAAAGCGATGAACCACTTTACTCCTGACCTTTCCTCGTAAGCCTAATTACCTTTCCAGGGATTTTGGTAGCTAATGGTGAAGGGGTTTAGGTTCAACCCGTCCTTCGGGCTGAATGCTTTACAAATGCAGGAAGGGAAACATTCTTTCAGTCATGCAATGAGCCGGGGTTCAATACTGGATAAAACGATACCGAGCGAAGTCATTGTCCCCTTCAACAATACATTCGTCATAATTCGACACATGCCAGTCTCATCACAATCGTCCGCGTGAATTCAGAGTGACAACGAGGTACCCGAAGGAATTTAGCTGCGCTCGATACCCTTGGTCCCTCGCAACTCGACAACACTCATCCAAACGCTATTCTAATGAAACGCTTCCTTAGACGAGACGTTTTTGCAGACCGAAGCATACGTGAATAGACTAATACGAAGTTTTTTTACGCTCTGCGAACATAAAAAACGTGACTCACCCACGGGGAATGATTAAAAGCGACGTCAACAGAGAGGAAAAAAATGTTGCGAAAGAGACTCGCGAGCATTAAGTGTCGAAGCAGCTCTTGAGCTACACAATAAAACCTGACTTCAGAGCATTTCTTACCCCACGAAACTTCGCCATTGATGACACAAGGATTCAAAGCCCATGTTCAAATGTGCTTAAGAGGTATAGCAGTGCTTGCAGGAATGATTCACAGGGGGAGTTGATGTGTTTCCAGCAGCGTAACTCCATAGTGGAATAACGCAGTTTTGAATACTATTAGTGCTAATATCCTCAATGTTTATTCGGAGCTTCACGATTAAGCTCCTCCGTTTAAAACCCTTGAATTACTTCTACAATATAATTCGTCGAGAAAACTACAAATTCTTTCCAGCAGTAAATACCAATCAGCCCAACCCGAGGCTTACTTTGATTGGCAGTGTCCCGGATTTGAAGTACAATCCCGGTCAATTTTTCTACTGTAAATGTTTGAAGAAATAACTCCCAGAAAGATTATAATAGAAGACACTGAGATTTCAATGTGAAAAACCATTTAAACGCAAAATTTCACAAATTTATGTCAACGAACGCCCTTAGTGTCTTGAAAGAACGTGAAATTAACTCACACTAAATTTTAAGACAACGTATCGATTTTAACAGCTTCGAGATTTGATAAGTCCTGGATACTTGAAGAATATGGTAACTCTAAGCCATATTGACCGGCTGAGTTCCTTTTTAAATTAAATCTGAACTTATGGGTATACCTTAAACCACGTTGGCTACTAGCGCCCAATTTTGAAAAGATTTTTTTTTTTTCAAAGTAATTTCCACAAATTTTAACACTTTCTAAACGACCGTAAAATCGTATATAAGTACAAACGCCGATTCTTATAAACTTGGGGACAATGCAGTAAAACAAGGGGCGAAGAGTGAAAAAAGAAACGTGAGAGGAAGTTGCAGGAAGGGAAAACGGCCGAAAATTAACAGCAATTCCAAGAATCGGATCACCATCATAATGAACTAGTTTTTTAATAACAACATGAGTGGTACTTCAAAAGCATGATGTGCCTCAAGCCGACACGTGCTTTATTCTCAAAACAAGTATACATAAAATACATTTTCCAAGAGAGTTATGTTTAGAAGGGATAGAGGAGCACTGGCACCCCTAGGCTAATACCTACTCGGCCTAATGCTGAAGGCCATGTTCGTGGAATACTGGGATGCTGTAAGAAAGATCTTGGAGAGCAACATGATGTACGATGGAAGCACTCTTCCAACTTCGCATTTTATACACTATTTTATGTGATTTTTTTCGTTAGATGAGAGAGTTATTATTATTAAGGTATTTATTACGGCGAGATTGAGACTAAAATTTTTCCTTCCATCTAACCAGTAGTCGATGTTATTACTAAAAACGTGAATTGATTTGTAAATAGAAATAGTGAGGAAAACTTGAGAAGAATTTTTGAGTGTAAAAAACCTAAGTAGCAACTTGAGCAGTACTGTCACAATAATTCATTAAAGCAATAAAGAATCATAAAATATAGCATTTTAAACAAAATATCAACATACGAAGAGTTTATACTTAATTAAGTTTTTCTTTTGGAGAAATGTACAAAGTGAACAAAGCTGGGACATTATAAGAATCATAAAGAATAAAACGGCACGGAAAACGGTATACATCAACAAACACGTTGCATAAATAATGCATAATGATAAAAGCATAAACACGTAAAAATTAAAGAAATATTAAACCGGCATCAACGTAAGATAATCAAATAAGGTAGTTCAATCAGGAGCACAGGATAAATCACTTAAATAATTGTAGGTGAGATATTCTATACACGGTTTCCCCTTTTTTGATAACGTTTTTGAACGAACTAACAGATATTTGGAATAAAGCGTGAGTTGGTACAATAAGTGAACCGTGAAAGACAAAAATTGGGAAGTATTGTCGTCAAAAAACTCGCAATCACGTACCGTAAATCGTTTACTAGTATCCTTGCCCATAAACTGGCTGTATACATTGGAAATGTTAAAAGTTTTAAGCCGAGTTTTCATCTGTGTCACTTCGACCACCTGTTCTCAATTTTGTCTAAGGCAGAAGAGGGGGAATTCGCGACTTTCATGGCACACGCCCTTTCCTGCACTTCTTCAAACAAAATCAACCATTTATTTTTTAAAGTCACATTCATCAATTGAACCTACACCACCTCTTACCACGTTTTAGATGGCTAATGGTTGAGGGGTCGAGGATCTAACCACCTTTGGGGTTAAGAATTTTGAGACAAAGATACATCAATAAATGAAAAACAATGGACTTCATATTTTCCACACGATTTTATTAACCGATCGGTTTCGGCCTTCCAGCCATCGTCAGGCACAACTCACGGAAATACTGAGAGATTATATATCAAGCACCTATTTTGTGGGTAAGGTAAGGGTCTCCCCTCCTTACCTTATCCTCAAAAATATGGGCATATTCTCTTCGTACTTCCACAGATTGTACCTGACGAAGTCTGGAAGGTCGAAATCGTGTGGAGAATACTAAGTCAATTGTTTCTCATTTATTAAATGGCGTTCCACGAAGTAAGGTCCAATCATATTGATCATATAAGATTCATCAAGTCAGTAGAAAAACGGAAAACGTTTTCCTCCGGGTAAATGACGATTATATTCGTTTTTCTACGAACAATTTTCATTACAAATTTGTGTACATATTCACGATTGTCCGAAGGAAGAACCAAATGGTACTCCAAAACACTAAAGTCAACACATATTTCTATATACTTTACTTACTACTTACTTTCGAAAAACTCTGAACTAGTAGTTGTGATTAGAAAATATGAAGCAATGAAGATCTTGATCTAACAATTAAAATGCATATTAGATGCATTAGATGTAACAATTCTTTCACCTACACAGTTAAACAATGCTTTTCAGGACTTAAAAGAAGAGATTTCTTTCCTAAGTTTACCAAGAACTAGATATGAGGAATCATTAAGATGCATTACGGTAAGGGCCCCAAATATCGTCTACCCGAACTACTACTCTGTACATTTGGCTTTTGGGTTAGAAATAAAGCTACAAATTAAATACATGTCACTAAAAACTATCCTCCTTTGGATTTCAAAGATCAAATCGCTTCTTAACTTACGTCCGTTTAAGTTAACTAGCAACATTTCTAAAAGTTTCCCAAGAGAATTTCCCAAGACTGTATTCCTAATACCGCCCACCCCTGTTCCTACCAGGCGAAATTAGGAGCACCTGTGAAAAACTAGTTGTTAGTATAGCACACAACTTATTTAAGCTAACTTCAAAATTTTCCTAAAAAGGACAAAAAATGTTTCTATTGTTAAACTCATGGGAAGCTTATCGCTGGCGCTGTGTGTGGCTAAACCCCAGAATGTTAAGGTTACTACTTAAACTCATAGATGTAGCGTATAATAGCATGCAAACACGAGTAGGCGATATAAGGTGCAGGGGCGATATTTGGTACATACATCTACCCTAACGAATTGCTAATGGCCTGTAGATGTAATCGTCAACTTGAATTGATATAGATACTTGGTGACGTTTTATCACTACAATTTTTACAAATACACTTGAATTTCTAACGGTTCAAAGGTCATACATATATTACTCCCATCTTAATGGTTGTGCAAAACCATCCAGGCTGAATCCACTCTATCTGAGCTCTCCTTTTACATAAAGGAAACGAATTCAAGACGAAAAAACAGCAAAGCCATCCATAACACAAACTCGAGAAGCATAGGGTAAAATGGGCTTCTAACTTTCTCACGGTTCACCGGAAGCAACGAGGTTGGGTGGACAGAGGGAGGACAATGGAACAAGGTCCAAGGAATCGGTAAGTTGCACAGCGACGACCTGAGGTCCTTTAAAGCTCATCTCAGCTGTGACCTCTGAATAACCCTCCACGAAATAAGCTACCTAATATCACAGCTAGAAGCTGCTCAATTTTTTTTTCTGTAATAAAAATCTTCGTCTATTCGTGTCTTTCACTGAATCTACACGTAACTGAAGGACACTTTGAAAGGGATGGATCTAAATAAGAATGAGAGACGGTGACATTAACGATATTATGAAACATGAATTACGGCATAGAGCATAACTTAAATGCGGATGGAATGCAAGATTAGATCTACATCAATATATGGTCGAACAGTGCGCAGTAGGACGAAGGTCACTTTTCTTTATTGGAAGACTAGAGAAATAAGTATGAATATTGTATCAGATTTCAAAGATTTCTTGGAACACCAAAACATAAGATTCGAAGCCGCGATATAGCATAATAAGAGTCAAATTCTAAGTTATTATTAATCGAGCTAAAATATCTATGGACTTTAAATTCGAAGAAATCAAATATTAGATTCTTGCATATACGTAAACATATCGATCAAATTAATATTCAGTGTTCTGTTAAAGAAGCTAATGGACTCTTTTATACCCAAAACTACCCCATATTTTCGTATATTTGCATATATATTTCACTCCGGATATATCCGAGCAGCTCTAAAAATCCCTTTCATTCGATAATAGGCTTTCATTCACCACATTTGACTAGCTAATCCTCGCTTCTTGATTGTAATAAGAGACCTCTAATGGCAATTAAAGCCACAAGAGAAACAGATACGTAAGTGTTCAATTTGGGTTATGATAAAAAGACATTAGGGCTATTAACGATAAAATTAATCAAATATTATTCAATCAATCGCTAAACAAATACGTTAATCATAAACGTGCACTCGTAAATACATCAGCATATTTCGATGACAGAACTCGATCGATCTAAAAAGAATCACAACACCCAAACACTAGAGCAAAGCAAGAAATTAAATCACGAAGTCACACAGCAATGCGTTTGAGATATATGCTGAAAATATCTCGTGTAGGTTTGGCTATTTCCGTCAAAAATTAACTTCAACTTTCATAGTTTGGTTCTTTATAACGAAGTTATCTAATTTTATAAGGAAGTTAAACTTAAAGTTTGCTAACAGAAACCGCAGAAACTTCTCGTCGTTTCATCAAACCTTCCATATTCAGAGGTGTCATTTCATGTGATACTTCATGCTCCTTTTATCCTCTTCAACACAGGCAAGGTCAATTACAAACCGAGCTACCGCACTACAGTAACGAGCAACAAAGGAAACACCTCCTACTGCAACACCGCCTAATGTTAAACGAAAATTTAAATACAAATAGATTCTAAAGTGAAAAGAAAATCTTTTAAACCACATGAAGTCATAGCAACAACTGCCATCCTCTACCGAATCGAAATATCACCATCACAAAAGCCATATAACGACAGACACAGGGAGCGCGGAAAAGCTTTCGGTAGAATTAAAGAATGTGAGAGCAAAATCAAAATCATACTTAAATACACCAGAAAAGAACCACTTATATACAACATGAATGATAGAAATGAAAAAACATGGAAAGCATGATAAGTACTAGCGATGAGTACAGGGATAACCCAAACAAATTTCGGATCGTAAATTGAATTGACCAAGAAAGAGGTGGAAGGAAACTTTTTGAAGTCGAAAGTGGTAAATAACCTAGCCCATCGAGGAAGCAGGGGATATACTATAGGCAGACCCGGTTTCGTATAATAAGCGATTGAGGCAAACACCTCAGGGTGCAGAAATCAATGGGGTGTTAAGACATGCACATTGAAATATTGCGCGAAGCTCAAACTAAAAATTTAGAACTGTAGAGTGCAGCAAAACTCGAAGTAATATTTTCACGAGCGAAGTTTTTTATACATCACCGCACAATGTTGCATTTGACACCAATAAAAGTGTATCTGCGACTGTTGTAGTGTTTAACAATGGTTAGAAAAGCCGAGGGAAAAAACAACCACACAATAGTCAATTTAAACCAAACGTGGTGTCACGAAACTACTATACGACTGACGTCTCAAATTTCAAAGTGAGATCCACGGATAAAAAAGTGGACAAATAAGACAGCGGCCAACGTTAGTTGCCGATATAGCGATTTTTTCGCTAAATCTACCTACTTTTTCCTTGTTTTGGCGACCTTTTTACTGTTTTAACAACATCTCACTACTATGAAGCATGTTCTATTACCCTCGACCCTCCTCCACCTACTGTTAACAATCCATTTTTGAGTTATTTTAAGTTAAAATAGCAATACTTTCAGTTCACAAAATACAATATTCATACTACGAATTTAATTCGTAATTTAATTCAATTAGCGTTATTTTCAGTCGATAAAAGGCACAATTTTCTCATCATTAATTCAATTCGTGTTACTTCTGAACTGATGCTTCACTTACAGAGCGAATTTGATCTACTTTATTTTTTTAGCGATACTTTTTCTAAGTTTAGTGACTTTCTAGCTACTTTTCAGAGTGCATCTAGCGACATTTCAAGCACTAAATCGACATCTATGATTTTTGCCTTTGCATGTAGTTTCATCCTTGAGGGGGAAATAATCTGAGGGGTGATTAAAACGCAGAAGAAATCTGGCGAAAGTAAGGCATGGGATGAAAGAATCGGAAAAGGAAGAAGAGCGACGCAGCGGTTGAAGGGGAGGAAACGTGACGTTACAAGCGGCGGAGGTCACCCTTGAAGGAATAGGTATCAAAGTGAATGCAGCCAGCGTGACGGCACTCCTCCCGCGTGAACCTGCGCACGGGAAGTGAGCGGCACTTGGCACGTCATCCGAGAGGCACTGGGTCGAATCCCGTCGAGGGTGATCGCCCGACCGGAAAAGGCTATACACTCCCTTGGCATGGGGGTGTCGATCCATCCAGCACCATCAGGAAAGGTCGAGGAGCATCCTTACCACGGAGGATTCCAGTAGTGCCCGTTTTGCAGGCGAGCAATTTCGTTTTATAAAAAGTTTTTTAAAAAATTTCGAGTTGTTTAAATCGGACTGTAGGGATGGTCTTTCAATGCGGTCTTACGTTATCCGAAACTCTGAATAGTGTCACAAGACAACGGCATGCATACATCACATTTCTATATTGGAGTAATTGAAAGCAGAGTGGCAAACCAAGCGCCAATTAACGTCAAATGCACAATGATTTCAATTTAACCCTTCAGATAAATAATTTGTATGATTATGAATAAAACTATGGATCCATACTAATGAATATTTTAATTTAATAATAATAAATAACTCTATGAATCTGAGATACTCATATCAAAATTTATTACGACGTTCGACTTGGTAACATTTTTTTATAAGGAGCAAGAGAATAATATAAATCAATTAATACCTAAAAAAAAAAAACAAGATTTAAAAATTCATACCTCGAACTTTATTCATGAGGAATATTCAATAAAATCTTTTTAACAAAAACTGCTTTGGCGTGACTTAAAGGAACCTCCTCTTATAACTAGAGGCTTTTCTTCTGCATCGTTAGCTGAAAACCTATTTTTATACCAATGTGGCGTAACGCATATTTTGCGATGATAAATAAAATTGATTTTAGAATTTGGACGTACATTCTTATGTGCATAATGCTTATGACGTATAACAGATGAAAATTTGATGAGCTTAAAATTAACAATAAAAATGTTTTAAAAAGGTTTCAAACTTAACATAAAGATGGAAAGACTCACTTTTGCTTTTGTAAAGGAAATTTTCTTGCTCTAATTGCCTTGAAATTCGTTCTCAAAAATTAATAGGGCGGCTAAATTTTAATCGTGTCTTAAAATTAAGTTTCAAAAATTGCCAAAATTCAAATTAATATTCAGGCTAATTTGCAAAATCATTTGATTTTTATTCTAATACATTTTACTATATATCAGAATTTAAGATATAAAATATATAAATTCTGACACTTCACTTATTACACTGATGATTTAGACGGAAAAGTAATTTTAAAGTTCAGCATTAGGTCAAATTATTATAAAAAAGTGGCCCATCCCTTGTCCTTGGTTCGATTCCTGGAAAGGAACGAAATCGAAATTATTTACACAGTTGACGTACCAACCCCAAATAATACTTCTTGAATATTCTTAAATCTCGAAAACACGATTCGTAAAACAATAACAAAACTTACTATTGCATTATCTTGCATTCCGTGTCACGCGTTTTCACGTTACGCAATGAATTAATTCGGCTGAAAAATGCTCCGCGCCTTCGCCAAATTACCTAATTTGTTAAACAGGTCGCAACTTGAAGCTACGCTAAGTTGAGCAACCATCATTTTTAACCGTAAGGTTACTGTGGCACATTATCATGACCTATTTGACTACGAGGCGTTCGAATCTTCTCTCTTGCTAAAATAAGAGCGAAAAAATATGCTGTTACGGCTTTAAATAAGGAAGTTGAAGACAAAAGATCAGTGAAAATAAAAAGAACTATAATTAGCGTCCAAGCATTAACGGTTAATAACTAAAGTAATTCCGCGTTAGAAAAAAAAACAAAAGGAAAACGAAGAGTGCGGCATAAACAATGGCGAGAGAATACGGTAAATGATAATCGGATGAAGTCTTAAATATAATACAAAACCATTTTAGTATTCATAATTTGAACTTCATTCGATGGGAATTTGATGTTCGTGAAAAATGTGGACCAGTTCTTTGCGGTTGAACGCAATAAGTAACGTTTGGTGATTACACCTCCTGCCACACGCCAAAAGACAGCTTACAGGGTCTTCATGTAGGTGTAGGGTCTAACAGTTTGAATCGATAAGAAGAATAACAGGATAAAGTGGACGTTAGATATCAGTTTCTATCAATTAATTTTATAAGGGTCAATCACATTTTTGTTTCTTTCTATAAACATTACAACGATAAAATAAGAAACTTATGTAAGCGCAAAAATACAATTTCTACCGACAACGCGAACTTACAATACATATATTTAAGAGGAAATTGCAGACCACTCACAACATTATTTCCCACACTTCAACTCATAGGAATACTGCCGACTTGACACCCTTCTCATGGAATTGGACATAACTTTAACGTATACAATAATCGTATAGGTTATGAACGGCGTTATAGATACTTAAAATTGAGCAAGGATGATGCACATGCAATATCACGCTTAGTAAACCCTCTCGGGTTATTACTTGAGTAAGTTCTCAAGAAACCAACGTTACGGCTGCCGACTAGATAGCCGTTTTCATGAGTTATGCCGCGAGTCCGCCAATACGTTTGCCTAAATTCCAAGAAACAAAGCAATTATAGTTAAGAATAGTTCGGTAAGTAAAATTACTTGCATGAAAAACCAAGATTCTTGAAATTAGATAGTAAAAACATAAATTTCACAGAGATATTGAATTCAATGCAGAATCACTATGAGGCAAATAAAAATATACTTATCCTTGTTTATTTATTTATTTAGATAATCTTACAAATAGAACAATGTTCCGGTGGTAAGATTTGGACAAAGTAATTTCCACCCTCACCTAAAAATACCACACAAAACAATGACGCTGTCGGATACACTAAAACTCTTGTCAATCATTCTATAATAATACAACATACACAATTAATCAAATCAAATTTAGCTCTCCAAAGTTCATCACCACTCTACGATTTATCCAAGCACAGCTGCCCATTCAGTTTGGAAAAAAGATCACGCTTCCGTTCAATTTCAGTCAAATAATTAATGTATTTGAAAGTAAATAGGAGAAAATTTTACCTTGAAAATTCATAGCAGTTGGCCTCAAGGGCCACCAATAACAATTATTTCAATTTCTACTCAATTTATTACAAACTATGATTTTGCTCAAAAGTGATAGGAATTACCTACTTGTGCTTTACTACCAACAATTTCACGTTTCCATTAAATCCAACAAATAACATTTGCAGAAAAAGGTGAAAATCGTGACTAAGGACATCGGGGGAATTTCTGTTCCAAATATTACAAAAAACAGCCTGCTATACATCGTTTCAACATGGTTACCCACCGATATGAAATCAAATAAATATCTTATTTCCGGGCGTATAAATATCACGCTCGCTGGGGCAAACAGTCTCGTGAGGATAAAATAAAAGGAAGCAAAACAATTGAAGATAAGAAGAAATAAATATGAATGAGGCCTTCACTTCAACCATTGGATTGGATTTCCTTATTTCAATCTCACCTCCACTGATCAAATTCGAAGATAAACAATCGTTACAACTTACATGTTTAAGCTGAATGACCAATTAATGTCTTGAAAAAGGTTGTAAACATCCAAATAATATGAAGAACAGAAACAAAATCAAAATTAGACATACCTACACACCAATACACATACATATATGTTTGCCATTTTTCCTGTCCAGCAAGGAATAGAATAGTTTTTACCTTCCAAAACGTCGCGGATTCGACCTTACATTATTTCGAAATAATTTCATATGAAGCGTACTAAATATTAGTCATTATTTCTATAGCAAAGGCATCTTTGAGAAAATAATTAATCAAAGAGTCCTTTTCGTGCAATCGAACGTCAATTCAGGCTTATTCTCCCTAAAACAGAGATATACATACGACAATATTTTGTTAGAACGACTTACAAAGTCAAGTTTATCCATTTTTATTCCAAATTCGAAAAGGATATATGGGCAACTAGACAAAAAAAATAGCCAAGGGTGTTGATATAAATTTTAAATTGTTTAATTCAATTAGATTATCGGGCAATTCCTAGATTTTCAGCAGGTAAACGACGTACTGCGTAAATAGTAATCACAGATGAATGATAATATTACTTATTTATGCGAGGGTTAAGAGTGATTGAAAAAAATAGTCATGCAAACAAGATAATCGTTTCACTCATACATGCTTCCATTATTTAATTCCACATCATGTGAATGCAGCACGAAATTTTAAAATCATGAAGGCGATTAACGGAAGCGAAAGATAGTAATTTTCGTATTCACTGATCATTGATGAAATGACCACTGGGAAATAGCGTGCTTCGGAAATATTCAAGCTATCGAGTTTTTCGACCTATTCGGTGACCACTTCTAGAAATTGACCCGAATGGAAAGTCAAGTATTGCGTGCACAGCCAGAGTTATTTCGAAATATAAAGAAGGGAATTTCCGATAAGATTTTCATAAATCGATTTAGAAAAGAAATATCTTCTACTTCCTATCGTGAATCACAACCAGGGATTTCCAATTTTTATACGAGTATCGTGCGAACGACTCAACTATATACTCATAACTACACCAAATGATAGTAGTCAACAGAAAACCAATAATAGAAAAATTGAAACTTTCTGGGGTAAGCCTGTTTGGATTAGGATCGATTACCCCGACACCGAGCAATTCCAGAATGCTTAGTGACTGCAGCTGGAATCCATTTTCTTTCGTCGCAATACGTAACTATAGATGTATCGTAAGCGAATTCAAATATTAACACGACACATTTTTTAAAGGTTTCGAAGTAAAGACATGCAAAATAAACTGGAAACACGACGAAAAAATATTTAACATGCCTCAAGAAGCCATATCTACCAAGTAAAACTAAATTAAGTCTTAGAACGCTGCAACTATCAACTGCGCACACACAAACCATTACACTCATCATCTTCAATAAAAACACTCGATATGTGACCACTGTAAAAAGGCAGAACATATATACCCTGTTTCCTAAAGGACCGTACCGTTCTTACCGTCATTTCAGTGGTAAAAACGACTTCGTCCCGTGTTTCGTAAGATACCTACATTAAAACTCAGGCTTCCCACTTTTACAATACATAAAAATGATACAATATTTAATCGAGAACTTTTTTAGCCCAATAAAGTGATAAAACTTTGATACCTCGCTGAAATAAATTAATGCATTGTAATACGTTTCGTTTATTTTCTTAGCTTAATAAACCATTTTTACTTAAGGAAATGATACGGTGGTTATCTTCGCACATCGAGGCATGCACTGAGATACTCTAACCACGAATTCGTGGTTGGAATACCTGCCCGGAAAGTGAGAGAGCAGAGTTCGAGTCCCATTCATGTCGCTATTTTTCACATCCGTTTATACTCGCATTTTCAGTTACATATACGTAATTATCACAGATATCAAAGAAACTAAGGCCTAGTCACTATAGCAAATCTCTAACATGTTAAAATCAAATTACCATCTGCAAAATAACTCGGTCATTAAAATAATATCATTATTTAAGAAATAGAGACATTCCACAAACATCACGCGGAAGTACTACCGATTCACCTTGCTGTATTGATGGAAAATGCACCGTTTTCAAGAGTATAGATATTTTCGGCAAACTCTAAAGGAAATAACACGTATGAAATAGAAATTGGTATAAGACTGGACGTGCTTCAAGTAAAGACGATAATTTCACAGTATCATCAAGCCTCTTCAAATCGCTTTCCATTCATATCAAAGCCGAAGGACAATAAACCGGAAACGATTGACTGTCTAAAATCTACGACCTAGACAATGAGAACATGACGCTTGTTTCAACAATCAACGCAACTGTTACCGAAATAGCCCACTGTCACGGCCGATTGGTTACGACACGAAACACAACGGGGGCGAATCCATGAATTTCTGGGTGGGAAATTTATTTACCTTTCCTTTTTTATTTACACTTTTAAGGAGAAGTAGTCACGGAATATGGAGCAGTTGCAAGAGGATATTTTTTTTCAATACAAGGAAAATACGACAATTCGCTTTTGATCAGTCGTCGACTTTGAGTTGTTAAAAGCCATTAATTTTCCTCCACCTTTATCTGTAATGTCGTATAAGAGGCGTTAAAGGTATTTTAGATGCTCAGATATCTTTTCAATACTGTGAAAGTAAAATTTGATAACAGACACATGAATCCGTCGATAAAGAAGAATTACCGCACATAGACACACACCATTTTAACTTAAGATTAATTTTTCTTGCGTTCATAGAGCTTGTAAATCTGTTTGCACTTACAGTACTAGTTTTATAATTAAGCATTCTCTTACGAGCAAAGGTGCATTTTGGATTAAACAACCGCTCTACAATATTTATGCAAAATAGGAAATATTACTACAAATTAAAATACGAAAGATGGGATGTCTAATGTTTGAATGTTGATTTATAGCCTAGTGTAACTCATACAAAGACTTTAAATGTTTATTTTTAATTATAATCATACGGTATTGAACCGTTATATTTTTCGTCCGAGTTTTCGTTCCTGTTCAATGAAAAAACTAAATTTTGGTTAAGTTCCAGTTTCGCTCCTTTTGACAGCGTCATACTGGTTTATTTCGCTACGATTTATGTAATATAACATATTTCTGAAAGATTTTTTCATTATTTTAAGCTATTTTTACAAACAATACATTACACTAAAATTTAGAATAAAACTCAGTAATGGTTGGTTAAGTCGTGGTCACACATGTTTAGTAAACCTCCCATAAATGTTCGTCACTCCAGGGTTACCTCAATTTTTCATCCAAAAGATTTTGCTAAACCATTATTAACGCGAAATACCGACTTTTAAAAATTTTACCCGTATATCTACAAAAATGACATGCTTTCCTTGATAGAGGTCACACAGACCGAATTCATTCAAATAACAGCCAGTGGTGACGAAAAAAAAACCTTCCATACGCTATTCTAACCGAGAGATACGGAAACTTCCTTCTTCCTTTCTTTTGTCACGATAAGACCGGCATTTCTACTTCCGTTGTGAATATCGTTATAAAAAATAATAACTTAGAGAAAATATATACAATCTATGTGCGTTACATGTTTTGCTCTATAAAAATTAATGTGAGTATAATATTCCTAACTTAGGGATTGAATTGTCCTTTATTAAATCAAAATATTGTCCAGATAACCATATAATAACCAACAAGTACTGCCAAAGAATTTTTGGGCGGCTAAGAGAATAACGCAAACACGTTATTACAGGTACATGCCAACGCATTACAAGTACCGACTGTACCTAAAATTAATGAAATTACAAAAGTTACTAGCATTACAACCCCGGGTTAATTTTTTACTCTTGGTCTTTGCTATTTTTTCTTATTAATCTCCGCTACGACTCAGTAAAGAAACGGCAGTCTGCGAAAGGAAGCAGTAGCAAACCATCAATTTACGAAATAATGCTTGGGAATTTCGTCACGTTATCCGTTATAGTCTTTTGTAATTCTTTTGAACGTTTCTATTCGCTTAAAAATAAAGTCATTCGTACCTCGGGCTTCCCAACGTTACAACAAGTTTTCTGCCACTGATAGTAACCCTTCATAAGAAAAGGAGGTAATCAAAAGCAATTTTCCACCCTAAAAGCCTCGGGCCGAATGCGACTAAAGCCTACTTCATGTTCTTCTCACGTTCAACTGTACATCAGTCATTTTTCGGTCGACGGAAGCGAATGCGGAAGTTGAAAAGAGTGAGGCGATAGTTGGGCGGGGACAAAAACGACGGGCATCGCGGGGGAGGACACGGAACGTAGGTAAGGTTCCAGTGCAGTGGACACGGTGCAGCGCATCGACCCCTAGACAGCCTAAACTACGCTTCCTACATAAAACGGTGCCCGCCGTCCCTCTAGACGCAACGGAAAGAGATAATAGTTCGTAACGAGGTATGGGAGCGAAGAAAGCAGAGCGTTTGAGGGAATTTTGCAGAATTCGCGACTGGGAGGGAAGATGAAAAGTATGGAAGCGTTGGATAAGTGGAGTCGTAATTCACAGAGTTGAATTTAACGGCGATTGTCGACAACTGTCATACATCAAACAATCTTAATCTATACGTTACTTGGCCTTAGCCATCCACTATTTTCCTCATACGTAGATGATTTTGGCCATTCATTCTTTGCGTCTCCTGAAATTCATTTCAAGGGTATACAACAAGTAAGTCATAAGGCCTGACCCAAAATAAATTAAATCTCACCTCATTTAGCCACAGCATAAACTGAAACTACAAAATTAGATGTATTGTTTCATTTTTCTATATGTAAGTTATCTGTTGTCCATTGTTTTGATCTATTTGTGTAATACTATCATTATGCAATATCTTCAGAGGTTTGGTGGAAGAGTAAAGTAATAATAATTATTATAAAACTGCTAAAAATGTCCACCCATTAAGGAATTTTTCAAGTATTCGCGCGGTGAAACTTTTTAACAACACAGGAACATAACGATCTATACCCTTGCATTCTTCCAAGTTTTAACACCGTATCTTTCGTTTAATACTCATAAATAACTTGAAACGTAACTTCCATTTCACTTACCGGCGTTCGTTCGTTATTCAATGTGAGAGAAAATGACTATTTTACCATAAAATATAACATTACCATAGCACAATGTTCATTCTATTCTAAGAACTGTAATTTTGAAGTCTATTATATGAATGTTGTAATTTTTACCCATTTTTTCGTACAGATAATTCCATATTCCGAATTTCTATTTTACTGTTTTGCGGATTTAAACCCCCCTTTCCTGCGGATGTTTACCCGGAATGCTGGTTTTTTTTGTCCTTATCTGTAAGTTAAGAAAAAATGTTTTCTTCCCCTAATCCTCCTAAAAATCTGTCATTTAAAATTCATCATCACTTATTCTTAAAGAAACTTTTTATGTTTTACTAACCATATTTTTTGCATTTTTATTTCCTTTCGCATTATCTTGATATTCGATATTTACCAGTTTCTCATAGTGTATTCTTGCAGTGACCACTTTTTTATGTTACTTTATTTTTGTAATTTCGTTTGAATGTTTTATCTGATTTTTCTGTTTTATCAATTATTTCCTCATGGTTTATTATTGCAGTTTTTCCTGTTTATGATTTTATTTTATTATTAATTTGTAATTTTGTTATATTACTATTGATTTTGTTATTTCCTTCTTATACACAGCTTTCTTAAACATCTTTTAGCATGAACTATCAGTAGGTTTGTGCAGGTTTTTCACCCCCCCCCTTCTCTGAGGGTGTTTTCCTGCTGTGGATATTTTTTCCTAAGATATCACCTTAGGTTTTTTTTACATCCACTCCTTCTAAAGTTTTCCTCTCTATTTCTTTTCACCTACACACAAGTCTTTATGTACATAAAATCATTGACGCAAGGTTAGATGGAAGAAGAGACTTTTCAGTCTCAATCTCGCCTTTAATAAAGACCTTATTATTATTATTATCAATTTTTAATTATGCTATGTATTTTTATTTTACTGTGTTTTGTGGTTTTAAATCCCTCTTATCTGCAGGTGTTTTACCACAATGTTTGTTTTTCGTCCAACGTCAAATGTAAGTTGCCGAGACATTTTCTCTTCCTTTAATCATCCTAATCGTGTCATTTAAAGTTCATTGCCACTTATTTTTAAGCAAACACAAAGTTTGTTTATAAAGCCTTTATTCCAGGATATTCATTCTATATATTCTACAGTAGGCCTATACGGATAAGAAACACATTTCCAACTAGAAAACCGCATATGAAAACTATTAAGCTACACTTTAGTTGCGTTTTGCGTATGACGCAAAGATTCAACATATAAACTAGTGCGAGAGTAAACGAACTGAATAGCAAATACAACCTTAGGAGAAAAGGTTCCATAGTATTTTTACTTGATAGGATGAATGAGACTGATGAACGAAATTATTGTATTGTTGTATAATATAGAAAAGACCCAATCGAACGTCAAAAGGTACCATGCGACATGCGAATGGTAGCTAATTTCCTATATCTTATCTCAACAATTCCTACTATCATATATGTTAAATTATGATCATCCGAATAAATCAATCAGCATTGTTTTTCCTTTATTTTATCTATCCACTGGCTTAGGAGAATTCTTTATCCTATTTCAACCCTCAATGTGAAATTAACGGTCAGTCATCTACGGAAACGCATAATACTGGAATATCTTAACAGAAAACAACTGAAGCATTCTTCTCTTCTTTTACAGCCTCTCTTCCAAATATATCGAGGTCTAAGTTAGACTAACCACCTTATAGCGATAACTATTTTAATTTAACAATAACTATCATAAAATTCACTCGACGAACTTAGCAATTTCACAGACTCTAGTCGTTCACTAGGCTAGTATTTCACAGGTGGTTCTTAGGAAGAAGAATAGCGCTGCACCAAGACCTTCTCATCCGACATGGTATTTTATCAATTCTCGTTCCCTTCATTTTTCTCCAGCAGTTTAATATTAATTCCTCTTCCCAAAATTCTTTTTCTACCAAATTACATAAATCGATTCAAGTACCTAACTATTCCATAGACGTAATCGAATTCATAACATCTCCAGAGGCAGAGTAAAGATATAACATAAAGATATAACAAGACATACTCTTCGGATTTCTGAACGAAAACTTCCAGTATAAATATATTTCAGAAGAGCATGTATAAATATCCAAGACTGTGACCACGAAATAGGAAAAAAATTATTTGCAGGCTTTTACTCTCGAATACGGATGATTGGTTAGCTATCCTTTATCTTTACCTTTTCGGCTTCCTCTGAATCTAAAGCATGAAATATTGAACACACAAAATAAAATTTTATCACACCCATTGGCACTCATTAAAGGGGGGTAATATCCTAGTATAATAAAATCGAGCATACGTAGAAAATAAAAATGCAAAATAATTAAACTGTCTCGAATGGGTTCAAGCGGCACATGGGTTGCAAAATTCAGCTGTATAGACAACCCCAAAATGATATTACCTTTTGCCTTAAGAATAGTCGTGCCAATTTAATCGAGAAATCAAAAAGAAACACGGAAATCCTGCCTCTTCGCACACCAGCCGCATCTTATCTACTATATGGAACGACATTTTGTCTCGCGGTCAGAAAAAATGCAAGCAGGCCAGGAAGTTGAATTTATCATAAAAGAATGATTAGACGTCTTTTTCCCTCGACTGTTACGTAATCAAAGGGGAACACCGATGAAGGAACGATTTCACGATTCCAAGCACGAAAAGTAGGCTTAAGCCATTAAACGCCAACGCGACTTGCATTCGTAATATTCTGACGAAGCTAATCATTACAGTGGCGTCCTAAAGACTTCATTACTAGTATAACAGTGTCGGTGCCCGTAATGGAAACGACATGAGAGAGAGGGACACGACCTAATACAGGTTTCAAAAATCCTCTTACATCTTTACTTGACGACCTAAAGATCTTTCGCATGATTTATCAAGTTATCAGCACGACGATTCCAATGTCATTTTCTGAAAAAAAGTACGTTGGAAAGTTTAAAGGATCGACTCAATTTTTATTATTTCTATGTATGGTAATATGGTCATTTTATGACTATATAATATTTATTTTTCAGATTTATTCCGTGGTACATACATACATCCAACGTGGGACGGATATGCCAATACACCATCACACATGACGATAAAAATGTGTTGAAAGTGTGTTAGGTTCAAATTTAGCGAAGGTCCAACGTATAGCAGCTCGTTTCGTCAGCGGAGACTTCAGGCTCGACAGTAACGTTACGGCTATGATAAAATCCCTCGGGTGGAATTCGCTCCAGGTGAGGTCTTCGACGGAAGCTTCTCAACAAATTCATCGATTCGGAATTTTTAGAAAATGTTGAAGACGTTGTAATTCCGGTAAACAACGAGCGCGATCTCCGAGAGGCGACGACCAAGCGTTACAAGGAAATAATCGCTAAAACAGATAGTTACTTCAGGTCGTTCTTTCCGCAGAGCATTAGAGAAACGAACAGGATGGATTAGGTTAGGTCTTTGGTGTTGATACACCCCCTGCCATGCGCCATTGGCGGCTTGTGGGGTATGAATCTAAATCTAAATATGATCTGCATCCCCACTGGTCACTGCATTATTACTGGTTGTAATGTATTCATTACCTCTGTATTTTCGCGGTTTTTTTCGCCCCCCTTCTTGAGTGGGTGTTTTCCCGCATAGTGGGTTCTTCTCCATAAACCTTCAGTTAAAGAGTTTTTCCCCACAGCCCAAATCTCTGCGTTTTTATATTTTACATGTATTAATTTTTATTTATCGAATTGTCTGCCTGTTCTTATTCACAATTAGTATCTACTGTTTGCGCCAATTTTCATTTAGTTATGTTTGCCAGATGTTTTGATTCGTTTTTCTGTATTTAAGTTAATTTTAGCTAAGTAATTTTATTGTGATGTAATATTTCCAGAGGTTAGGTGGAAGAGAGAACATTTTGGTCTAACCTCGCCGTAAGAGTGGGTAATAACAATAATGCGTCTTATCTAATAGTTAACCACGTATCCGATCACCACTGTCTCCCTTAACTTATCTAAAAGAATTAAAGGAAAAGAAATTATTTCTCGCAAGATACATTCTGTGCATTACCCTATTCATCCTTCTCAAAAATCGCCTTTCGGCGCATGGGAAGTTACCGGCAGAACCAACGAAGTTCCTCGTCCAGCGTCACAGTAAGGGTAAAAAGATGGTAACGAGGTGAGAGATCTGAATGGACGGGACACAGATGGGAAAAAGGAGCACTCACGTCTCTGTTATTTGAGAACAAAAGACGCTACTTGGCGTCGTCTACAGCCTCCCCACGAGGCACTAATTTACCGATGTCCCCTCCCCCTATTTATGTACGTATACTCTATTGAAGTGTAGGGAAGAATGGGGGAGGTGGAGTTGGTGAAAGGAGGGAAGACCGTGGGATCCCGAAGGGGCAAAAGACCGAATGTTAAAGACACGCGCGTCACGCACGCAGCCATACGTCATATTATCGATCCTCGAATGTTTCCCAGACGAAACGTATTGCCCCAGTGGGATGTGAACATTTTCCAGGCAAATATTAGAAGGAACGCATCGTTGAGACCCGAGTAGGGGAAGCGGAAGCGAATACTACAGCTGCTGCGTGCTCTTTGCTGGCTGACACGAGTTTCAACGTCGGAGAGATTTTTTTACTACTGCTACCGCAAAGATAAACGGGTTGGACATATCAGGAAGACTTTGAAACTTTGACTACGTCATTCGGATATACCTCGGAGAGTATTTTTCTTGCCCGAAAAGACAAGTATTTTGGGTATTAACAAGGAGGGTACATGGGGATTCAAACAATCCCATTAAAACGAAGAGTTTAATGGGTGAACGATACAAAGTACAACCTCCCAACAATCGCATCTTAGAAAATAGAACGAGCAAAACTACCAGACACACCTACCACAAGATATATTTAATTATGTTTTATATACAGTACGTACATAAGAATGAATGCAGGACAGTATCGATGAAATTTTAGAAGATACCCACCAGCCTCCATGTCGCACTAACAACGACGCTTTTCATTATTACAATTATCTTAAGATTGAAAACGTCAACCACGTGTAGGCAACAAAATGCAATTACTTTCGCGCCAGTTAAATCTATTTAAGAGAAAACTATTTCCTGTAAGCAGCTCATGCTCGGGGGGTTAGTTCCTGAGTAGCTTTTCTTAGTAGCGTAAATGAAATACACGAAAATAACTGAACTGCTAAGGAAAGAATAACAACCACCTGTGGGAGTCTTCGGGGAACCGTCCAGTTATAGATCTCGCAAAGCTATGATCCCTTATCTACGAAGAAAATAAAAGTAAACAAAATTACCGACTGACATCCACTCATACTTCATACAGACATTGGCAATGATCACTTATTTTTTATAATTACAGCCTAAACGTTTGATACGTAGCTACGAAACGTAAAAAATCCTTATTCGGGGTGGAATTGTTTTGTAAATCAGAAACTTCATTGAAGAAGAGACTCCTAAGTTGAAAAATATCGAATAAATGCAAGTTTGCTGATTAAATGCAATATAATCTCACGCTGTAGTAACTACTCCTATGCAAATAGTTTTTTCTTCTGTTCGGTAGTTAGGATAACGCTCGCAGTCTTCGTTTGTTTCCTGTTATTTAACAATTCATAGTATAATTCGATTTGCGATCTATCAGAAAGATTCATATCCGCGGTACGAAAAATATCCAATCACTCCTAAACAAATACATCACATTTTCTGTAAATGTATGTACGTTAATTATGCCTATAGTATCATTCATAAAGGGAAACACTTCATTGATTTACATTACCTCTTCCCTCTCATCCTTGAAATTATTATTCGGGTCGAGAGGAGTAGAGCAGATGGGTTAATGCCATATCTTCCGAGTAGCCAGACGATGAGTACATTCGACTTCCATCTGAACATGAAGAATCGTAACATCAGATTCATTGAGCTAGGCCTCGATTGAAGCGGAATGACGGAATCAGTTGTCACGTAAGACGTGGGAGTACGCGATACAAAAAAACCGATTCCCGACCCAAGAGAAAGAGATGCGCAAGAATCGGGATGCTCCCTCCCACGCTGTCCTCTGCTAAAGGGTTGACGTCCTTTGAACAGGTAGGATCAAGTCGACGACTTGCCCGACTTCCATTGTGCCGACGATAAAAAAAAGACTCGGTCGTTCGAGGCAAAGAGAGGAATCGAGAAATAGGGGGAAAAGAGAACAGGAAAGAAGGGGGGAGGCAATGATACGGAACAAAGCACTGAGCAGATCCGTGAAAAATCTAAAGAGAATCACGAAAAAATGCTACATCGCTGCGCAGGACAAAAAATCACCTAAACAAAAACGTTGAGCCAATTTTACTTTCAAACTTTCCATGTAAAATCTTAAACGGTGGCAATAATCACAGAAAGTAAAAAGTAGTTGGTATCCATTCTGCCAACAACATATCTTAAAACAAACAATTTATTTCGAGAGTGTGTAAGCAGATATGTGCAAAAGTATTCATGCAGAACTAGAACTGAAATCATATACATTAGAGTTTGCACATAATTAAATCAAATTCTATTAATCATAAGCTCCTTTTAAGCACAAAAATTCCCCAGTTTTAACCCGAAGACATTCGGGAAACTTTTAATGAGATACACGGATGCAATATCCGCTTTTATTGCACACAGAGTCGTTTCTCTTTCAAAAAAAAAAACAAATAATGACCTGAAACGGAAATTATGACCTGATAACTTTTGCTGAGAAAATATTTACTGAAGATTCCCTTTTAAATTTTCAAACATTTTACAGCTTCAAGAAAAAAAGGAAATATTGATGGTATACGCAAAAACCTCTTGAGCACACCACTGTTGAAATCGAGTTGAGTTTTACTTTCTTCCCGTTCTAATACGAGATTATAAGATAAGATAGTCCGAAAAGGGATCAACGGCTACTGATGGGTGGCTCCTTGTAAATTAATTCAGAGCGGTCAATTCGAGAATTATATGTTCTCTTCACAATAGAGAAACTTGCAACCTTTAAACCCCATTCATCATTAAATGTCCTTAATCCTCACATGGTGTCATGACGGCATTGAACCGGCTGATGAAATATAAACAATTTTTTTAACATTTTTACTTCAAATAATTTGCATTTTGGCGTCAGAGAAAATGTCAAGCAAGATTTAAATTGTATTTCTTGCCTATGAAACACCATGTAAAGATAATGAAACAACAATCTCGATGTTTTAAGATATACAGAGAGACGGATTAGCTGAATAATTTCTTCGAGACGTAGAAACCAGAGTAGAAAATTATTTCCTGCCCCCTTGAAAGCTTCGACATTTATAAGGGAAGAGAGACCGCGATAGCTCTTCCCAGGAAGGAAGAAGATGCACGGAAAGGTAATGGAAAGATAGGGTCGTGAGACTAGCATTTCCACTCCTTCGAGAGTCTCCGCCGAGCTGAAATGAGAACGGGATGGTTAATCGTAACCTAACCACGTACATATCTACTTTTTCCTACGATACAGAGACACTCATAGTTCTTTCCTCCTAAACATTCTTCATTAAGGCAAATTAGGATACACTACCTTAATTTTTATATTACAATTCGATCGCAGAAAAATAATTGCCATTGCAGGAAAACACCTTACATAGTGTGAGGGAAGGGAATGATCAGTGAAGGGAGAGAAGGTTAACGAAAGAAAAAAAGAATTCAGTATATAGGATTATGAAAATCATAAAACATATCAACTTATACAATACGTATCTAGTCATAAGTATTCATTGCTTGGGGACATGAAAACGTGGTAAAAGTTGATTAATACACGAGAAAAAAAAACAAAACTTGTACAGGTTGATCTATAAGCCAAGATAAAGAGAAAAATACCTCAACTAATTGTAACATTGAAGATGGAACACAACAGAAAGTAAGACAGTTCGTAAATAGTATCAACTTTAGATAAGGTGTTAGATATATTTGTGAAATCATCAAAACAGAAATAAATAACTGATACAAACACGAAGTAGGTTGCTATTTAGAAAAAAATAATTTGATTGTAAGATACATTTTACGTACATAAAAACTATTTTTTTTAATCAATACAAGATATATGAGAAAAATTAAATTATGAAAAATATTTTGAAAATCATAAATCATATGATAAAATCGTAATAATTTTCTATGGCTTGATACCATTGCTCCCTCCAACCCTTGTCGTAGAATTGAGCTCTCACCGGGAAGGAACCTGTGACCACTTCTAATATATAAGGACGCTTAGAAGAACAAGTCTTGGCTAACCATTCTTTGCCAACTAGTCGCACCGTTAAATCGCCCAACGACTTTTGCCCTAGTCTTCCCATCGATCTTTTCTCTTGCATCCTTCCTTCTTTGGCGATAAATCCCGTCTCAAACCTTGACACATTCACTTCCTTCTATTTCCTATCGAACTAGCTCGTATCTTCGTCAATTTAAAGGCACAACAAAAATGTGTGAAAATTATGGGAAAAGTACCAAGAAAGCATCATTCCCTATCAAAAGTTACAGGTCGGTAATGTTGGAGGGTTGAGGTTCAAACCGTTCTCCAGGCTACAGTCAATATAAAATTTATCGTTTCATAATATAGTAGATAAAAAAGATAAGAAAAAATAGCATAAAATAAGATTAAGGAAAAGCCGTGTGAAATAATAAGAGGAAAAGTGATTAAGTTTGAAGGATCGAGAAATGGGCTATTGTAACTCAGAAATAAATCCGCCGCAGGAAAATTCAGAGAAGGGGAAGAATGACAATCTACGAGGACAGAAAGCGATCGATTTATATACATAGTAGGTTACCTTAAATCTTACGAGACAAGAGCACCAATTATTACCCAGAATTCGGAATGTCAAACGCAGAAACAAAAATGATACACAAATTGTAGGCCGTCAAAACTAGCCATAGGAATCTGCTGAAACTGTCGCAATAAACGGGGGCAATCGTAGAACTGGCAATTGGGGTGGCAGGTCTCTTTCTTCACCAGATGAGGAAAGACGGAGGGAATTAATACTTTCATTAGGTTATAAATTGTGGTAATGTGCCGGAGCGATATGAATGCCTCAGTCGTCATAATGGAAAGAAATGGCCCACGCCCTCTACGACCACTCTGAGTTTCCCCTTTAGGCCGGAAGGTTCGACGACCGTAAGTGTAACTTTGACCTCATAGAGGCGGGAAAAGGTTTTTGCATATTCCGAGATGAGGAAACCTAGGAAAACTACGTTCTCACCAAATTGTACTTGAGCAAAGACTTTACAACAATATCTACCCGTAATACGGAAGAAAAAGTAATTTATTCGGACGAAACAGAGGATCAAACAGAAATATTTTTCGTTTAGATTCGATGAAGAATCCGGATTTCGAAGAATTTCCGATTTCGCTTTGCATGCCAACTTTAAACCGGCTCTTCCGCTCGGGCCATTATCATACTACGCCCTTTCGAAACTTATCTTTTTATACTCTCCGGAGGAGGGGGGGGGGCAAGAACTGATTTACCAGTTTTTTTTATTTGACTGTACTTAATTTTGTTTAGCTTTCTTTAATTGCATTAGTTTAAGTTTTGTTACATGTTTTTTAAATAATATTTTCCTTTCTTATTTCATAATTTAAATTTCAGATCAACAGTTGAGATATTAAAGAAATAGCGATCTAAAATTGGAATATTATTATTGTTACATACGTTACAGATAGACTTGTAGTCCTTTGGTAACTTATTGCAATTCTACAATTATTCCAATACCACGCTATACATTATACGGTAAAATATACTATGCTAATTACAATAATACAAATTTTGCCTACTATAGGACTTCTATCATCAAGCTACACAATGCACTATTACAACACGTACATTTTCAGGTAATAAAATTACATTATCACTATAAAAATATCTCCTACCTATAACAATACAATATTACAGTACAGCTGTACAATATAGATCCGAATAATAGAGCTGCAAAGCAATAATTTTGTTCGTTGGAAATCGCTAATCCACCTCCAATTACGCTCAAGTAAAAATTAATTTAGAATGGAAGATTCCACTGATGGTTGAGTTAACATCTATAAGAGTACTCCGTAACCCATCAAACCAAATCCTTTCCAACGCACACTTCGCTATCTAAGATAGCATCATCAGGGACTGAAACAGTTAAAGTAAGGAGAAATGCGCATTAGAGAGGGTTTGGTTTGATAGTTCATGGAGTACTCCTTATAGATGATAAAAATTACTATGGAATCGTAATCGGAATTGAATAAATAACGGTATTCGGTTCAGCGATACGTACTAAAACCAATGTTCTAACTTTGGTTTTCAAACCCAGAAAGTAGTTTTCTTCTTTGCACTCATTTCAAACAATTTCTTTTAGACTTCATATGGCGAAGGGTCAGATGTAGGAAAAGGCTTGATAGTCTAAATCTCGCCCGTACCATCTCATTATTATTATTATATAGCATAAGGTTTACTATACACTGTAATCTCAACAATCGACAAACTCCCGAAGAATGGTACTGCCGATTATCAGTAGCTTTTAATAAAATGGTTATTTCCTGGGAATGTTTAGGCTATAGCAAATTACACAATTTGAATTCCGGCTAACAAATTCCATTTCGGAACGAATCATCTTCCTTAAATAAGGAATCAATGTAAATGCATATTACGCCGTGTAGCATGCATGGAATGGTTCTTGGGTTTTAATGTTTTATTAGTTTATAAATTCGACTAACGTAAGATGAACTCACCTTCTTACTTAAAAGGAAGAATAGGGTCATGTTAATACGGAACGATAATGTGAAAAAGTAAACGGGAAATCTATTCTAATCAATCCTAACAACTTTCAGAGTGTCACACAAAGGAGGGCATCGAGTTATTCATCGCCATAGAACAATGGATCCGGTGATTTACTTAAACATAACAAAATTAACTTTCACCTTAACTATTTCTAAATTATTTTCCAGTTAAAAGAGTAATTTACAGAGAAATGGCGCACATGGGAACGCTAATGACAAAGTTAATATCCATGAAGAGAAGAAACAGATCATGAAATTACGAAACTAGGTTTCTACGGTTTCAGGAAAATAGGAACGGGATACTTAACTGAGAAAAATTCTTTCTCCTAAGAAATATACTTCCTATATGGAAAGAATACACGTGATATTCTGCGGGATAATCTTCAAAAGGAAATTAAAGACAATGTAAATGAGAATGAAAGAATACCGATCGAGGATGTAAACTGCAAAATATTTGACGGCGAATTTTGATCAGTTAAGAAAATTGACAACGCTACAGTTATGCTGACAATGAATTGGTCCACGGAATGCCATGTGAATTTTTTCTTGATATGTTGAAATTAAGAATTGTTTTCAAAAATTACAGTAAAGACTATCAAAAACATTAAACAAGGTTATAAATTTAATCAGTCCATTTTAACCAACATATCGCAACATTATTAAAAGGATATCTCAAATTTCCGCCAAGTAAGTACCTAAAAATCAGAGTACATCACGAAAGAAATTAGAGTAATAAACGTTGACATTCATGGTTAACACCGTAAAAATATAATCAAATATCGAGGTTTTCATTTTTAATGAATATTTAGAGAGTAGCTTAAAGTTTTTAGTGGTAAGTAACAATTTCCAGATAATTCTAGCCACATTTAGTATGGACGCTTCCATTAATTTTCATCGACCAGAAATAGATGTAAAGCAATAGACATTTTAATACTGCAACACCAAAAACCATCAACAATGTGGTACTATCCAAAGTGCATTTCTCTATCTATGAAGGCATCGTCAATGGTGAAGAAAGTTATATAGTAGTTCGTAAACCTTTTAAATATCACATGAAATTTCACGACGATTTTCGTCAAAACATAAAGAAATACGTTTTGATAATTTATCTCTACTCAATTTAAGGCTCAAATTTATCAACTTGGAGCTAAAAATTATGCAAATAAACACATGGGTGAGATTAGGTCCATCATTATAAGTAAAAAGATGAGTGAGGTGATAAATTCTATAGACTTTATTCAAAGAATAAATAAATATAAAATCAGGAGTGTACACAGATACTATAGAAATTAAATGAATAAATAACAATTATATTGCTTCATATATACAGAAATTTTAAACCGACACAGCACGTGAAATTATCTAGTTTGAAAGACTTTCTCTTAGTACTGAATACGTCACACGCAAAGGAATTTTTACGATCATAACAATCACTAGAGAGAAAGTTTATCAAAGGATTTAATACATAGTATACCGATATAGAAAGCTTACCCGTTCACTCATTAACGAGACCTATTATTCTTAAAACAAACGGATATTCAGAAAGAAATCGCGCGTAAAACGAGGTTAATCGCGAGATATCCACGTCAATATCAAGTTTCACTTGATCCATTAAAACGATAGAATCCTTGAATACGGCTGGAAGGTTTTTGAATTTAAAAAATATCCCAAGGAAACAAGGTATTTATATTTAAAGAATGTATCCAAACGTTAATATTAGCAACAATTAAATAAAACAAATATATTTATGGAACTTATAATACTAGATTAAAAATATACGACGCTTAGCAAGGTAACACAGAAATGAAGGCTGAGATTGTTGTACATACAATATATATATAAAATCAAAGTCTTACATTGAATATGTGATGGAGAGATTCTACCTAATTTTTGCTTTTACTTTACATGGGAACATTGAAAATATTTACTTTTATGCTGCATAGGTTCGTTTTCATGTATACATCATGCTTTGATAATGAAAGAAGTAAAAGTTTATATCAGAAATATGTGAATAACGGAAATAAATCCATTAACAAAAATGGTGATGATTACGTTTTAATAATAATAAAATTAGACGCAATAAAGCGCTTTAAACCAAGATGATACATAAGTAGCTAACACGCAATTTTTTTACCAATAAAAGAGAATAGAAACGGACGAATAAATATAACATCTTCCTATCCAGCTACAAGAGGAAAGAAAACAAACTTTGATTTCACTTAACAATACCACCGTATCTTGACAGCTTTCCTTTCACCTGACACAGTATCTTCAAACAAAATTTATTTTCATTTTATAAAAACATTAAGTTCCACGGCTGAGCATAGCAGCTAAAATTTATTTATTTAATATAAACTGCGAATGATATGCCGAAAATATTAAAAAGATAACACAGTTTTTATTCACTATAAAATATTTTACTGTAAAATATGATACCTAACTAGACTGACAAAGCAAATGTAACGATTGAAGTTAAAGAACCAGGAAAAGACGAGAGAGAATTACAGTAGAACGAAAAATAACACGAAGAGTATAATATTCACTTACTACACTGTATAATACGTCAGCGATTACAACGGCATAATAGGACACTAACAACGAGAGCACTAAAAATTATAAATAAACAACGTAAAAATTACTTTTTCCGAACCTATAACGCAAAAGAGAATTTTTACGCATAATGAATCCAATGAACTACGACATCACTACAGTATCCGTTCCTTTCTATCGGCGGAGCAAACTATAGCGTCTCAACACCCTGATATCTAATCACCAATGTAGGTAACGAACTACTTTCCGATGAAATCAAATCCGCGTTGTCAATCACCACCAACTGGAAGAACCTATCCCACCACCGACGTCAACACCTCGTCAAGTCACCCACACTTACGCTTGGACCTCCGGGCAACACCTGCACCTCCTGTCCGAAAGGTTCCATAAGGACCGGAACATGAACATCCTGCCTTAGAATCCACCGATCGCGGGAATATTCACTCCCAAAACAGCGTTCAACTTGGCAATAGCCCACCAACTAAAATCAACCAGTATCGGCACAACCGAACAGCTTACCGCCACCCCTAACAATGAGGCATTCCTGCGGGTAGGATGACCAACAGCGATATCTCCCGACTCACCACCGATGCCATCACGTAACCGCGCGCACGCCTATGACCAAAAGCGTTCCCGCTCTGCCCCCGAGGGTCTTAAAGGGAAGGAAGTTTCCATCGCCGGAAGAGGAGAAGGGCAAGCACCCTTTTTTGGCACGACCCCTTCCGTCTCGGTCGCGACCGCGCCTCAGCTGCTTTAGGGTGCCGGAGAGGGTGCGGCGGGAGCTGCTCCCAGGAAACGATCCGCACCCGAGCGAGGCGAAAATCGCGATTGGAGGAGAGATCTGGTGAATGCGGAGAGATTCTTCCTTCCGTAACTGGCGCGTGTGTTTTGAAGGGTGGGAGAGGCCTTATCCGTTAGAGCCTCCTTTCGACCAGTTTGACGATCGAACTAAGAAAGTGGGGAAGCGTGCCGTCCGCTTTTTTCCTCGCAAGGAAGAATGGGAAAGGGGATGAATCCGCGGGATGAAAAATCGACATCCGAGAGCAACTATCGTCTTGAGGGAGGAATGAGGGTTGGAATAGATACTGGTCTGAATCAATGTTTTTCTGCAAACGAAGATTTACAGCCAGTAAAAAATTATAAATAATAACTCGTCACGACAGTAATGACGCCGCGTCTAATTACTATGTCTGACGTCTGAATTCTACAGTGTAGCTTTTCGACTTCCATCTTGCAGTGCCATTTAAATAAATCCCATCCCATTCGTAACCTTTAAAGATTAATATATTTTTTGACTACGTTTACTTAGTAGCGTCTGCTCCCAGCAGCTAAAACAACAGAAAACCCGAATGCCACACTTAAGGATTTTTTTCCAGACTTTTACTACCGATGATCTTTAGGGAATACGAAATTCACGGGGTCATTGTTCGGTGAAAGGTCATCAGGAGTGGATGTGAGTAATGAGGACTTCATCTTAAGCAGATTCCAGGAACTAGGGACTTAGCGTGGCACAGACTAGTTCTTCTAATCATAGAGATAAGAAAATTTGAACAGTTTGAAATATATCAGTACTCAGACGGTTATTCAGTAACTATGCAGTGAATCATTCGCTGGGACCAGCTGAGATTACCCACTACTTGAAAAATCAACGAATATAAAGAAAGAGAGTTCTTTCGGGGAATCGTGGAAACCTCATCTAAACAACACAATTCGTTTCGAAAACATATTCTTCAGTAAAAATGCTGTCGCTTCGGGAGATTTTGGGAGACCTGGGTTCGAGTCCCAGTCATGTTGCTATTTTTCACAGCTGTTATTCATTGGGATACAGCCGCACGGCTTTTCCGTGCTTTGTTATTCACCTTTCCCTAATCCTTGAATTTACTTTTTAATTCTTAAAACAGTAAACTGTCAATTTTGGAAAAACTTCTTAAAGTAATATGAAGTAAAAATCTTTAACAAATCCCACATCCACTCTTAAGAGTTTTGAGACGAATAGGTATAATCTTTATTAAATACAACTCAAACTATTCTAAAACAGTTATATTTTCATTTCGACGCCTTATTTTTATGACTTACTAATAGATTATGCTACATCCTCAAATCTACGGCCGTGATGCTTCATAATTTTTTTTTTTTGTTCTTCCTCGCATACTGAATTAATTCATAATTTCAAAACTGCAGCAAATATTTTTTCGACTCAAACTCCACGAAACTAAAAACACCAGCTTTTCCATGGGAAAAAATAACGCTGTGAGAATCTAAACCACCTGTTTCTGAACATTCTGCAAGAGGAACGACTTCTTGGTAAGAAGTAAATGAGGCGTTGTGCTTTAAATTCATTCCACGAAAACGCAAAACAAATTCCGAATGAAAAATGAGCACATCGCTGTAAATCGGCCATGCTTAAGCATTTACGACTTGAGTCCTAAAAAAAACCAAGGACCTGCAAATTCCAGAAGGGTTGATTGAAAGGTGTCGAATTAAACCGAAGACAGGGCGCTAAAAGGACGTATGAAAAGATGTCATCAGTAAAAGCGATGAAAGTAAATTTCGTGGCAACAAAATTATATTCTTCTATACTAACGAATAATCGTAATTAAAATAATATGAAACGTATAGTTGATAAGGGAGCTTGATGCTATAGACCCAAAGTTAAAGTATTCGTAACAAAGGTATTCTATCTTTTAAACTGAATGAAACCATCGTAATATTTTGACTGTTAATAATGGAGCCGATGTCAATTATTGTGAAAAGTGACAGCGAAAATGTATTAAATATCATATATTATAAATATATTAAATAAACATTTATGGTTAGATTTTAAAGAACGATTTGTGGTCATAATTAATTTACACTTTCGACGACTAGATCAATGAAGTCTTATTAAATACCTGACGAAGCAGTAACGATTGGTTTTTTGTGGGTGAGTATAATCGATAGTATTTGAGAACATCATCAGCTTACATTAAGATAAGCTATCGTCTTGTAAGGTTTTATCGATGTAATAGAACAAGGTAAGTTTTGTAGATCATAAGACGTAAACAAGTGTCCCCCAATCATAGAATGATTATTTGCATCCACGGTTAGGGCTACTATTCTTGACGATTTCACGACCTTCTTAATGTTCCGAATGGTTAACACAAGGCTAGGAGGGCCTATTCGTAATCCCTTACTGGACAATAGTGATAATAGCTTAATTTGAACTTAATATTAGAAGAAATTTACGAAAAAAGGAAAATAATCTGATATGAAACACCCACTTATTTGAGCACTACATTCCATCCCTCATATAGCTTATTTTGGGGCGATCAATGCCACATCTTAAATGAAACATCTCCGCTAAATAAAAAAGCAACATATTTGCGTGCGTAAATAAGCTTGGTGTAAAAGAGGGGAACAAAATTTTCTCAGGATATTTCTTCAAGCGACCGAATTCCTCGACGAATCCGGAGCGCACGAACTTCGCGGTGTAAATAAACATTTGTTTAGATACGCGACACACTTCCGCCAACCCTGCTTTTCCACCTCATTGTCATCCAGCGCCTACAACAATAGAAATATTTAGCTCCGGAAATAAAAATAGAACGGAGCGAAATAAGACTTCCAAATGACTAACAAATGACTCGCTATTAAAGAATGTCGCCACATCCGGTCTTCTTCTATGACCAGAATTGCTCCAGGTAGCAAAAAATCATCCCCTACGGAAATTTCCGGGAGTCGATGAGTCACTCTGTCTATGTATGCCAAATAATACATCCTAAGTTAAAGCTCAGTTTCCAATGGCCTTCGGACGTACCTACATGATAACTTTTAATTTGTTCATCCGAAAACCCACTGACAGACAATTTTTTGCGCATTGAATTAAAACGTGTATTAACATCAACACGTCGCATTACCTTCAAAGTGACTAAAAGATTAACACATTACTTACATCGTTCGCCATTATTTAGAAATGTCAGCAACAGCATGAAAAATGTTTCCTGAATTTGAGCTCACAAGAAAGAATATTACGTCCTTATCGGAAAGATACACTGCAAACAGATACAAATTTTTAAAAAAGTTCCGACTTCAATACGTAATTATTAGTATTTATATAATGAAAACAGGAAGACCCAATTACGTACATTTTAATAATTATTTACGAACACAAACGGCCATTGCCTAACAGGGAAGATCCGACAAGCCGGGACTCGAACCTGGTGCCTTGGCGTTGGAGCGTTAGCACGCTCTCCAACTGCCACGGTGTCGGAAAATAGTTCAAGAAAATATAATTTTGATAATAATGTATATTTGTCAACGTATTTTTACCTATTTCCGATGAAAAAATATCAAATTTTTATTGAAAATGCGTGTCATTATGGAATTCCAATAAATGAAACATGCGATTATCGAATCCACTGAGATTAATTTTTTTTATTTCAGTCTGAAAATAAAAACAAAATACAATAATAATAAAAGAATGAGGAAAATATGCGAAAGTTATAAATAAATCAAGAAAATATATCTGAACCCGCATACGCCAAAAAACAACGGAAATATACAAAAGACCATAATTACGCTAAACTTCGTCAATATTCTAAAGCTAAACATATCTCGAGAGATAAATACTAAAACAAGTGTGTTGAAATGCCATTCTGTCCATGTCAAGTAGAATTTTACTATCGATTTATCAATAGCGGAAAGCAGATTAAGATAATGCGTGACGATAAGTTTATTTGTAAAAGGTTTGAAGAGGATATAGGCCAGCGATAAGGAATGATTAGAAATAATAGACTTGTGGAGTCTAATAAACGAATACGTCAACAAAAATAAACAGAAAATCATAAGAGGTAGGAATGATCCTCGGATTTAAGAACCAATTTAATACGCGTAGTAGTATTAGAAGTATTGTGAGTGCTTAGGTAATTCCGCACGTAAGCCTCCACCGGTAATCGAGCCCGGAACACCCGGGAAGTCGAACGCGTTGCCCAATTGACGCCCCGCAGCCCATTTAATACGCGTACATTCATTAACAAGTACAGGTGAAGTTGCAACTTCGCTAACTTCCATGACAGAGTTTGTTTTAGAAAGAGAATGGAACTCCAAACCGTTTAACTGCTCATACACACCAAAAATATTAAATGGACAATTACTCGAGAGTCAGTGAAATTCTATTACATCCTCTTAAATAATTCCATTTTCTTTGCTGTTCCTGGTTTATTAATTTAGTTCCGGTACTTTAAAACGATTACTCAATCTACTTCACAATCACCTAATGATCAACCAGCTAACAAAAAAATAGAAAAAAAGTAAATATTTATTAAGCACTCCACAATCATTCTCAGAAATTCTTTTTCCCTAACGAGGACAAAGGTCTTATAATCGAATTACCACCACATGAGAGGACAGATGAAAAAAAATGAAGCTATAAAAGCCGACCGAAGATCAAACGATATGATTAACCTTTCAGACACGCAACAGTGACTCTATCCCTTACTGAAGAGGCAAACGTTGAAGTGTACGGGAACAGGCTTTTCGCGCATAAGAGCTTCCCTCTCTTTCTTGAATCTAGCGAGAAATTAGATGGGATTATCCCGTTAGTATTACCCTTCTACAAAAGATTTTCCATTGCTTGAATTCTATAATCTAACGTTGTAGCAAAATATTTTACGATTGGTTATTAATGTAGGGCGAATTATTCTCTACCATATGTACTATTACACATGACTAGATTCGGTAGATAAAAAAAACTACATTAACGATAGATATAATATTAAGGTATCGTTTAGAAAGGCTCATCCAACATAAGACCAACACACAAAAAAATACATTAGCGTCCAGATTAGGTACACCTAATAGATCGTCAGGAGGAAATATTAGATTACTTAATAACTTTGGCTAATTTTTAGTATCAATAAATGAAATAATTTCACGAATTTTTTTTCGCATTTCACTTTTACGGTAGTGTATTAACTAACAAATCAACTTCGGAACTATGAATTAAACCTCTATTGTCCCGCACTACTAAAGAATTTAAATTTGAATGTCCATAAGCAAAATTTAAAATAAATTTACTGGAAATACCCACGTTGTTTTTATTAATTGTGAAAAATCGTCATTTTTGGAGACAACATCATTCAATCGACAATCACATCAAGAAAGTAAGATGTAAATTTTGAACTAATTTTAAATGGAACGCAGCACCATTATTTTTATTTGGCAGATTAGCACTGCAGGAAAAAACTCTAAAAATACAAATATTAGTAAAAGTGAATCAGTAAAGAAACAATCAAAGAAATTCTTTTGTAAAATTGTAGACCGCTTTTATGCATTACCTTTTCATTCTAATGTGCAGTAAAAACTAAAAACATCAAGGATCGTAATGAAAACCGAGACTAATTACTATTATTTCAGCGCGACACAAGAGTAACTATGCAAATAATTTGGTATTGTGCTTATTGTTGAGTAGCATTAGAATATAAATAGATAAATTATGAACGTGCCTATGGCATGACGAAGCAGTGGACCACGCTGGTACGTAAAACGCCTACTGAAAGGTTCCTGTTTAATTTACTCGACACGAAGTCGGTCAACTACGATTGGGGTTGCCTCTTAATGGAGGGGGAAAACGTCACCGTGGCATTTCCTTCCGGAACTGCTGGAAGACATGGAGGGACAAACACATAAGGAACAAGACGCGACTGGAAAATAACAAGGCGAGAAACTTTCGGTTCCACTACAAATATTCAGCGATCTTTCCCACAGATCGAATCTCCAGGGGAATCTCCATCTCAAGGATATAAAAAATACAAGATATCTGAACAACCCGAGACAACAGATATTTTTACTCATTTGCAATGCTTACCGAATTAAAACCAATATATTCCTTATCTTTAGGTCTCAATCAGTAACATAAAAATGCATAATTTGACTCATTTTCCCAAGAATCGAGACATTTCTAATAGCTAAAGAGGAAATGAAAAAAATATTTTTACTTGAGAATTTTAACCGAACGATAACCAATTAACCTTTTCAATGACAGACTTAATTCGAAGAAATTATAATACTGGACGAAAAATATTGTAAACAAATATTATACTTTCGATAGTGAAATCTTTTCTAGTATATTTCATAAAGTTATTCAATTCAAAGTTTATTTTTCCAAGTATATGTAGTCGCACACGGGTCATTCGTTGAAAATAAAGAGGTTTTCTCAAGAAATTATCTCAACGGAATGGAATCAGCTCCTGATAGGATGATCTTGTTTTGAAACCCCTTCGATCAAAGAGCTGAATCGATATTACACAGTGATGCCTAGGTTAACAAGTAATACTGCGAACGAATTTTTCGGCCGACGAAGATATTTTCCGCAATATTTCTGCCCCGGCATACAAATGAGGAGGAATGCGAATGTTTTTCGGAGGCTTGCGCTTGAGCGAAAAAAAATCAAAACGACCAAAATACAAATGTGTGAGACGCTTTCTATTCTTGCATACAACTTATAGATTGCGATAGTTTATTGAAAGTGATATTCTAAATTTTTCGATTTGATAACCTATGCGAAATCACATTTCGGCCAACATAGGCGATTCTAGAACGAATTGTCATATAAGGCTGATGGATCACCTTCTTTCGACGATATAACGAGTAATAACGAGTTAATGGAAACACTAAACACCTTGACGTGTCTGAAGTACCCAGTGGTACTGCAAAGACATCGAGCAACAAACGCAGATGCTTAACCTTTCAATTCATCCAATTGAAGATGAAGTTCAGCCACAACTACGAAGCATCTTGTAAAATAATTCAACGAGGAAACCCACTTCTAAAGTAGAAAACAATATTTTTTACCTAAGAGGGCAAACAATGGAAAAGAAAGATTAGGGAAAGGTGAATAACATAGCACGAAAGAGCCGTGCGGTTATACCCCAAGGAATATCAGGTGTGAAAAATAGCGAGATGACTGGGACTCGAACCTAGGTCTCCCACCTACCGGGCAGGTCTAACCATTCCAAGCATTCCCAAACAGTGTGGAACAGAGGCGGCATGGTGGTTAAATGGTTAGAATACCTGCCAGGAAAGTGGTAGATCTGGGTTCGAGTCCCAGTCATATCGCAATTTTTCACACCTGTTACTCCTTTGGTAAGAAAGAGTTACATGCACAACTCCGATGTACGGAAAATTTTGGAATAATATTCTCTGTAAGACATTTAATCCACTTAATTGATATTTTGACTATGGGCGTTTATTTTTGCTTTATCGCCTCGGTAAGTTAGTTAACTTTCATTAAAACCAAAGCTAGATTGCTTACCCCAATTCTGAGCTCCGATCAACAATTTTCGATTGAATCCGATTTTATCTTCCAAACCAAATTTTATTCATAAAATTTTCAAAAAACGATAGTACCTATAGAAGTTCTTCGGATAATTCAAATAATTCGCTCCGGAAACACCGTTCACGAAAGTACGATTCCCTACGGGTTACCGAGTCATTAAATACTCACCGACATTCCTGAAAAACTAAACAGTTCTTTTAACGAGTAATCAAGCGTTAGTTACCCCTTTGCTTTGGTCATTCGATTGATCTTTCACAACCAATTGCGCGGACATCCTTCAAAGTATCCGTGAGCCGAATAATCCATTAGCCGTTGTTTAAGGCCATTACTAAGGTAGCAATCTTCACTGAACCGTATAATATTGATTTAAGAGCGTGGAAACGTAAGATGCGGAAACTGTCATGGATACTGGCTAGCCGAGACATTAAATTCTTGATGCCGTATATTCACAACCATAAAAACTAAGGTTTCTCTTTAATCCCAAAACGATGGAAATATAACTATAAAGCGCATTGTAGGTAGATGCGATGAAAAGGCTAGAGAGGGAATTTCACCTAAGTTAGGCCTCATCTGGAATGAGCGGCGAGTATATGGAACCCAGCGGATGAAACGAATGCTCGCGAACTCGAGAAGCAGCGCAAGGCGATACGATTTGTTAAAAAGTGCTACGACAGAAAATCAAGCGTTACACAAATGCTCTCAGACACAGGTTGGGAATCTTTGAAAGAAAGTAGATTAGAAGAGGTTAGGCTGCGATTGCTTGTTATATTGAGAGAAGGTACATTTGCGGAAGACGTAAATGGTATTACACTTGGTGTTTACACCCGCTGCCACAGACCGAAGGCGGCTTGCAGGGTATTTATGTAGTTGTAGATAACAACGTTGACCCGGATTCTAAAGACAACCCAATTACTCCTAGTTGCAGTTTGAAAGAACTCCAGAAACCATCAACAATACGGTTCTGTCTTAAACGAATTTTCCCAACAACGATAGCTTCTTCAGAGCAGAAAAATATCAGAAAGATTCCTCTCTGGTCCCTGAAGAAGCTATCATTGGTTCCGAAAAATTGCATAAGGCAGAATCACATTGTTGATGAATTCTGGAGTTCTTTTAAACTACAACTAACTCAACCATCAATGGCAACTTCTATTCCAATTACTCCTTCAAAAACCTGTCGTAAACGGGCGAGTACAACGAAATTCTCAAAGCATTCGTGACAAAAACAATTCCATAGTTTCGATAAGAGCTATTGGAAGTTACGACAGCGGTAAAAGCGGCGCGGGACCGTAAAGGAGTGTGTCAGATGGAGGCCGAAAAAAGAGAAATGTTTACCTCGTGATGTTCGCTGATAAACTTCTTCCGACAACGTTTACGAAGAATATCGTCAAACATTCCCTCGTCTCGGAAGTAGAGTACATCACGCGCTCGTCCAAGGCCGGTGTTTTTTGTTTACAAACAAGTTACTATTCGAGATCCTTCCTCACTCTCTAGCGTAATGTATTTCTTCAACGGCGTACCTGCTGTAGCTTCAAAATAACTCTCAGTGGGTCGTAGAAAATTTAATGTAGCGTCGAAATTACGAGGAAAGCAAAGCATTTGTGACGTTTTTTATTAGTGATTTGGTCATCAGAGGTTGGCTCTGACTGAGGCAAACAACCTGAAATTGGAAGACACTGGTTCGAGTCCTGGTCCCGTCAGAATTTTCTCATGCATACGTTTCTCCTCGGAAATTGAGTAGGTATACTAAAAAAGATAAAAATCGTTGAAAATGAGAACCAAAATTTCTGTCGCACGTGATATGGCCAATCTTGATCCTATAGTCCAAGTATACATTGAGCAAATACTGATGACTCACCTAGATAGATATAAAAAGAGGTATTTTGAACTAGTATATGTCCAGACTATCAAATGCTTTAAAGATTTTCTGATTCCAAACACTGCTTAACTCAGGCGTTAGCACAAAAACGACACGTCTTACAATAGATTCGTAATATTTACGGTAGGCAAAGACGGAAAAAATTACTTAAAATAGCAAAATTTTAAGCTAAAATGTTAACAATACACCTAATCCATAATGAAAACGAACGGTTAACTGATACACCTTACTTAAATAAAATTAATAATAACAAATCGAGAGCTTCTGCAGGGTCGCCAACCAAAATGTTGGTCTTCACAAAACCTAACGATACTGCTGATTTCTACAGACTCTGCAATAAAATCTACGTCGATTCGTTTTATTAGTTCTCAATGACTTTAAATATAAGATCGAAAAGGTAGTATTTTTAAATTTTTTGTGAAAATCCTTGTACTGGTACTACGTTTGACATATTGAAAAATATATATCGATAGAAATAGGATTTCGGGAGGTGAGCGATAGCTTCAAAAACAATCAAAGAAATAAACAGCAGAACAGCACTTCCACGCCACCACTCACAGGAGATGAGATTACGGAAACGAATAAAAGGTCACTTCTGCACGAGTACAATGAATTAATGAGCTGTAATATTTAAGAATTCTAAAAACGATGGCAGAAAACTAGAATGGTAAAATCATGCAGAGATTAATAATGTTCACAGAGATTGCGCGCGCATAAGATAATTTGAAAATCGAACTAATTACGCTAACACAATTAAACGTCTATTACATTAATAATATACGTGAGAAAAATGCTTCCTCAATAAAACTGGTACATTTGAAAAATTAAAGGGATTTTACTTGTAGTAGTATTCTTAAAGGACCTTCGACAGCATGGTTCGTTTCGCACGTAGGCCCCCGCCGGGAATCGAACCCGGGACCGCTTTCACCGAAGTCGAACGAGATAGGGAACCTCAAATTTGATGATCGTATAATAAAGGATGTCTCCTTTAAATCTTCGATTATTTGTAAATGATTTAAAAACTATAAAAAGTCATTAGCGTAAATGTTCGATGGTTTCTTCGGGGAAAGATCGGCCCAAAGCAGAAAAGCAGCTTACATCTAAAACTAAAAATATTATTTTCGATAATAAATAGTTGATAAATAAAAATCATCGTGATTTTGAAATGTAAATAATACGTACCGAAATGCGAAAGATGAAAATTAACCGATATTAACTAGGTTGATTTTTTTCTGTTTTTGGTTTTTATTTAACTGTATATTTAGAAACATTACTTGGGTATCTTGCCGAAGATGATTTTTGCAAGGAAATGAAGAGATAAATCTTCAATCATTGATCAACTCCTGGCAAAAACATCTAATCTAGACAATTAGATATCGATTAAAAAGAAACGGAGGAAGAAGTATTATCCGCAGATAAGCAAATATTGCACAGAATAAACCTTCCTACATTCCGTCAAAATCGTCGAATCTTATTAAAAATTATTTCAGTTAAAAATTACATTAGCAAATACATCGAATAAATTACGATATCGCAGGTAAATAGTCTTATGATTCGATACGACCTGATTCTAAATAAGAAGAGGACATCGGTTTCCATTACGTTAACAAATAATGCTATTAAGAGTTTAAATAATCGGTACTTAATCAGCTGACTCGATTCTAAAGGCGTTAAGCGGATAATTCATTGAGTTGCGAGCTGGAATGTCAAAATATATTTCTATAAAAATGAACTTAAAAGAATCTCCACTCACTTTTCCAGCCTCCGTGGATATGGTACAGATGGATGGCCACACGAAGTCACCACATTTCCAAATGTGGCAGCTCGACGGTGCATTCTCTCAGTCCAGCTAGTCATTTCATCAACTATTCGTCGACACACAGGCCTACGCCTCCCTGACACCCTCTAGCATCCTATACAAATATAAATTTCATAGATTAGGCATAACTATAAACCAAACGCAACTCCTTCAAAGTAATGAAAAGAATTTCAGTTAGTCAATAAAGGGATGCTAACACATTAAATCGTAGAAAAAAAGACTGCAAAAATAGAAAGTGCAGAATAGACCTCCAACGCGTACTTAAAAAGTATGGAACTGCAAGGAATAGTTGCAAAAACAACATAATAAACAAGAAAAAACGGATATCAATAATAATTATGAACACACTAAGTTCAACAAGCGCATACTCAGCTTACTATTACAAGGAACTTACCTTTATAAACAGCCATCCTGCTAAACACTCGCCACATAGTCACTATCTCACTATTAGGAACACCAGATTCAGCAATAAAGACTCCAAAAAATATATACCACTAATCATCTCAAAATTGAAAATAACCACACCTTCCTCTTCATCTTTCAAAAAATCAATATGGCTTCCGATTTAAGTGCCATCTAAAAGTGGAATGAAGCACTACGAATAGCGGCTGTCAACTGCAGAAAAAGTGAAAGGAGAAATACATGTTTCGTGGAGCTCTGCGAGCTCAGCTTATTGCCAGAAGTGTTCCGTGTGTTTATCGGGATATGATGTTATTATATTCTCTGTCAATGAGTTAGATCGAAATTTTTCTATGCCCTCATCGAATTGTGTCATCGTCCTCCAAATTTCGGATTGCGAATTTTGTTTGCGGTAAATAGTCGAAACGTTCAGTTTAGGTATTTTCTTTATCTGATGATTTATCTTACCGTATCTTCAGGTGTTCATAGCCTGATGAATTTGATATGCAATCAATTTGATCTGATGATCTGCTTAGAATGGTTTCATGGTGAGTCTTTGGTGCGATAATGTGACACCTATTCGTAATCGTGCACTTGCTGGTGAAGCCTGTTTGTTTGATGAATACGAGTAATCATTCTCTCTCAATTCAATTACAGGCATTTAACCTCTAAGTTGTCAATGAATCGTATCCCGTCAAAATGATGTCTTGTTCTATGACCTAAATAAATTGGATGCGTTAAACTTAAACAAAGTTAAACTACGTGACACTCAGCATTATTAGTTTTAATTTAATAGTTAATTGCTGTCTTTTTGTCTAAATTAACTGTCACATGTATCTTTTTAACTAAACTTACCATAACCATTTCTCGAACAGATAATCATATTAATGACTACTGTTAATCCATCAGTTTGGTAGGGCCCTACCGTTTTCCCTATGTTCCTATTAACTACCCGTGTATGCACACAATTCTTTTATCAAACATTAAAAAACTACTGTAAACCAAGTGCTTTATTTTTTGCGGAATTCTTGGGAAGTAAACTGTAAATACACGTGTCACCTTTTTCTTAATTTCCCTTTTCAGCCTTTGTAAAAAGAACTTATTCTGCTAATCCTTTACTTTCTATTGCCTTATGTAATTTATACTGCTTTCTTCTTTGATATGATTCATGAGCGTTGATTTTTATGTATGCATAAATAACTTTTGAGTGCGAAATTCTACATTGTGTATAACAGTACATACTGTATTGACTTAGTCCATGCCATGTTTATAATGGTCGTAAGGAATCAATAAAGATTACAATAACTAGTTCGTCTGGATACCTTTATTTTTCATAAAATTAACCTTAACCCTCTATGGACCAAATTTTTGTGTCAAGTGGTACCTATTGTGTCATCAAATCTAAAATGAAAGAAGGCTGACTGGCAGCAATTATACTTCATAAAAGTCAATTATCAATAAAGGAATACATATTCTGATTAATCTGAGTCAAATGTTCTGGCACCCTCACGCCACAGTGGTCCATCTATAGCATACTATACATATACTAACAGAGATGGCATAGAATTTATTAATTAAGTAGAGAATATGCATTATGAATACTCAGTAAAGTACTCCCATTCATATTAGTTTGATGCTTTCCTTTGAAGGAAAGAAGCCTGTTTTATCTCAAAGAAAAATGAAGTCAGATAATTCTTCTGGAGTAAATTTTAAAAACTCATCAGTTGAACTTAAAAGTTTCATTGTAAACCATTTATAACCGATATAAAACACACTCTACTGAATTTATATTTCAATGGTGTGGCAATTAACAAGCTTAGCTATGCACAAAAGCACTTGTGAATTATGGGCACCTTTTAAGAGCTGCATCTACTTGGTTTCCAAGTTCAAGATTCTTGTAGTTGAAGTAACCTCTCAGGAGGGGCTACTGTCTTAAGGAAAAGATCAAAATCTCTTCTAATGAGGATTTGGATTATAATGAATTGTAATAATTATCTCTGCATTATTTTAATTTTTCTCGGGTGACGAGAGTAAAAGCAATTTTGATTTACTAGTATTACAGATATAGAGAAACAGCTTTGTAGGCATTTCTGAACTGTGCAAGTAAAGTTGTGCTCGTGGCCAGGGAAAGGAATTCTGTGATCAGCCTTTTTCCATTACCAGGTTCATTTTCTGAATTTTAATCAAGTAAACTTTTTAGTTCAGCCCCCAATTCTGCTTGGGCCCCCAGCTATTTTGACCAGTAGCTACCCCCTCTCCATGGCCCTGGATATATCCCTGCTCATTAGAATAATTTATTCTGAAATTATAATTATAGGCAGAAATGTTCTTTATCCAAAATGCTATTTCAGCATGATACCAAATATTAAAATACATTTAGGATTTCCAAACATTATTTTCTTTTACAAGTTTAGTCAGTAATTTAACTAAGTGAGTAGGCTGACCATACTTTTCCAAATCATCCATCTTGTTATTAAAAAATATAAATTTTATTCTGTTTTGAGGTAATCTTCTATGAATCCATGTATTCCAACTTAGAACATTACATAAAGTAAAACATTACATTTTAATCAAGAATTTTCTTTGTCTATGGAGGTGATTACTCCTCGAAGAAAAGAAAAGATGAATATAATGTATTTATCTCACAATCTTTTGACTTAGTAACCACTTTTAATGTTTAATTTAATGCATCAATTCAAGGTAGTAGCATTCAAGAAAATAACCCACTTCTTATGATAAATGTATCGTTGAGAATATGGCCGATATTCTTTCAAATAAACTGTAATAACTTCCTTCAAAAATTATGAGGAACTTGTCCCATTTTCAACTGATTGGGATATGGTCTCATAAGTCATCAATGAATTTCTTTCTTTTAATGAGAAAGGACTTCTTAAACATACTGCAAGAAAAATCAGTAACCAGATACATATTTGTTAGCTTAGGTGTCACTGCAATCATAAAATGGTTTTATAAGATTGAAATAGTATTCAACTATATCTTTTAAAATTTGGGCAATCATTTCATTTCTCCTAATCTACAACACATTGCAACCTTTTCTTGTATTTCTTCCTATTTGGTCCTATATTTGAATATAATTTACTTCATTGAGGCATTGGCTTACTAATTCAGCAGACCTCAGGTGGATGGGGTTTATTGTCACCATGGGGACAAAATATAGCCTTAAAACAGGTAAAAATTAAACAATTACTGAAGCAACTTATATAACATTTCTTACTGATATTTTAAATTTAATTTACATTTTACATGGCATATGGCTTGATTATAGTGTCATAAATCATTCTAGACTTCATAACAGATTATTTAAGAACCATTGACGGAGCAGATGGTCAAGGACAGATGCTATTTTTCACACCTGTTTATCCTTCGGATTCAGCCACACAGCTTTTTCATGCTATGCTGTTCACCTTTCCCTAATTCTTGTGTTGAGAATAGTTATAATTTAAAATTCTTGAATAAAAAAGTCAGTCTAGCAGGACATAAAGGAAGAAATAAGTAAATACCAGCAGACATATCTGGATTTGTAAGTTCATTCAATTCCCACAGCAACTCTTGTAGTAAGAGCCAATTAAGCGAAGAATAATGTTACACAGAAAACTAATCATCAAATGTTAAATTCAAATTTTAAAATTCTTCATAAAATCTCTCTAAAAAAGAATAATAAAATGAAAGCAGTCATTTCCTTGACTTATAGGGAAACTGAATAAAATAATCAAATTCAAAACCACAAATACAACTTTAGGAAGGATTGATAACTGAGGTTAATAGGCAGGCTACCAAAGGACGTGCAAATTTTTGTACATGTCCAATCTGTCTGTTAACATGATGGATAGAATTCTGTCAGGGATAAAATAGCACTAGAGATAGATACTTGGGTTAGGGAATTATCTAGCAGGTGAGTGAACAACCAAATGAAATCTTATATATAGAATTTAATTTTGTGAAAGAAAAAATATTACAGGTTGTTTTCTTTAATCCATAAATAGCCATTTAATGTGCTTCATTTCTACTTTGATATTTCATTTTATTCATTGACACGTACTTGAATTAAACCATGGATAACTTTTAGGAAAAAATGTTGGTATATTCCCATTGATGACTCATACTTTGTTTATACGGTACTTCTCCTGCATTTTAATACTCATTGAAATGAACTCTTTCTAACATATGATTCTAAGAAAATACATACAAATAATGTAAAGTCCTATTGGATAAAAGGCCGCAGTTTTCAGAATACTGGGACTAGAGGTGGTAATGTTTAAATTGTAATACTTATGCATGGAAACTATTATTTATTTATTTTCCTATGCCCTCACAAACACCCATTAATTGGACAATTACAGAAGAGGTGTTAGCAGTAACAATAAATGAACACAGACCACCATTCCATAGGTCAGAAAAATCTGATAAGGTGGGACTTGAACCCAAGACCTTGGGGTTGGAGTGATAACATGCTATCCACTCAACCACTGTACTCAGTACTACATTATATATTTTATGGTGAAATTTTTTGTGTTATATTAAGGGACTGTAATATCTAATTGGTTTATCATATAAAATGTCTGGAAAGCAGTAGAATTTAAATCTTTTCGTTGGCTGATCCTTGCAAGCAAGAAGTAACATAAAGGAATATTTAGTATAATTGAAATAAGGGTTTGTGGTTCGAAATTTTTTAACTTTTGAGCATTAAATTGCATGATAAACTTAATTATACCATTATATTTTGTTATTCTTTCTATACAACACCTATATTTGTGACATAAATTAATGGAAGTTAAAGAAACATATTACAAATTTAAATACTTTTGTAAAAAAAGGGTTTTTGAAATTATTTTTGGATATTGGATTTCATGCATTGTCATATTTTTCAATATCAGACCTTTTTGTATAATAGCAAGAGCATTATCAATGGGAAAATGTAGTGTTTGGATCCTCTGAAAAGTGAATTTGTTACTCCTGGAACAGGACCAGGAATTTTATAAAGCGGGAGTTCATAAAGTGAGGTACATACAAATTCACTTAGTTAGGAAGATAGTGCCATATTACAACATTAAATAAAAAAAGACAAAGTAAGTTCTGCATTTAGAAATGGAGGAATGAAGCAGTTTTTCAGCAGAACTATTTTGTTGTTGACAATTGTCAGCAATCCTTAAGGATAATGCCATGGATTAAATTTGCCTCCATGCTTCCATCGTTCATAATAAGTAAAGAATGAAGCATTTTAGAAAAGATAAAATATTCAAACGTTTATTTATTGAATGTTTTAAAAATTAAATCTCAATTCTTCCTCGACTTTTCCAAAACTTATCATTACTAAGGTATTGGTAAAATTCGGTGAACTATTTTAACTTCTAATACATATTTCCATTTGTCCAGCAATGAGAGTGAATGAAAGCTTCCAATGCATAACGAGCTACAGCTAATAGTTAAATATATTGTGACGCCTAAAAATATTCAATACTTTATGACAGATAATTTGGAAATATCAGTCAATCAAATACTTTGACAGAGACAACATAACATTTCTCTAATGTTGAGAAATTTATTACTCGAAGATTTTATGAAAGAAAATGGGATTTTCTTCAATATCTCTTCTTTTTATCAGTAATTTTGAAAATTTTACCAAGCTAATCCACCTCTCACAAGGGATGAGCCTTATCTCAAAATACAGAGAACTTTATATGAGCGCGTCTACTCTCTCACGTAGATTGCAAAGGCCGCCATAAAATCCGCAACACGTACGACCAGGTTGGGACAATAGAATAGTTTCGGCGCCACCTGTGTTCGATAGAATTGCAGTCATAAGTTGAAGAACAAAATGCACATTAGCTGATTGATTTTGTACTCCGTGGCCATAGTACTAAGAAATGAAACGTTTAATTTTAGCTGTAGCTTTTAGTTTAGTGTTTTTGTTATCAATACAATATGGTGCAGGACAAGCAAGAAAGAAAGAGGTAAGTTGTGATACATTTTTTAGATTAAGGGTGTTTATGTTTGAATTATTGATGATTTTAATTTTCCCTAGGCTACTAGCCTCAGCGAAAGAGTGCAACAACTTACCGAAATGAATGTCAAAAGATCTGTTATAAGATTTAATGGAGCCAAATTTCGTGAATATGTGAAAGCTACTCCAAGAAACTATTCAGTAGTTGTTATGTTCACGGCTATGGCTCCCCAACGTCAGTGTGTTATATGCCGGTTAGTGTAATTTTTATCATTATTTGAGGGCTGTGTAGTTTAGATAAATATATCTTGTTAACTATTGAAATTAATAAAGTCTATTAAGCTTATAAAATGAAGGAAAAGACTGTATAGGTGATATTGGACGACTCACTTGTTTATTCGTTTATTTATTCCAGGCATGCCCACGATGAATTTTTAATTGTTGCTAATTCTTTTCGCTATTCTCAACTCCACTCTAATAAATTATTCTTTGCTCTTGTGGATTTTGATGAAGGATCTGATATTTTCCAATCCGTAAGTCACTAGTGATTAAATTTTAAACATAACTATAAAGCTAATCATATATATATATATATGTTATATCTGCATCAGAGTTCCTGAAGCCAACGTTAATCAGAAGATGAGTTACCGAGTACCTTCTTTCGGAAAACTCTTGGTATCATGGTAGCATATAAAAAATGGAACTCGGTTATTTGCATTATGCTTTAACACGTAATTGTTTTGTCAATATCAAATAAGATAACATTCAATGGTTTTTATTAAATGCATGTTTTGCTCTGATAACTTTCAATGACCTAAATTGTGATTGATTTTCGTTGTTAATTCACAGCTTCGAATCAATACTGCTCCAGTGTTCATGCATTTTCCAGCAAAAGGAAAGCCTAAACATAGTGACACAATGGACATTCAGAGGGTAGGATTTGCCGCTGAAGCAATTGCAAAGTGGATTGGGGAAAGGACAGACATACAAGTAAGCACCAAAAGTTTATAATATGGACAGGTATAATATTTAGACGTATTATTTCTTGTCTCCTTATTCTGAAAACTCCTTGTTGGTATTGTTTCTCTAATACTTTTAGTGAAATACCGAAGTCTTCAATTCTTCAAGATTTTACTAATACCATGATAATGGTATTTTTCGGTTGCATTTCTTATATTGTTTAAATATATGAATTGTTATTATTTGGCAGTGTTAGTAATGTCGGAATATGCAAAAGGAGGTCTTAGTTTGTGTTGAAAGTAAAATAATAAGAATTTACAAGTCTGCCAGTGGTCATTCTTAAATTACTAGTATAAATATTTAGAAAAGTTAATCATTTTCAGTTTTATATTACTGATTCTTTTTACCTCTGAAGTGCATTAAATTGTTGCAAATCGTAAGAAATGTAAATGTATTAAATTTTAGATGATGCTTACACATAGAAGTATCATTATTTTTTTAATAATAATCCACCTCTTAAGAGATTTTTCTTTGTCACAGTTAATGGGATATCAATACATTTATTACAATATGGTTTAAATATCTAAATTATTTTAAAGTTTATACAATGTAATCACCACTTATACAATTTGTTGTAATTTTTCAACCAACATTTCCCACTTTTTTTTGAGGAGTCAGTAGGTTTTCAAGGGTGATTATCACATCAATTGGCATATTTTTATGCAGTGTTTGATTGTTGAAGATATTTTAAACTTTCTAAAATATTCATTTCTAATAATATCAATCTAATGTTGAATTGAAAGTTATTTAGGGAGTCTTGAAGCTATAATTTGCCTGTGTCATCAGTTATTACAGGGTGCTTTAATGCAAATACCTCTAGAGTTGTTGATCAAGTACCTTTTGGGATAATATATGCATTTATTCCTAGGAGAATAATTTCATAATTGGCATGGCATAGAACAAAGTTATTGAATACATGTAGTAAACCTGCTTACCATTGCAGGAAATAATATCATTGGCATACAAGCATGTAACAAGCTGTTCTTCAGGGTTATTGTTATTCTCCTCATTCCTTTGTGTGATTTTTTACAGCTGAGGGTCTTCAGGCCTCCTAATTACTCAGGAACGGTTGTCCTAATCATGCTCTTTGCATTAGTTGGAGGTTTCCTGTACTTAAAACGTAACAATCTTGACTTTTTGTACAATAAAACTGTGTGGGCGGGAGGTGCCTTGGTAAGTTTTCTCTTTCCATCAATATTTATATATTGATTGAATTGATGTTATGTTGGTTAATATATTTATGTAAAATCTGGTTTTAATTTTCAGTTTTTTACCTTTGCTATGACATCTGGACAAATGTGGAATCATATACGCAGCCCTCCATTTGTGCACAGGACCCAGTCGGGTGGGGTTGCTTACATTCATGGATCTTCGCAAGGACAATTTGTCCTAGAAAGTTATATTGTCATCATACTCAGTATCCTTTGATTTTCCACAAATATTCTTCAATGGTATTGTTTAATTCATTTGCTGAATTGCTGTTCATACATATGTTTTTTTTATTATCAACCCTTTTGGTACAGCAGAGTTCTCATAGAATTGCATTCAGGTTCCAGGCCTATGAAATGGAAATCTTTACCTGTGTACAAAACACTTTTGAGACACCACCAGTGTCAGGTATTGTCTTTTACTCCTTTGAGCCCAATCTTAGCAGGGCTGCTGTCCCTTTCCTAAGAAATCTCAAGGGTGCAACTCTTAGATAAGCTAAATCTTAATCCCTTTGCAGCATGGGGTTGAGAAAATTTATATGCTCTTATAGGTGTTTTGCTAAAACATTATTCATTGTACTCAATATCAATATTACCTTGAAAATGAATATATTGTATGTTGCTGATAATGTACAACTTTTAAACAAAACTACTGTTAATATTAACATCTGTGCTGGCACATGCAAAGTTACTGGAGAAAATCCAAGACATTTCTTTACCATTATGGAAATATATTAAATATGTTAATATTAGTGGTAGAGTTTCATTCAAAAATTGTAAATTATCAGCAAAACACAAAATTCCAAGGTAATACGGACAATAACTGCAACAAATATATCTTTAGCAGAACAACTGCAGTAACATTTTACTTTCCGTAGCCCCATGCAGAGAAAGGGGCTGCTAATTAGCCCAATGAAGGAGTTTCCTCATGTGGTTTCTGAGGGAAGGGTCTTGAGCCCAAAAGGGTAAAGAACTGTACCTGGAAGCTCAGCTCTTGCTTCTACCCACCACTAATACCTGCCTCGTCTATACACGACATTCGTTAGCTTGCATAGGAAAGTCTCCATTGTCTATAGACAACAGGAGCGAAATGGTTAATTTTCGTAATATTTCCAGACATTATTTTGGATTACTGGGAAAAGCTTTTTACTTCTCCAGTAAGCCTGTGGACAAAACCCTTTAAACAGTTTAAATTCCATACACCTACATTTGCATAAAATTTATATTGCTAAATTTTGTTAAAATTACATCTATGTAACAACATTTCATGTAGGGCCAAGCAGCCCTTATAGTGAGCTAGGTGATATGTGAACAGCAAATTGGCTTTAATTAATAAACATTGTGATCTCCATCAGGAATTAAATGCATGACCACTGCAGGACGAATGTGTTACCATTCTGGATATCCATGAGACATTTTCATTCCATACTCAAGTTAAAATACTAATATTTATTTAACTATTGCCTTATAATTGAACTCTTTTAGAGAATATAAAATTTCGTTAGTTTAGGTTCTGAATGAAGATAACAGCTCTTTATGAAATACAGTGATATCCTTCAGTTAAATCTTTACTAGTGAAATACATTATGTATAAACATAAATCATTTCACATGAAGTATTATCATAAAGGATACAGACCTTAAATATTGATTTCTAGTGGATAGATATATACCATCTAAGGAATTAAATAAAATCGATGAGTATAATTATTTAAATGAAAGATAATCTCAAACTTCATATATTTGAAAAGTTAAATGCGTAATTTAGTACTAAAATAAAAATGTATTATCTCTCTTTTTAGGTGTATAGTATTAAAAAAATAGTGTTTGGAAGTTAGTTAGTTTGATCAAGTTAATTTTTAGTTGGTTTGATTCATCTGAATTGGAAAACAATAACCCTATTGTAACTGCTATAAAAATTACACATTGTAGAATGGGGAGCTGGGTCCACTAAGACCTCCAATGCTTTGCATCCTGATACTCATGTTACTGAAATTATGGCATGATTTTGTTGTTTATTTTGAACTCTAGATATGATTCACTAATATTTATGCAAGAATAAGCAAAGTAAACGAGTTCCCCTTATCTTGGGAGCATTATTGCCAGCAATCACAGATGTTTCTTGGAAGTAAAAAAGGATAGTTATAGATAAGAAAGCATTCGAGAGTGAAAAGGATGTTGGTATCATAGTAGTATTATTAAAAGAGCTTTGACTGCTTTGGTCATTTTGCATGTAGGCCCCCACCAGAAACCAAACATAGGGCAAAGGACAGGGAGAAAAAATCCTTGGCAAGAAAAGGAAGACATAGAAAGGAGTTCCTAAATGACATAAAAAGTTTAATGGGCATGAGAACGAATGAGGGAATTAAAAGATCAGTGATGGAAAGATTGAATTGGTTGCAACAACAAGGCCTGCAAGATGATGATTCACTAGGAATATGTTTGCTAACAATTTTGGGTGTAAATCTTTGAAAGAATTAAAAAAATGTATTTCCTCAGAGGCCCGAGGTCCATATTCAGAATATTAAATCTTGATACCTTCATGGTATCAAGATATGGTAAGTAGTCCTTGTTGTATTGCCTTAACATTTTTCAAAGACGCTGCCGTTGTCCTGGGAATGATTCTGATGACAGAAGCAGCATCTGTACCTACTCATCCTAAGCGTTCTAGCAGTGGATCAAGTGGAGATGTATGCAAGAGGCGAATTTTGGCCATAGCTGGCCTAGCACTCTTGTGCTTCTTTTTCTCACTTATTCTGTCAATTTTCCGGTCTAAAGCTCATGGTTATCCATATAGGTAATTATATTTTATTTCATTACCTGGAAGAAGAATGTTCGTAATGATGATTGAAGGTAGGAGTCAAAATATGAGCCATGTATTGAGTATTTATCGGTTCTTAATTTCTTTGTCAGTAGAAGAGCTTTTAAATCACCTTGTGCATTTTTACAGTTTGTCTCTGCTTCCATTATTGTTTCTTCTTCAAGAGTTTTTGAAGTTTGAATTTTCTCAGATTAATAGAACATAAAAGAGACTGTGAATAGTCAAATTCTTTGAAGCAAGTAAGAGTATCAAGTTGACTTATTTTATGATTTTCTTTTAGCATCAATGTTTTGGGTCCAAATATATGCTCTTAATTTTCAGCTAATTAATTTACAAAGTTAAACTGAAATGATTTCTGTCTGGAAATGTAATGATGTTAGTTTTTGAAATTACATGGTCATGTGGTAGCTAAGTGGAAAGTTCTGATAGGTCACTAATTTTTTTCCTTTTCTTTGCAGTTTTCTCTTCAAGTGACTTAAGTTTTACTTAAATGTTCTTAAATATGAAGATGAATGAAGTTGTGCATTCCAGAGTGTAAAAGCATGGTATGTCTGTTATTTTTACAGAAATTTATTTGTTGAATCATGATTCTTCAGTTTGTTTTATCCATTCATAATGTAATTATTTTGTGCAATGTAATGAATAAACAAGGTGAAAAGAAAAATTTTAAATCTCGCTTTGCTTTAAAAACCACCCCTTTTATGCATACTTAATAAGTTTAACTCATCATAAACTCCTTTAATGCGCTAAGTTCTGGAACTGGTATCTGTTTGCAAATATCTTGTTACATGATAGAGATTTTGTGCAATAATAATAATAATGCTTTATTATGGGCATAGCCTACTTTCAAGATTACATTAATTCGTTAATTAGTAATGCATAGAATTAATAAATGTAGAAAATATTAAGTTTGTGTAAAAGTACACAAAAAAACACAAAATTATAGGAAAGCAACAAGGTAAGTTATATAGTATAAATAAAGTTCAATCTGGCAATAATTCACTTATCTGATCCAGATTGAAACTACATAATGTATATAAAAGATCCACCTGTGCCTGCACACCTATCTAACAAGGAAATGAAGAAAGAAAATGAGTAAGATATAACGGAATCGCCTATTGTAAAAGTCTAGGAAGGGTACAACAATACAATTTGATATAATTGAAATTGGTATTATTCTAAAACTACGGTATGTATGTACATAGAATTACGCAGATTAACAAATGGTGATTAATGTAAGAGTATATTCATGTGAATACATCAAATACTAAAGTATGTAACAAATGTAAGCTAAATAAATACAATCACTTATTTCTTTTAAAGTTATAGGCTAATAATGTACATGTCAACTTCATCAAAAAATATTTACTAATTTATTCCACGGTATTTACCCATTTTGATACAAACTAAGGCTATGGCACAGCAGATAGTTTTAAAATCGATTGATTAGAATAATGGAAAAATTCAAGTTATTATAATTGAATGCATTATAAACACTGAAAGAGAAGGTTAAAATAGTTTGAAATGTGGTTCAACAGAAAAATGTAGCAAATACGATGAATGGATAGAATCAGTAAATACGAGGGTTTAAAGAGTTGGGAAGAAAGTCGGTTTTGGAAATTTGTTTTAAAACGCAAAGATGAGCTTATAAGGCATAAGGGTTTTCTAGAAATTCTGCTGGAAGGTTACGTTGAGGGAAAGAGAATTAAACGAAAACCACCAGTACATGCAACAATTCATTAAGGATGTACATTGCATACGTAGAAACGTAGAGAAAAGCTCAAGAGCGAACCAGACGGCGAGCAGCAGCAAACAAATCCCAGGATTGAAGACAGCAGATATATACTGAAACTATATAACTACAGAATAAACAACTTCGACGAATGCTTAGAATAAATTAATCCTAAGCAACTTACAACCCGTAGGATACTGCGGATTCTCGGCTTGACGTCCTATCGGAAAATTCTTCTCATAACTTTCTCATAATTGCCTTATTCTCGTTCTCGTTATTCTACGGATTCTACGAGTCAACAAGATAATTTAATAAATATTGAATTGCAAAATATTAGTGAAAAGTAATGTCTGCCAAAATTATTTCGTAGGATTTGAAAAACTAACTAAATATTATTTTTACAAAATGTGCCCTAAACTATAACTATGTATCACTGGCCACAGGAACGACTTCAGCAGTAGATCCTATCTTCCTTTTTCCGGCGGTTCGTGTACCATAGGGTCTCAGGTGGGAAATGTTAAATTGTTGTATCTGAACATCTGCGATTAATCTTAGTCATCTTAATGTATATTTGCTGTAAGGCAGCTAGTACTTAAATATTTTAGGACTGGTGTACTTTTACGGTAGAAAGTATGTTGATATATAATATGTATATCCATGCTGCTTATGTGACGTGAGCACGAGAGACATTGTTGGTGTCGTGGTGATTAATATATTCTTTTTAACAGGATGTTGATGCCTAAGAAGAATAGAATCGCTATCTATGAATACCTTTTTAAGGAAGGTGTCATGGTGGCGATGAAGGATTTCCATGCCCCAAAACATTCAGAATTAGAACAAATTCCAAATCTTCATGTTATAAAGGCTATGCAAGTAAGTAAGCAAGAAGTAATTTCTTCTGTGAAGCATTGATTTTGTAGCCTCAATTTTCTTGCGACGTTTTTTGAGTTTGATAGATGCACGAAATTTCGAAATTTGATGCTTTTATTTATCTTCATAATAATTAAATCCATCTTCACTTGCAGTCTCTCAAATCCAGAGGTTACGTGAAGGAGCAGTTTGCATGGAGGCATTATTACTGGTATCTTACGAATGAAGGAATCAGCTATTTAAGGGAATACCTTCACCTTCCTGCCGAGGTAAGTTTGAGTATATATGGTCTTTTGTATCTTTTGCCTGAATACATGAGGACTCAGACAACTTGGTGACGTGTGGTGAAGCTTCATTGCTGTTTTTCAAGAAATAACATATCTAAAGTGTTTCAAACGGCATGATTTGAGCTACTCTGATGGCATTTTGTTTTCTTTGTAGATCGTACCTTCCACATTGAAGAGGCCAGCTAAGCAGGAAACCGCTAGGGCTAGGCCCACTGCACCTCGTGGTGGAGATCCTGGCAAGAGAGCCGAAGACAGACAAACCTATAGACGTACTCCTGGTGCTCCAGGTGCAGGAGAACCAGACAAGAAGGGTGATGTGGGCGCTGGAACTGGCGAACTTGAATTCGTAAGTATTATCTCTTAATTTATGTTTTCCATGATGCTATTCAAATGAAAGCTGTAATACCTTTCATTTTTCTTTGCGTAATGGTTCTATTCTGTTGGCCAGTTCCTTTATGATCGTGGTATTAGTTGAGCTTTTTTGTAACTCAGCCTCAGTGTGTGTTACTTATGAAGGAATTATAATGCAATCATCACCAGATTAAGATTGAATGACAGGTTATTTAATTGTTAGTACTTTCCCCTCTGGTCAAACAAAGGCTTCCTGTGTATTTGCTAGCGCGAGTGCAGAGGAGATATCACTTTTGCGTGGCAAGTTTTATAGTCTTTTTATTCCTTGTTTTTAGTGTTAGGTAAAGATCTTCATTTTGATTAGTTAATGATGTTGGAATTGAAGCAGTGCTTTATGTAAACTAATCCAGAAATATTTTTCTTTATTTTTTCTACTTTATAACAAGACGTTTTCTAACGTATTTAAAGTCCTACTTTGAGCTTTTATGTTGGTCATGTTAATTTAATTGTTCATATTATGGCACATTAACTGGATTACAGAGGAGTTACACTTGTAACGGGCTCATGATTTCTTATAACTTACGTTTACTTGCTGTGAGGTCAAGTTAGAACCTTCTGTAATTTTTATAACCATACAATCATATAGGCATGCCGGTAACTTGTTTCAGAAAATTGTATGGAAATTGTTGTATTTACTTTCCACAGAGTTGGTCAGTTTTTGGGTTTAGATGTATATTTCTGTATATATTTTGGAGGCAGCTTTGCTTTTCCAATATCACTATAATGTACAGGCACTATATTGAATGTCCTTATTTTATTTTAGAGTTATTCTAATTTTGATTATCTTTGTTCTATTTTCTCACATCACCAAGTGAGTTTGTGTTATAAAAGATCAAATTGTATAATTATTAATCACGTTTCACAATTTATTTGCCACGAATACGTTTGATTCTTGAGTTTAGTTAGTTAGTTTGAGCTGGCCTAATCTGTTATACTGTATTTTTTTGGCAGTGCTCTTGTGTAGTAGACCTTTGTGTCTTTAGTTCTATTTTGAGTATCAGTAAATGTGAGTGTTAACTTTTCACGATAGTCTCCACATTTTTGACTAAATTATAGAATTTTTAATAATTTTAATTTCCATAAAATCAGTCTATTGGCTAATGTGGGGTAGCACCAGTTTTATCTGGTCAGTTATATACTTTTAATTTTTAACAAATTATTAAATTATTCATACTTCATGTTTGTTGAATTTTAATCTGATTCCTCAGGAATATTTTCCATTTAATTATCATTATGGGAAGTATAGTAGGTAGTTACCAGTAAGTAAAACAGAAGTGCTCTGAGTAGAAAAGGATTTTTATTATTCTTGAAATTTAGTGTGGATGGATATTTCACAGTAGTTATCATATTTGAAGTAGTTTCCTTCTCATAGAATTTTCATATATACTTGTAGGTAGATTAATCTATCTGCAATAGTTACTTGTTGATAGGATAACTGTGCTGTTCAGTTTTTCCAGTAGCTTCGAGCATTATTAGACTTTTCCTAATTTATTGTTGATTTTGTTATTGATAAACACACTTGTATGAAAAGATACTTGAGTTATTTGTCAGTTAATCTCAAGTGTAATTGCTGAAGTTGTGTAATGCACTTGCTCTAAGAATGAAACCAAATTGACATATCAGGGGTCAAAAAAATCCCTTGTGTAACTGTAGAGTCTTGATGATAGTTAACAGCAAGGATTTTCTTAATTTTACTCTGTTTCATTTTCGTATGGAAAGAAAAGAATGGTAGCTAGCAGCTGAATTGTTACATATTGACAAAAGTTGAACTGGCTCTTGCTACCAGATATGTATATTTATCTCATATAATGGGTGTGACTTGTCCAGCATGAAAACTGGGAAATCTGTATCCTTTGTCTGTAAGCTCAATAACTGTAACCGTACTCTGGGTTCCTAACTTTCAAATTTATAAGCATGTGGTACCCACCTGATAGGCCACTCTTTTTCTGTATACTTTCTATATAGCATTCGGTATCTATTATAAGTTAATATTTTGTGATAATTTACTAGAATAGACGTTTGATTATAAGAAAAATGTTTTAACTCTATCTATTTCTATTTCAGCGTGGAGGTTTTGGCCGAGGCAGGGGTGCGCCATAAAACAATTTCTGTATAAAAACAAAAATTAATGGATTGTCTCGCAACAGCTGTTTAATAAATATTTTCAATCCATTGTAACAGATTGTTTTTAATAAAGGCCTCATTGTTGGAGGTGCTCTATTAAAGTCACACCTTTCATGAATTAACTTCCTCTTAGGAGTGCATTCCAAATGAAAATAATCTGGGGAGAAATTGGCCTTAGGATGTTTGTCAATGGAGATCCACCTAAGTGATTTTGTAAACAAAGCTGTTGTTCGACATTCTCGCCTTTTCAATGTTGATAACAATGTCATCCCTAATTTGGTAATCAAAATTGTGCGACATTATAGTCGACCAAGTGTGGATGTTGATGGGTGCTGCTCGTGTTGATCAACATCAATAAGTGTTATGAAATTGCAATTTTGGAGAGAAACTGATCTTGATTGACTCAGACGGCTGCCATTGATAACTCAATGAGTTGTCAATGTTGATTGACTTGAGCAAGTTACAAAATCAAAACCCTGACCATATTTTATAGGTTTTCATTCTTTAGATCTTTTGGTATCCATCAGTTAGTTTTAAAGATTTAGTGTTTTCCTACAGATTCTTGTTTTACTGCATGATGTTGAAATTAAAATATATCGGTGCCCTAGAAATAAGGTTTGGATCCACCATTTGATGCTGGAATCTTTTTCGAAGTTTAAAATGGCATAGCTGCAAAATCAATCTTAATCTTAATAATGGTATCTTAATCCATCTTAATAATGGTAAGATGAAGGGGAATTAAAAAAGTTACATGAATTTATACCAAGTTTTGCATGAAACAATCAACTATAATCCATGTTAAGAATATTTTTATGCATTTTCATTTGCTACAGTATGAGGCAGTTGAATGTGACATCCTAATTACTATAATATGATACACATCTATAATGATTTGGCAACAAACATTTGTAACTTCATGATTAGTTAAGGATGTCTCAATGTCAAGTACCTGAGATAATTCATATAAAAACTACAATATATGACTTAAAAACTACTACATGGTAACCCATTGTTTACAATTAACTAGCTTAACTTTTGATGAAAAATGGAGTTGATTGAGATCATAAGACCAAGTTTGTTGAAGAGTTCACCCCACATCATTAATGCAGAACATTCAAGTGAAATTCTCCAAATCATTATGAAACAGTAGTCATGCCAAATATAAGTATGATGCAAGTAGTTGCACCAAAAAGTTATGAAATAGACTAGTGCCAGAATATTGACGGAATTATCATCACAATCACAAATGGTGACATTCAAATCAGTAATTAATATAAATCTTAAATGAAACAAAAGTCAACTTTGGTAAGTAAAGCATAAAGTTACCTATGAAACCACTCACAAATACTCATTTCATTAACTGCTGAAATCGTCAACTAATCAAACTCATTCCCTTAAATCAACTAGAAAGAATTACAGAAAATCACTATGGAATAACTGCAAATTTATACATCCCCTTTTTGAACAGATGAGGGAATTTACTTTATCAAAACTTATGCAACTATTTTATAGTAGAACTGTAGAAAAAAGTTTTCATTCAGTTCAACTATGGATACTCTATATCTATGATGCAGTCAGTAGCAATGAATTTCAGTAGAAAAATTGTAAAAACAAAGCAGTGATTTAAAAATGTTAGCATCTTGGAAAAACCTGTGGAGGAAAGTAATGATAAAACTGAATGACTGATGCCGAAAGAAGTAAATTAAGAAAATATCATGTCTGAATTTGCTTCAGAGATATGTTGTGAGATACTTAACAACAGCACTGCAGCTTTTTAAAAATTTTATCAACAATCCGAGTTACCTTTATAAACTTCAAGCTGTCCAAAAACTATAATGGGATACTTGACAAACTGTATCAACTGAATGATCTTCATGGTGGCTTCGTTCCAGTCAGAAGAGTGGTAATATTTATAAGCTTTAATTCATGGCATGAATCATTGAATGCCTGATTTGATTCATTCAAAGAGGTTTACATGGGATTTTAATGCTTACAATGTAAGCTTCCTTGCCTATTTTCTGGATAAGTCACATTTTTGGTACCTCTATCACTTCCATATATGTCAAAATATATTTACACTTGAATAGATCTTTGGACGATAGACCATTTCATAAATATACTTCATCATTTTGCTTCCAGTCCTACTCTTTTGAGTAAGAAATATTTAGAATGTAAATTCACAAATCTGGATACCATTAAAATCTTTCCATGTTTCTTCCACCTAGTGATGGTTATCCCTTAGATCAGTTTCCCAAACTTTTCCTCCGGCGGAACACTATCAATTCTATGATATCAGCGGAACACCTAGGTTATTTTTTCTGAATTCAAAACTGAAATTCATACAAGAATTATCATTCTTCGTAAGTTTCCGCGGAACATTTAAAAACTCTTCGTGGAACACCAGTGTTCCGCAGAACACACTTTGGGAAACCCTGCCTTAGATGTTACCTTAACCCTGTTACTGCCAGCCTCAAGTGGTATTTGCAAAAACTATAGAGCTTCAGAGGGCAGACGACTACTTAGGAATACTTAGTATTTTTTTCTGGATGAAAACATCTTTTTAGGTTACATGATTATTGAGAGACTTACTATGGTTAATTATCAACAAGGATAGTTGTTCCGAAAGCTCATTAATTCTCATAGACAATAGCATTGGAGTATGCCAATATATAGGCCCTTGACAGTATTTACAGGCTTGTACTCTGAGGGCTGATATATGCTGGCAACTGGCAGTATAAGGGTTAATACTATGTTTAGAAAATAAAGGAATTAAAGCTATCATATAAAAGCTGCATTTGAAGATATAATTTCGTTTCATCATATTTACTTGCAAATAAGCCAAAGGTTTAATTTGTTCTTTGCTATGGAAAAGAATCAAAATTCCTCTACACAAATCAACAACACCAAGAAAAAAATTTTGAAACGTTTATGAAATAGTTACAGCATCACATTTGACTATGGATTAGATTGCCATTTTTAACACCTTATGTTTTAGAAAGCAGTGCAAGGCATCTTATGGCGTTGAATTTTTTTTAGATTACAAGTTAGACATACCAATAAGACAGTAAAACTAATGAATATCCTTCTAGCAAAGCTACTTAATAGTACCATATTTTCTAGCAACAAGGAAACGCCAGTTTTTTGGAGTAGCATTTTACAAAAAAATTTTACTCAGATTAAAAAGGATCTAGGCTATCAGAATAGAGGCTCCAGGAATCGATGTCTTTTTCTATAAAATTCAACGCATTAAAATGATGAAATTTCAGCTGTTACAGAATGTTAAATGTAAAGTGCAGATAAACTTTCTCTGGTATTAGCATTGACTTAAGAAAATATCACCTTCAAAGATCTGCTATTTCATATTCACAGTAAAAAACCACGTCCTTTAACGCCAGAAAATACAATATTACATTATAAAATGTTTCCACAGCTAAGGTCATTTTGCACTGATAGGCTTCCACTGGGAATCAAGCCTTGGACTGTTTACACCCAAGGCATGTGCCTGGCTACCCCAGACCCCAACAGCGACTTCTACATTACCAATTTGTTTTGTGTTTGCATCAAAAATATATATTTGAGCCTGGTAAAAAAATCCCACAGTGGGTATCAATGCAAAAAGATATCTAATGTTTTCCCTAACTTCCTGCTGAATTATATTATACCATTACTACATTTGCATACTGATTTCCCAAACAATAGAGATAATGAACCCATGTATAAAAATATATTGAAAGTATAGTAATTAATGAATCACTTATTATAAAATAAATATAACTTAACACAGATCGAAAACCTTGAGTTTCTTTCAAGAATAATAATCCATGTTGTTTGTTTTTCATATCCTCTAAAATAACATTTCAAAATAAATAATATTTATACACTTATAAGAATAGAAATACCTTAAATAAAACGCATACTCCCAAAAGATATAGTACTAGTAGTATTGTTTCAAGTGCTTCAACAACTGAGGTCATTTCACGCATGGGTTTCTACCAAGAATTGAACCCGGGACCACTTTCACCAAAGGAGAAAACATTACCCACATGGCTCTAAAGGTATAATTGGGATGGAACCTCCCTAAGTTAATCATAAGCCTTTCTTTACAGAGATAATAGAGGATCCAGGTACTATACCACTAAATACTAGCTAAGAGGGTATTTTGTACTTCAGTTATAAGTTTTGTTTAATTCTTAAGGTAAACCAGATAGTATGAAAAATCAAAACAGGTTCAACATAGCTGCAAATACAGGCCAAATAATTATCTGAATGGGATATTGAGGTCTTTTCTAGGAGACAGGCATTAGTTAACCTGGACCTCATCAAAATAATATCAATGTGATAAAAAAGAAATACTGTTCTGTGTGATAAATAAAAGTATACTCATAATATTTTATCTAAACAAGTACTTAAAATCTTCATAAATAAAAAAATTAAGATTAAGGAAAATGAATGTCATAACAGTGAATCAAGTTTCATAACAACAAAATATGAATAACAATCATTCTCAAAGTAGTTCTTACTTTCATGGATTTATTTTTGAAAAATGTATAATAACAAAATGAAAATTACTATTTAACTCAGGGTAAGTATTTTTATATAAATACATACAGGGCTGTGATGATGGGTGAAGAAACCATCTTGGAAGCCTTTCATTTGGAGTGCCAATTGAATGCTAAGGTCTTCATTTCCTTTAAATTTGATTTATAAAACAATATGAAGTTTTGTAATGGGACGCTGATAACTCAATTTCCTAATATATTTATCTCAATGAAAATCAACCAATATATTTTATAATAAAATGAGTGGCGGCAGAATAGCTTGACACAACCCCGTGTGTCTATATATACATTGCAAATAATAAATATGGTTAAAGGAATACCATAAAATTACGATACTAATTGTAAGATACGAATGAGAGGATTAACGTTTCTCAAAATTATCAATCAGGAGATAAATAAGCATAAAAAACTATGACGAAAAACAAAATAAATTTTAAAACAACATATAACAAATTCAGCAACATAAAAATATAACTTGAAAATAATATTGAAATCTGTAAATGTTGATTAACAAATCAGAAGTCTTCTTCTTGAACATGTAACGCTATTTGCAAGTAAATATGATAGCTGGTCATATTATTCTTACAGAGTAATCAATACCTGATATTTTATACCTTGTTTTCTATGATTATCAATTGTTATTATTTTGTATCAATAGTAAATTTTCTATAAAGTCTGATATTCAATAGAGAGAAATGTACCTTAGTACATCTAAAATTCTTACAAAAAATAATGAGAATTTCTTATAGTTACATGGACCAATTTGGTTACAAGCTGTCACATTTACAGCAAAAAAGGAATTACTGCTTTCCTTATTCTCGGATAGTTTGGGAACCTTTGTTTATACCACCAATGATTCAACAAGGCCACTTCACCCTGAGAATAAAAAGAACATTGTCTCATTAAAAATAAGTAGAAATTTGTTTTGTATCATATGGTAGCAGATAAGCCAAGGAGCTGATAATTTTCCAATTTTCAAGAAACAATGACAAGACTACAAACCTGATTCACTAGAACCCAGACAAACACAAACCACCAAGTCATATTACTTTTCAAAATTATAGTTAGAGCAGCATATATCACAATCTCGGCAGTAATGTGAGGCGATGAGAGAATTTCAAATAGGCCACCTCTAGGTACCATATGTCGATAAGTAAAAGTCACTCCTTTAAGTAAGAATAATGAGACAGTCGTTGAAAAATGTTTACTGAACACATTAGAAGCCATGAAAAGTTTTCAATGAAAGTCATGCTATTGCAGAGGCATAACAGTTTACCTTTTCTATTCTTTCTTAAACTCGCCAGTATATAAGATGTTTTGAGCTGCTGATATGAAGCGGCACAAAAAAGGAATATACAAATACAGTCAGCAAAAGTTAATTCATTCCATGAAAAAGTATCTGAAATATATAGAAAGAAATATATATATATAACAATGTCATACCGAGGTTAAGTGTAAACATTTTCTACAGAAATATGTACCTGAATAACTAGGAGATTCGGCAGCTATAGCAATAACTGCACCGAAATAATGGAACATTCCGGCTCCATAGTGGGCAATGTTGATCCGCGACGGTGAATAAACGCTTATACAACAAACTTCCAAAAGACGAATACAACAGTGGATGAAAATAATTGATAATCCAAGAAAAGAAGCAATGGCTGTTCCTGTAAATATTAGCATAGTATATCAACAACAACCCTTCTTTCACAATTCGTCTAAGTGCTTCTGATAAATACCTGAAGTATTCCTTTCCCTCGAAGCCGTAATATTTAGAAGACCAGCAAACCACGTCGGCGGTCCCACGCCGAAGACATATAAATTAAAATATACCCACAGTACGATGCTGGACCAAGCTGCACCAAAGAGATAAAAATGCCAAAACCACCTGGAAAAATTATACTTATCTTTAATAATAACCTTTAAGTAAACTACATGTGTTGCCAGTCTTTGCAAACCTTTTTGGTAGAGTAAAGAGAGCCCCTTGAGCATTTTTGTCCACCAATTTTCCATATTTGTAAGTGTTAACAAGTTGACTCGGAAGATATTTTTCCGCGACATTAATTAAAAATCCAACCACAAACACGCCAACAGTTAACACTCCAAATATTAACTTCACAAGCGAAATGTCATACTCCAGAAACTGCTGTATTATATGTGTTTCTTTAAGCGACATCTTAACCAGGAATGCAATGGAAATGTGGTGACAAAATCAAAACAAACACTCCTAAGTTCCGCTTCTAGTTTATAATTTCGTCAACAAACGCTTTGTAGGCGCTTCAAATTATTATTTCTGCTTTCCTCCGTGGTCGCTACTGAGGCTACTGAGCCAACGGAATTATTTTTCTGAAGCGGGAAAAACGGTCGCGTATACGGATGATACAAATTTACAGATACTCTCGTTATTTACTAAATCTGTTGTTTATCGGAACCATTAGAATTCTTTTCAATTGTTGCAGATATCTGATAAACTGGATTGGCATTGTTTCAGGATCAAGGAAAAAATATGAACAGAATTGAAAAGATATGTAAAATATTCTTGGTTGTTTACAACATCACGATGTTGGTTTGTATTACGTTCAGTATGCATGTACTTATAATTTAACGTTATATTAAAAATTCGATTACTTATTGTTGTATGAAAATTGAGTGTTTTTGTCTGCAGAAATATTACTAAATAGTGGATGATGAAAATAAGATTGTCTGTCTTGCTTCATTGTTTTCCAGCTTTGAATTCACTTCTGTATTTCGTTTATTGGAATTATATTGGAAGAAGTCACATATATTTCCTTTCTTTTTAAAAATTTCTTCTTTAAAATTATGAAATACTATACCTGCACAACTACCCAGCAGGCTTTGGTGTCAATTTCCAGTTCATTCTATGGGGATATCTCAATATGATAACGAAAATCACAACCAATGAAACTTGAGTTTTTATTTTATTTAGTGATGCGATCATAGAACTATATGAATTCGATTATAGATTGTAATGCCATTTAAACATTGTTATTTCTCAATAAATAACATTGTTGAATGATTTGATTGATATATTTTTCCACAAGATTACAAGAGGACATTTAAATGATATTCCTACACGAGGAAGTTATTAAGTGATGATAATGCCTTAATGAGTGCAATATTATTTACCATTCTGAATTCTAGGTATCCACTATACTGAATAAATTTCAAAAGTTGTATTTACCCTTTTAACTCATTAAGTTACCCTTAGCTATCTCTATTACCTACAGAATTATTTTTGATGAATAACTGCTCTTTCACATGTAAAAACTAAGCCTTATTATTTGAGTACTTTTTGAGAAAGGAAAAATGCAAAGTCATACATGTTTCTAATACTTTTACATAGGGAATTTTGGCATATTTTATTAAATAGTTAGGTATATAAAAGGAAACAACCTTTCATAGAAAGCAAACCATGGTTTTGTAGAAAAATTTGTTTCACATTGATTATTTTTTAACATACTATATACATTATCTAATTCTATTTCTCATATGATTTTTATTTTTATCAAAATATTTGTTTATGTTACTGTTCTCTTTATAAATATTTGAATTGAAATTCATTAAAATCAGATGACATTCTCTTCAAATGTTAACAAATAATTACCTTGATCTCCCAGGTGGCAGGTCTTTGTATCATCGTCTTGTGTTGTTGGATACTGCTTGGAAGGGCTTACATAGGACACCTCATTGCTCAACACATTTACCTAGGACTTCTATATTTGTTTATTGCCTCTTCTGCTTTTACAGTTGTAATCTCATTCCTTGGATGCTTTGGTGCAACATATGAACTCAAATGGATGCTTTATTTAGTAAGATTTTGTTATACATTTGTCCTAGTATTCAGTGGATAAGATAAAATACTGATTTTCTACCTCCTAGGCAATGTCTATAAAATGTAACTTTTATGAATTCACGAAAAGCTGCAAAATATTTTGAATTCACAAGTTTAATGGGATCATTTATATAATCAAGTTCTAATCTCAAGAAAATGTATCGAATTTTTTTTCTTTAAAAAAGTTTCACCTTTTACTTCAGGTCAATATTCTGATGTTGAGTTAGGTAACTAGTCTTAATCAGCCTTTTTCAACAGAGGAATGGCTGGTACAGGAGTAAATAGTAATTTAAAAAGTGACAGCTAACTCTTGTACCAGCCTATGAAAGGTGCAAGTGTGCCATATTTCCTGTAAAGGTGTTGAAGAACTTTTGTTCCAAAATAATTCTTAAAATTTTATCCTGTATCTTTGAGGTGTAAGGCTGTATTAGCCATAGGACTGCAACATATAATAGTCAATATGCTAGATCAGATGAATTCATGCCACTTCAGTGCATTAAGAGAATGAATTCTGCTCTAAGATAATAACAATTTATTCCAGTATGAATCGTCTGCATATGACAGTGATACCTTAATAATACATATTAGTAAATTATACATATTGCTAATTATATTCCTGTATGGTTAAATGTTCAAGATCTTTAAATCACAAAGTGACTCAGAAAACAGGTTATTCTAATTGGCAAAAGTGTCGAATACTTTATTCACTTCCTTCACTTTTGTTTTGAAAATGCTGGTATGACTTTTAGCCCAGTTAGCTTACAGCATCTTTGAGCAGGGTTCCCTCTAAGCTATGAGCCTAGACAGCTGCCCAATACATTTTTAAGTGCCCCCAACTAATTTATTGAGTGCCTATTATTTATTGAAAAATATGGAAGGCTAAGCTACAGCTAATTAGCTAGAGTTTTCCTAATTGTATTATTGATTTGGCATTTAATGAGTTGAGTGGTGGAATTTCATGGATCATTTCATCGCCTTAATGAAGAAAATCAGAAAAATTTCAACTTCAAATTCTTTCTTAGCAATGGCTTCACAGATCTGTAAACCAAGTGCCCTCAGTAATTTTCTTGTCACCCAGAGATGGAAAAAATAGAGCAAACTATGCATGGGAATATGCTATGGGAGTATGGTAGTTTGTTTTCCATAGAAATAAGATGATATATATTGCCAGTAATCTTTTGTTAGGATGTATATAAATTGCTAGTTCTCTTACCATTACTTCTACTAACTAAAAGCATTATAGTTACATGCAAATCAATAGTAAGTCAGCTATTTATGGCTTATATGTCAGCTTATATGGTTATTGTCCCTATGGTTATAACAACACCAGTTATTCTGCCGATTCAGGTATCACTCAGCCCTCAGAGAGTTCACTGCTAATGTTTACTAGTTAATGAATGTCTCACTCCATTTTCTGCTGTTTTTATTGGAATTTGTTAAAAATACTTCACAGTTTTAAAATGTTCTATTTATTAAAAATTTGTACTACCAAAGAAGATCTTTTCTTGTATTTATATTTTTTTGTTTATTGGTATGTAGCAAAATGTTTTTGGCAAATATTTTAAGTTCAAAGTAGCAATTTGAATTTAATTGAAATTTTTATATTTTTCAGTATGGTGGGATATTGCTAGTATTATTTGTTATCTTTTTGTCTACATGTGTGTCAACTCTTGTTGCAAGAGAAAATGCTGTGAAGCTAATTAAAAATTCTTTGAAAAAAACAATGAAGTCTTATCCTCAAAAGGAAAGCTCATCAGATGCATGGGACTACATGCAAAAGCAAGTATGTATGATTTATTCCTATAATTACCTTTGAAACCTATGTAAAGTAGAAGCAGAAATTTAATTTGCTTTATATTACAAAGGATAAATATCTAACACTCCTGCAGAGAAATAAGTTTGCCACAAAGATATTCAATTATTATTTATTTATTTCAGAGGTAAACTTAAATGTCTTTACAGTAAACATGTAAAAGATGTAAAATTATCTCTTTCTATGTAGAGGTAAAGAATTTCTCTGTGTGTGGTTGAACACTTAATAGGAAATAACAGCATTTCTTTTACATACAGTTAAAAAGCATGCATAAAAATAAAATCCATGGAGGCGGCCGAGATGTTGTGATAATTGAATAACATAATGAAGGAAGAGAGATATATACTTTACCACAGGAATTGATTTCAATCAATTAGATTCAAAAGATATCAATTCCTGTGGTAAAGTATATATTTCTCTTCCTTCATTACATGCTTAAACAATTTACTGGAGAACACCTTTGATGAAAAAATTCTCTAAATTTAAACTTATTGCATAAATATCACAGTTAATGATTCAATGGTAATGAAAATCATTGATAATTCATGAATGATGGAATTTTATAGAATAAAAATCTGACAGGAAATAAGTCAGCTTGATTAGAATACATTTCTTATTTAAACTGACTGCTCCAACTTATTAACTTTGTAACTCGATTTCACAAGTCACTCCTGCTTTTGATGTGATTGTTTGAATTAGTGCCTTTAATGAGAATTTATTTCACAATTTCAGTTCAAGTGTTGTGGCATTGACTCTTATGAAGACTGGAATGGAAATATTCCTTCAAGCTGCTGTAAAAATGAGGTAAGTGTTTTCATGTAATCATCAGAATTTTCCTGCCAATGGGAAATATTTTAGAATGTACTACATATGCCAAGTTTATATTTCAGTGATAGTTTTTTAGAGTATCAGTTGCATGATTTCAGTGATATTTTTCTCCTACATGATTTGGTTACCACACTCTGCAGAAAATTAAAAATATATATGTATCTTATCCATTTCTAGTTTATTAGTTTCTTCATTGCTTCATTTCTTATTTATTTCTAAACATATATCATATGAAGTTTTGAAGTAAGATGAAATATTTGGGCATCAATCAATAAAATGAGGTATTTTTGTTTAGTAATGAACACATTATATCTAGATAGAAAACAATATTGGTGCAAGTGATATTTTAGGAATTACACTTTGTAGCAGGATTCAAGGAGTTATAAATGAGGAAGACACGACACACACAAACATAAACTGCACATAAAAACTTTAATTGGCTCTGGATACATACAAGTAATGACCCTTCACAAACGAGACTCCTGTTATCATTGTAATAACTGTATTCCATCTACACACAGCACCCTCCTAGCTTGCCTTGTCTCAAATACCTAAAGTTGCAGCATCTTAAACTGCTACAACTCTGGTACATGTTTTCCTTATATAAGTGAATATTCTTCACATCTGACCAACAGAACTTACATTAAATTACATTCTCATGGGTATTTGTGCTCTGTCAATGATATGCAATGATTTAAGAAATTATTTTGAAAGATTTTAGTGACTTTTGATTTTTTAAAGTTATTGAATGGTGGTCATATTTTCCTAATGTAATCTTGGTGTGGGTAAAGATTATTTCCCTTCCTTAAAGACTAAAATCCCTAGAACACAAATATATAAACCTAGGGACACCCCAATATATTTCATACATGCATTCAATATTTCACAATAGAAAAGAATAAGAACAGAGTTTTTAATTTAAAAGCTATTAAAGTTTATCTGATGAATCATTTCCTATTTCTTAGTTTATCAGAGAAAGTTTTGTTTGTATTTGTTTTCATTCACTCAATTCTGGCTTTCATATACAGTGGTACACCTAATTTGTGTTAGGAAGGCTTAGTACTATACTGTGCAAATGGGCTTAGTCCAAGTCAGAAAATAGGGAAGGCAGCACTTGTTGAGCAGGAAAAAGCATCATGCATAGCAGGAATTATCCTTCAAAAGGCCCTCATCTCCTTCACTTTTTTCCCCTCTCTTGGTATCCCGAGTGCCTTCCTAACACAAATTAGGTCAACCTTGAGATACAAGTGTCACAACATATGAGTTGTTTGTGATACGAGCTGTTTGTAGGTCCAGTTTTTGCCTGATTTATGCATCAAATTTGAGATATGAGCGAGTTTTACATGTTCAATTCACATGCTTACCTCACTGCAGAAGCATTTCTGTCATATTGCTTCAACCCTTCAGCTGCGGGAAACGTACTTCTACGTTCTTCTGAGAGGACTGCAGGAAAAATGTATTTCTATGTTTGACCTACACTTTCTTCCTCGTTCTTGTCCTTTCTCAATTTTATGGCCCTGCCTCTCAATGAGACACCCAAAGGCTCACTCTTCTGTGTTGTTCTAGATTGGGAAAATCCAAGGGATTTCGCACCTCTGGGGAAACCCAAATCTTCGATTTCTGAATAGCGGATTTATGAAATTAGTAATAATTGATAAAAATCAAGATATCTGGGAAGTGTTTGGTATCAAAATGATCAGCAAAGTGCAAGGAAAGTAAATTCGGACTGCTTATACAAAACAAAGTTCTTATTAAATATATTATATATGATACCAACCATAATTTCTAAACAATAACCACTGACCGCACACTTAGGGAAAAGGTCAACCCGGATTATAAGGGAAAACTACCTGCTAGGACTTGCCAGCACTCCTGTAACTTTTCTCCCGCACACAGATGTAGAGAAATCTGAGGGTCCCGCAGCTAAATGGTTAATTTAATTTTTTTAGTACATCCAGTTATTTAGCTAGAATTAGTTTGAGATATGAGCATTTTGGCTCACTATAATTTCCTAAGTATTGAAAGAGTGAAAGCCATTGTTGTGATGAAATACTGAAAGCTTCAAACAAAATCATAACAACAAGGAACTGTATCTCTTACTAGGCTCCTGATTGTGATGTAACAGATACACAAGCTATCAACTTAACTGGCTGTTATGACTCCTTCTCAGAGTATATCTCTTCTCATTTGCTGCACATTTGTATCTTAGGATTAATCATAAGCTCATTTAAGGTAAACACCATTTCAGTTTCCTCAATCATTCATTTGAAAATTCTTATAATGTTTATTTAGAATTAATCTCTCGAACTGCTATATCTTTTGAAATAAATGGAAATCACTGATTATTCTAATATAAACAAGGAAAATAATTCATCATTTTACTGTATTCTCAATGCTAGATTTTAGGAATGAGCTCTGCTTTTGTTCTTGGCGATATTATAAAACATCAACGAAGGAGATTGCCTTTTGATCTGAGATTTCAAGAGTTGTAATATTCATTATTTCATCCCAAGAAGAGCTTGAAAACATGAATGGAACTTGTGTAACTAACTGAGCCAATATTAAAGTTTGCTAGAGTTCATTACTTTTTGATATTACTTGGTGTGCCTTTTTTTCTATCTACTATTTCATATATCTGCTATGCAGGGGCCTCCGGATGGCCATATGGGTAATGCATTTGACTTCGGTGAAAGCTGTTCCAGGTTGGAAAACTGGTAGAGGCTCACATGTGGAATGACTGTTGCTGTCAAAGCAGTTTTAATAATACTACTACTACATCTGCTATGCAGTGTGTTTCTTTGATTTATCCATCTCCAGTCTGTTGCTTTGAATGGGTATTTTTTATGTGACAATCGGATTGAATTATTTCCTTTTAGAGAAGTAAGACAGTAAATTTGACTTATTATATTTTAATTTTACACTGCCAAATTATATTAAAGTCCTCGAAGTCTTTAATCTTCACTTCAAACAGTCTGGACTTAATAATTTTTGTCCTTCAGCCTCCTAACTATTATCTGTTTATGGTTATGAGAAATTAAAGTAATTTAAATGAATAGCATTTTGCAATAGAATGAAGAATTTACAGATTACTTAGTTATATGAAGAATTCAGTTTTGGTGTTTCTCTCTACACATGAGAATCTAGTTGACAGAAGAGGATCCTAATATGTAATACTTTGCTTTGAGTGTAGATCTTTGGCATTTCACAAGGCTACATCGTTAAATTCCATGAAAAATTAGCTATTAATTGTATAATATTCAGGGACTTCCAGGAGCTAATCGTTAAAGCATCAAGTCATTCTTTATAACTAGCCTCATTTCGATACTTAAATTTCTATCGTCATCTTTTGACTTCGTTAAAATTAAGTTATCTGTAAAATGTCGGCCCTTAATTAGAAAAAGGAGCGAAAATAATGAACCGTTCAATTCCAAGTGAAGTAAGGGAGTAATCTAATCTTACATATTATTGGCGCAATGATTTTCTTCCTCACGCAGTTTCTCAAATTTGCAAGAGATGGCACACGTCTGAATTCTCTCTACAATGAGTCGTCGCAACCTATCTATAGTTTTTGTACCGTAAACGCTGTGAACCAATGTTTCCCAATTGGCGGAAAACGTCCCGCTAATGGGACTTACGGGACTGTATGGTGGGACTGTTGAACAACTTCCTTCCTTGTGTGACTTTGACAATAGTTGGCATATATGATGGGTCATATATTATTGTTGCTGTACTCCCAAACAGAATGTCCGCGGCACTCTTGTGTGCCGTAATTTTGCTAGATTTGCCTTAGACGAACCGCGTAATATCAATTACTACCCATTTTCTTATTTTTTTACCTTATATTTACACCTAATTTTCAGAGATATTACGATTAATTCAGTTGCGGTTGTATTAAACATATGTATTCTGCGCATAGGGTTTTTTATTTGTCAATTTGGATTATTCCCGTAAATTGCAAATTTAAGGCATACAGGTTCCGCAAATTTCGAGATAATGAGAATTTTGGAGTGTACCGCGCCGGAAGATAGATTGGAAAGCATTGTCCTAAAGGAGGTACACCCGCGAAAATACCTTCATAAATGGAATTCATATTTTCATCGGCTTTTTTGTACATACAATGTAGAGTAACTTTATTTAATTTTGTCTCAATCTCCTGGGCTTTGAGGTGGGTGTTTGTTGTGAGGCTGCGGTAATATGAAAGCAACCGAGGGATGGTTGATGGTGATTAATGGCATTTATTGTGGTCACCAATTATTGAATGCTATCTAAAGTGTTATTCACTGGGTCTTTTGCTGCATTTACGTGACTAGTTTCCAGTCATAGCATTCTGACTCAGTAAGAAAGGTAAGGGTAAACTACCTCACTCCTCATTTTGTTAAGCCTCATTCCCTCTCTAGAGCTTTTGTTAGCTAATGTTGGTGGGTTTGAGGTTCAAACTAGAATTTTTGACAGATTAAAGAGACACGGGAAGCTCCAGATGTAGTTAAGATGCAATATAATTCCTTCATGTTGAAGTTTTTTTTGTTTGATTGATTTAAGTATAAATATGGATTTTCTAATAGCCCCGACTGTTAGAGTAATGTGGAAAATGTTTGATATTACAATAAGCTGCTACTGGATACGGCTGCAAATATCTTTGTTTATGATTGTTGCGTAGCGCCCATATATCGACATTTTATTCGAAAAAAATAGTGACAGCAGCACTCATCGTTTTGAATGTTGAATTCTCTGAACCCAGCTAATGTTTCTGAGTTTTATCAATTATTGATATGAATATGTCAAGGTTTCATAGAACTAATAAAATCTCACTTATCAAATGCTTAAGCGGCAAATCCTATTTTACATACGGAATATTGAGATCCATTTCTATATTAATTTGGAAGAGAGTAGTTAAGGTAAAATTATGGAGAGTTTGAAGGATTCTTTGGACATTTAAAAAGAGCGTCAAAATACTTTCCTATTCTCCTACTGCATCAGTTATGTTAATGAAATATGTGAGATATCAATGTGGAGTAAGCTAGAAGAAATAGCTCGAAAGGGTTGCGAAAACAAATTACGAAATAAATGAGATAAAGAATGAAGGAACGGAATAGAGGCAGAAAATTTGGGTCAGTCGTTGAGGGAAGAGTAGAGAGCAAAGACTGTTGTGGAACTGAAAATTATTATAAAACTCTCATTACGAAGAAAATTACGAAGGTAAAATAATTCTGAAAATTACAAAAAAAATTAAGGAAGATCTTCATAAAAGGTAAAAGACCTCGTTAAATTTCAATCATAGGACTCTAACTCGCTAAATGTCGTAGACGATCGAGTAATTTCCTAATTTAAATAAGAGGAGAGATTAAAAATTAGGAGAGGTCCTTAAAATACTCAATTGCACGGTCAGTCTTACCCTTAATTAATTAATTTATTTAATGAGATTCAAAAACAGCCAGTTTGACCAATTACAATGAATCATAACAAAATATATAAATATTAACAAGAAAACATGGTGATGCATCAACAAATAACAATTAAACAAGAAGACTAACTAAGCTAAAGATTAGAGATTAATTAATACGAGAAAGGAGTGAATGTATAGGGAAAACAGTTCAAGAGAAGGGTTGAGAGACAAAAGTGAATTAAAAAGTTTTTGGATGCGATAGAAAATTGACTTTTGAGAGATGGAAAGTCGGAAACGAGGTATATGAAGGAGGTTAGAATAGCTGGTAGGGCGAGAAGGGACACGAAGGGAGAAGCAGGAGAGGATGTCGTTAGACCTGCATCGGCCGTTGAAAATTGCATGTAGGAATTTAATGGCAAAGGATTTGTGGCGATGAGGAAGAGAAGAATTACCAATGGAGGGAAGGATGTGATCACGAGAGCGGTTGTGAAGTTGGGGTACGCGTAGACGAACTATCGATGACAAAAAAGTTAAGGGACGGTTTAGGCTTTTCAAGGAGGAAGGGGCAGCAGATTGCCATATTGGAATGCAATACTCCATTATGGGGATAATGCAGCCAGCGGAAATTGACTTCAGAGCAAAAGGGTCAGTAATCTCAGTAAATCTGAAAAGTATTCCGATTAACGACATGCACCCAGAAGTGACCCAGTTTACGTGCTCCCGGAATTATAACTTTGAGTAAAAATCCCCAAAAGACACCAGGGTCTTTATGGGATGAGACTAATATTAAACATACTTGATTTTGTGATGCTAATCAATGAAATTACTGAAATGAATACCCGAGATTTTAATGACTATCTTTCAGAATGGTTTCAACGTTCGCTCATTTTGATTCCACATTCTCTTCAATATTGACGCTCAAGTTTAGCTAATCCACGATTTCAAGTATTCTAGAAGTCAAGTAGCCTTTCATCAGATTTTCTTTCGCCGCTTCAGTTTTTTTGCAGTTCATGCATTACATGGATAAAATAATAAAATGAGTGTCACACAATACAACGCAACGTGTAACCACCTGCGCTTCGAGGATCCATTTGGGTATTTGGTGTGTGTCTATACTGAAATTTCGAATTATCACGAAGGAGAGTTTTTTCTATTTCCATCAGGACTTTTGTAGCATTATTGACGAACATCACGCAATTCCTAAATAATTTAAACTGTATCTAGAAGAATAAAAGTTTATTTTGAGTATACATAATTTCTGAGTGTGAAAGTAGGAAAGGGAAGTGAGCAGAACGATCCCACTTGAGCATAGATCATTATAATACTCGATGACAAAATTGACTAAATAGGTGCTGTTTTAGTGGGCGTTTAGGTGATGATATGATGATAAATATCTTATTTCTTATACTGTTATTAATTTTTCTTCCTTGTGCAATGACTGGATAATTTCTCTTGAATAAAGTAAAGTTATCGGTGGAACGCTGAAAATTTTGCAAGACTACGCTTTGATGAACCGAAAGTGTCATCGTTCTGTAAAAGGATAGAGCGACTATGGCATTTGATAATTATTATGCTAATTTGTTTTTTTCGAAGGTTGTCTGTGACTTAACCGCTGAACATCTGTCGGAAAATCCTCCAATCAGTATTAATCTCACCTCGGAGGAAATCGGAGTCGTAATGCTCGGAAAAGGGCAGCTTTTCATAATAGAATACCAGATAACCTTCACTGGAAATTACGTTGGCGTTTTCATGGGATGCTGTTGTAATGGAAGGATGGAAATATTCTATTTTTTAATTGCCGATCAGAAAAGGGTATCGAGCTAAACATTTTAACATATTTTGGCACCTACACTTTAGAACTTAATTCTTTCCAGTTTTAAGTTCGTAGCTCCAAAAGTTTGCATCTCGAAACCAAGTTTTCCAATACACATTGTCGCTTTTTCGGTTAAAGAAAATTAAATTTGTATCTAGAGGTCAAAATGGATTAATAAAAGGTTAGTTTGTCAAAATGGTGGTATGTAGAGCAGTTTGTAAGTCGAGGTACCACTATTTCCTAAGATCAGTCGATCAAAGCACAATTCCTAAACGTGGAGTCCCAAGTAAACATCACTTCGGTTAACCTATTGACGAAGCATATCATGAAAAAAGACATCTCGAATCTCTCATTTTTCATGATTGATCATCGACTTGTCTCCGAACTCGTGTTGTCAGATCATTATCAAGGTAACACTCTTCTTCTTATAAAAAGAAATCTGTGGAAACAGTCGTCATCCATATAGTTTCAAGTATCCTAGGCAAAATCCTCGAGAAAACAAGCTAGAGAATGGAAAATGTAATATAACAACACTCATCGTTTTGAATGTTGAATTCTCTGAACCCAGCTAATGTTTCTGAGTTTTATCAATTATTGATATGAATATGTCAAGGTTTCATAGAACTAATAAAATCCTCACTTATCAAATGCTTAAGCGGCAAATCCTATTTTACATACGGAATATTGAGATCCATTTCTGTATTAATTTGGAAGAGAGTAGTTAAGGTAAAATTATGGAGAGTTTGAAGGATTCTTTGGACATTTAAAAAGAGCGTCAAAATACTTTCCTATTCTCCTACTGCATCAGTTATGTTAATGAAATATGTGAGATATCAATGTGGAGTAAGCTAGAAGAAATAGCTCGAAAGGGTTGCGAAAACAAATTACGAAATAAATGAGATAAAGAATGAAGGAACGGAATAGAGGCAGAAAATTTAGGTCAGTCGTTGAGGGAAGAGTAGAGAGCAAAGACTGTTGTGGAACTGAAAATTATTATAAAACTCTCATTACGAAGAAAATTACGAAGGTAAAATAATTCTGAAAATTACAAAAAAAATTAAGGAAGATCTTCATAAAAGGCAAAAGACCTCGTTAAATTTCAATCATAGGACTCTAACTCGCTAAATGTCGTAGACGATCGAGTAATTTCCTAATTTAAATAAGAGGAGAGATTAAAAATTAGGAGAGGTCCTTAAAACACTCAATTGCACGGTCAGTCTTACCCTTAATTAATTAATTTATTTAATGAGATTCAAAAACAGCCAGTTTGACCAATTACAATGAATCATAACAAAATATATAAATATTAACAAGAAAACNTCACGCATGATAAGGTAGATTAAAATGACAGTTCTCGTGGTGGTCGAGAAAATTTTACTGCATGCATGTTCGCATTTTCCAAGTATTATGAGTAATTTCTCAATAATGGTATGAAATGCCAATCGGAAGAAGCAATACATTTCAATACTCTTGTCGCGCTTAATTAGAGGTTGGAGGGCTTCATTCAATTACAGACGAGCGATTTCTGTGTTTTTTCGGACTCCCTTTCTTTGATACGTTGAAAGAGAATATTTGAGGGTCTTAGTCCTCATAGAAAATCATTCATGTCCATTTGAGGATAAGTGAAGAATTTTATTCAAAGTCGAGTTAATGCCTGGCGGGGTTTGATCACAAGGATTCAGTTTCATTTATTCCTTTCGTGACTCTTACGGATTAAAAGATGCATCAGATTCAAACACTTGTGCTTAACATCCATGACGGAGAATCTTACGAGAAGCAGATCTTTACGGTATTCCTTGTTGATGGTGCGGATATTTTACTTCCCTTTCTCCAGGAAAGAGAATTATCTAATTTATGAACATTTCAGCCGTCTGAGGTTCAAATTAAACGTACAATTGTTGGTCAGTTACGGGAGAATATGGGATTATCCTATTGATAGATTTGGGTATGCGTTAAACTCTCGATTATCCGGGCTAATTCTGGAGGAAGGATGCATGAATTGTCAGAAAACAGGGATAATTCAAAGTCTCACTTTTATTTTTGATATTGTTCGTATTTTACGTAAATAAACAACTTACTATTATTTGCGCACTAAGTCCGTTACTTTCGATCGTTTTATGAGATGAAAGCTACTGAGGGATGAGTTATGCTGAATGATACCCCCTGCCACACGCCGGAAGGCGGCTTGCAGGGTACTTATGTAGATGTAGATGTAGATGATGGCATTGATTAAGGCCTTTTTTTTAATTCTATGAAAAATGTTGCTTGTGGAGTCTTTGTGCTTCACTTACGCAGACTTGTTCCGTATATAGCATTCTGTCTCAGTGAGGAAAGCGAGAGCAAACTACCTCACTCCTCATTTTGCTTAGCCTCATTTCCCTCTTCTAGCTCTTCGAAGCTGATGGTAGAAGGGATGAGGTCCCAACCGACTTTCGGGCTGAATACTTTAGAGGCATGAAATTATTAAGAGTTTTCTTCATTCGACAACGGATCTTTATAGCACCGATACTGTCATTGTAGTCGAATTCCTACTGCTACATGGAAAAGGTCACTTATAAGTCCCTCTTGTATTTGAATGTTTGTGTTTGAATTTTTTTTTCAGGAATACCGTGGAAAATATCGACGAAAAGTGAATAATTATGCGCAGATAATCCGCCCACGGATAATTGGGAGTTCACTGTGTTGGGCGTGCTTTAGTTTGCGCTTCCATCCGTTTCAAGCCAAATCATCACTTGCTTCCTTGATCAAATAAATCTGCATAATCCGACTTATTTGCAGGGGCGAGACACATAAAGTGCACAAAGCCAATCGCGACGGTGCGAAACCGGGATATTTTCCACAGGAAAATGGAATACTAGTCACAACCGGGACAAATACACTCTCGAGTGATTTTGGTACTTGGCGATGTTACTATATTTAAGTGCAACTTCCGGAAAATGAATTTTTATAACGCTTATATCAAGATCAGGGGCGGATTTATAATTAAGCTAGGCTTAGCTAAGGGCCCCAATAAGAATGAGCTTATAAATGATCAAAAACCAATTGTTCTGTTTTTTCGCTTCTAGAAAGAGTTTTATGTTTGAGTAAGTCTACACAATGCGTTTATAGAATATATAATATTGCATACATCACTATATAACGTAAAAAATCTACTCAACATTCATTGTAAATTATAGAACTATGTATTGTTATTCAAACCTTGTTATTCTTGCCATAGTGAAGGAACTGAGATTTCTATAGGATGTATATTTGTATACTTAACGAAAAAATTCGAAACTTTACTAATAATTCCTAGCGGGGGCCTCAATATGAACTTTGCACCCAGGGCCTCTGACAGCTTTAATCCGTCCTCGATCATGATTATCTATAAACTTATTTCATCGATTAGAAAAGCCTTAATTGGTTAATCGATTTAAAAATGATGCAAATTGTTTCATTATAAATGAATATTTGGGGTTCCGGAAAGCATATTTGGGACCCCGGAGAACTATCTGGAAAGCCGGAATATCTGGACACCCTAGCCCGAAGGTGGTGACTCTCTGGCACGCGAAAGAATTTATTTCACACGCAGAACTACTATAGCACTATTCTTGTTGCACGTTTTTCCCTTAAAAAAAGCTTCAAAGTGAGTAGGAGTTAATTCCGCTAACTAATAATGCTAATTAATGATTCATTTGGCCAATGACGTCTTAAGCCCATAATCGACAAAGCATAATTGAAAATGGCAACATCTCAAGCTATGCTTTGTCATCAAATTGGGACGCAAGCCCTTCATGTTGTTAAATGTGGCTTTCTTTCGATAAATTGTTCCTTCCCTATCCGCACACCTGCGGACTGACTACGACCCCTTAAATTAGACAACCCTCTTTCGTGTACGCATTTCGTATTCTCGCATAACAAAATGTATACAGATCAAGAAGAGTTTACGTAAAACAATAATTACGCAAATGAAATTTTAAATATACGGTTAATTCTGAACGCGCAAATAGATTAATAAGCTATTTAGTTCGCAAGAGAAGTTTTCATTGTTAGAAAAAAATTAATGTACATGTTATAAGGTTATTTTTATATATCACAGATACTATTGATACAGATAATGGTTTCTGAGAACATATTTAATTCAGAATATTTTGGGAGATTTATGAGATGGTTAAAAAGTATTAGAGAGCCGTTGTTGGGTAACCTCTGATGGAGCCGGAGTAATATAACATTTCCAAAAGTTCTCGATCCTTTAAAAATTCCATTAAACGAGCATTGGTTTCTTAAATGAGAGGCTGTGATGAAATTAATCTCATATGTGATAATTTCACTCCAGAAAAACCATCTAAGGGTTGCTGATCATTAAAAGATGCATTTCCTGGAAAAGTAGGCCGAGTCCAAAATCGATAACCTATATTATTTTATGTTGCGAGAATGGAAAAAAATGCGTAAGCAAATATCAGGGGTAATTAAAAGTGAGAATTAATGGTTCTAAATATATATAAATATTGGTTCTAAATAAATTCTTGGTACGTTAATCATAATAGTTTCCTTCATAAAAATAAGAATACCTCAATTACATTAATCTTAATATTTATTGTTACTGACGAACGCACACAACCAATCTGTAACCAGAAAAACCGAGACTCGAACCCGAGACTCCCTCTGTCGTTCAATTTTAAATAAAATTAGCCCAGATTCGTCAGGAAGACGCAGAAGCACAGTGTTCCTGAAATTGTTGTCCACGGAAGCCTGACACCATTTCATGGGGACCCTGATTATATTATTTTGCGAAATAGCTAAGTGTGTTCGATTGCTAAGAAATTATCAAAGGGTGTAATTAGACCTTTTGCTTTTATTTCAAATGTAAAATCATAACTTTTAAAAAAGAAAACTGTCGAAAAAGGCAAAAGAGGAAGGGGCCAAGGATGTCTTGACAAAAAGTCAGTTTTATTCAGCTACAAATCGAGAGGATACGAAAATGTGATTTAGGATAGGTTTGCAGGAAGAGGTCTAGGACGGAAAGAGCATAAGCTACGAACGAAAAAGAAAATATATTTTATCACTGGTTTAGAGTATCCGCCAGGATAGTGTAAGATCATGGTTTGGGTCCCTGTCAAACATGACTTCTTTTAACCCCATGTTGTTTTACACTACTTTAAAGTACACAGTATGAAAGGCTGGTAAGTGTTGCAGTAAAGTATCATAGAGTCATTATGAATGTAGGTCTTACATAAAAATCGTGGCAGCAGCGAAGTGTCGTGATATTTTAAGTTCCTTTTTGATTACGTTTCTAAAAATCTCCTTATTTTATGCTACTTTTTCTTTGGTTAGAAAAAGAACTTATCTGATAATATTCTACTTAAGATATTAACTTACGGTTAAGATTTCAATATGTTAGTTTTTTCAGGAAGTTTTACTGTTAGTTCTTTGCGGTGTCGCTAGCAATGGAATTATTACTCGGTAATGATGGGGTATATTCCAGTGACTGTGTACTATTTTAGAACCTCGAGTGAGATACTAGAAATGTATTGGAAAAAGTGAATTTTCTACCTAATATTATGAGAGTTATATCAGATTCTAAGGAAGGAAACATGTGTTCAGGTCGCGCATGGCAAAAATCCTTTTAGGCCCTCAGGTTTTTTTCGAGTATGAACTGGAAGACAGATATGTTTGAGAAGCTCTGCATCATCTGAGTTATAAATCATTTGTTGAAGCTCTCTTACTCATCAATTCCCTCCTATGTGATTCCATTCTCCCGATGCCGTTTTCAGCATACAATCGTGCCTCAGTGTTCTTAAGAGTTCTTCCGATTACGTTTTCTCTTCTTTTTATCTATGTTTTTCATAGACATCTCCCTTGATTCATTACTCTAAGAACTTCCTCATCAGTAACTCGGCCTGCCTATATTATTTTGCATTTGCATTGCTTCTACCCTTCTCGTATCTACTTCTATAAAAGCTTGTCTTTTATGCTCATACATAAAATATTCGGTATTCTCCCAATATGTACGTATCACTCGCAACCTCCTAGCGGAGAGTTAAAGGATTGTGTTGTTGTGTTCTTAATTAAAACAAAAAGTACAATGTAACACTTCGGAGCGTGTGATGTAAAAACTTTTAACAATTACACTATCTTTTGATAAGTGTTATTTTTCTTTAATTTGGAAAATATAGCGGTACCTTGGTTAACGACGGTAATCCGTTCCAAGATTGTCGTCGTTAACCGAAACCGTCGTTATCCGAGGGGCGATTTTCCACTACTATCCTGCTTCTGAAATTTGAAGATAAAACTCATTTTAATGTCATTCAAATATGGTACTACATATAATTTATTCAGTTATATTTGCAAAAAAAATTATCATCAATGAAATGAAAAGTCATAAAGAAGTTTTTAACTGCCAATCTTCACCAGAAGGCGTCGTAAACCAAAGACTCCGTCGTTGCGCGGGACATATTTGGTTACAGCCACTCATCGTTAACAAAGAACGTCGTAGTCTAAGGTCGTCGTTAACCAAGGTCTCTCTATATAATTTGCAGCCCTTTCCGACAATTTTATTGACTTACAAAGTGTACGCCAAACTATTTTATTCACCTACAAAACCAAGCCCAACTCAGCTCGTAAAACGATAGGTTAACTAAATGAAATCATGTCGGTAGACTCAATACTGGCCGGTTTATCGCATTCTGCTAGAGTACCGAATCCACTATATAATGGTTATTATGTGCCGTTTCTTTGCAATCGAGTTTTATTATATTTGCATCACATAGTTGCTTTTTCTGTTAGTTTTATTAGAAGTTATTTCGATCAAACATTTCCATTCGATATTCCATCGACATTTCCACGTTCTCTCTGAATCAGACTTTCCTTTTCGAGGTGATGATTCGTCTTATCTCCTCTGTGTCACCTGTCCCTCGAACTCCTTTAGCATCAAGACTAAGGATCCCACCCGACTGACAACATTCATTTTCCAAGAGCGGCGAGATGGTGGGGTGGGCGGTGTAGGGGAGAAAGGCGAAGCGACGCTAACTTGAGCGGGAAAGGGGTTTCGGAGGGAGGGCAGCCCAACGTGCGAGAACCTCGTTCGTGCAGTCCGAAGCCAGTCTCGAGAAGTGATAGTTGTGCTAGTGGTTACCTCCGGAGTATATACACGAAAAGGCGTCCACCGACCATCCGTAAGCACCCGAATTCAAAGGTAAGGGAAGGAGGAGCCTACATAAATGGATACGTTACAGGTTGATGGAATAAGTGCAGGTTTAGCATCTAAGGAATGAGTTTTCTATTGGAAAATCTTAAAGGATAACACCCATCCTCGGTGGATGTGACTCTTTGAGGGCTACTGTTAATAAAATTTGTGTTCTTACGAGATCAGAGCCGCATTGTGGAAAGTAGTTCTTTTTTCTTTTCTTTGAAGCATAGCCGTTCTTAGAATCAGGGATTTAACTTTTTCCTTGCCCAACTGCCCAAAACCAGTAGTTTCTAATTGTTTACTTTGGGCCAAAGCGCCCAAAATCGCCTTGAAAAACGTATTTTAAATGTTGAAGTAGAACTGATTTATGTGAAATTTCTAGTAGCAACTTAATGGCGTGGTTTGGGGCACTTTTACCTGACGTGGACATTTGGGCAGTTGGGTCCGAAAAGGATTAATTTCGCGCACTTCGCAATATTGGGTCCCAGGCGGGAATCGAACCCGGGACCACTTTCACTGCGTACCTACTAGCCGACTAATCTGTCCACGGGAGGTTTTTAGAGGGATTTTCCTCCCGTCTTTGGGCGAATGCCGGACAGATCTTATTATTATTTTTCTTATGTTCCACTTGGTCGTTGCCACCTGGTCCACCGACCAAGTTGCAACATTTTACCATTACATAAATTAATAAATCGCTCATCTAGGATCCCCAAAGTCTTACGAACTTTTCTTACAATAATGAAAATTCCTTCTGGTTTAAGTTTTGAACCTTTATCCGTGGATCAAAGTCCAAGGATTAAAAGGCCGGTCAAAATAGAAGGCTTTTATGCATGTTTTCCCTGATCTTTTATCCGGAAACTGGAAATTTAGGTTGGTTATTTTAGGATTTTCTCATTAAAACCTGATTTTGATGGCAGCGAAAATTTTAGCTCCGATTTAACGAGCTTCCGTCATTACACGGATATTTTGAACCGCCCCCATCCCCAGTTTAATTCCCTGTGGTCGTGTCTTTCATCTGACAAATGTCGTTAATTGGTTCCCATTGCGTCAATTTACATTCCGAAAGACGAGGAATTCGCGCGGGCGTTTCCAGCTTTCATCAACTTTGTCATTTGTTCAGTATGCGGACGCTGTGCCATCTGCAAAAAAGCTGTGAAAAGGAGTCGATCTTCCCGTTCATCTTTCTGTATATGTGGATTTGGAATCGGAATTTGACATTTACCCACCGCTAATTATCGCGTTTGTTCAGGAACGATGGCGTATTTTGCTCGAATTCCTATTGGATTTGTATTTTATATATTCGCATCTTGAGGTTTCCTCGTTTATGCACACTCTGGTCGCAGTCTCTACTGGCTTCAGTCATGAGGCCGCTCTGAAGCGGCAATTACTCTCTTAGCGACTGTCAATTATTGACTTCTATTTCAACTAACGTGAAAGCAACATCATTGTTTCTTCACCCGATCATTGTCGCGAGAATTCTCATTGATCTAATTTAATGATTCCATATAAATGTTTCACGTTTCGTTATTGATGCGTATCTTTTGTACATCCCCAAATAAAATCTGTTTTGGTATATCCTTCCCACTTAGGAAAGGATCATTTTTCTATGTAATTTTTATTTATTGAATCACCTGGCGTTACTATATTCTCAGTGAATATAGTAACGCCAGCAACCAAGGGCGAACAATTGTAATAAAAGTTTCTCTGCGGGTGTTCGTAAATTTCCGATATCTTAACATTGACGCTTCAATGTTAGCTGCGAGGCAGCTACTTCTGTTGGTCAATGTCTTTGTCCAGAGCTGTTAGCGACAAAAACGGATGCACGGGTTTAGCGCGCTTTAATTCTGATCTGGACCAAGAGTTGGTTTATTGAACCTTTCGACGAATGCGAATTCGTTTCACCCCATTTCTATTGTAATTAAACGCGAACTTTTGCGGAGAAAATGCGCGTCAGTTCTGAATATACACGGAAGCGACGCTTCGGCGTTAACCCCTTTGGTGATTTCCGTGTATTGTCGATGGTCGACACTGTGGTGATGGCTTATTTACGCTAGAATCGACAAAAGGGTCCTCTCTGCCAAAAGAATGTATGTTTACATAGCCCAGGTTAAGGCTGATCAGCGAGATTCTCGAATGGTTTCGGATTCTTTTATGCCGCCCGTGCCTTGAAGTCAGCGAGATACGGTTTTTCGCTCAAAATGTATGCGAGGATTTCCTTTTCCATTCCACCGTCGTGTTTACCTCGGCTTGTTGGGGAATCTGGGACATCTGAAGCCAGCTTTCTATTTCAAATAGCCCGTCACGGTGTTGTAGTACTTTTTCCTCGAGGAGATGATGGAGCATTTCGTGGTGTATGAAAGGCAGGAAACGGGACCCTGTGGGAGGGAGGATTCCATCTCTTTTTTTGTAATGGTCACATCACAAATTGGTTTGGATACGAAAGAGAGTTGTGGTGTACGAACGACCGGAAACGAGTTTTCGATGTAAGGGTGGTTTCCATCTTTCTCTTCCCTCTCTTAATGGTCACGTCGCAAATTGGTTTTGATTCTAAAGAGTCAGTGCGATAAACGTATGGAGAACGCTTCTAGAAGAATTTCCTGCGAGAAAGAGGTTTTGCTGATGTAGGTGAGTTATTTTACCTTTAATCTCAGTCGGGTTTGCTTTGGTTTAAATGAAACGGTACAGTGATACTTCGGATAACGAAGAAAAGTCCTCGCGGAATTAGAATCCTTTGCTCAAATACGATTTCCGATTGAGTTCAAAATCGTAATGTAGACGTAACTATCCCCAAAACTTTTTTCTTTTCAAGCGCTTATATTCGTACTTATACCCAATTGTTCGTTATCCTTGTCTGTATTTGCAAGCATAGTGGATATTCTTTGCAAGAGGAGAAATTCAATCAACAGATTTACTCGCTAGCCGAGGTATCACTGTACTTCAATATGTGTCATATAGGCATTTCATATATTTGGAAAGGATTCATTTATATCGAGATTTTTTGTGGAAGCCTCCCTCAGCAAATATCTCTTCAATAATTTTCAGATGAGTCTCACGTGCTCTAAATATTGGGATTGTTTATGGGCTCAATAAATTTTATGATATCATAATTCCAGCGCATTCTCTTTCTTTGGTTAATAAGACATGACGCACTACGAAAATACTGTGAAAGTCTTGATAGGGTTTTGAAAAAAAATATAATTCATCAAGACTCGTACCCCGGAGAACCAAGGTGTTATGAGATCTTTTTCGCAATCAACTCACAGTATCAGTAAATCGACGAAACTATCAGTTTAGTTTTATTTTAACCACTCACTCCAAATCGCTCAGTAAACCACACTAAGCAAACTTTGAAAGTCTAATATGGCCCAAGGTGACCTGAAATATATTTATTTTTGTATTTATATTCTTGAAAATGAGGCTTTGTTCCGTAAAAAAGCTTTTCGTGATATAAAGTTTTTAAATGATACTTCCCGTAAATTTTGGTTCTATTTCAGCTTAATTTACCACTGTGGATTTTTGTACTATGCTCCTTGCATATTTAATTTTCACTGGGGTCAGGATAATATTAGAAAATACCGTCCTTTTAGTTGGAACGGTATCCTCAACATATCTCGAAATAACTCATAGCAAAACTTCTTAAAGTTGGTTCGATGTGCGAACTCCCTTGGACAATTTGCATTGCGTTGCTACCTTTTCGTCAACGGAAAAGTTTTTCACTGACATCAATGCTCTTGAAGTCCCAGAAATAATGGTGAACCGTTAAAGATAGCGAGATTTTTTCCTAGTATTTCATTTTCAGAAATGGGTATCGACAAACCTCGCATTATTGTCTTTGACTGATATTTTTCATATTTTAAAAATAAGATTATATTCACATCATTTACCAATTTGTGTCCAATATGCATAGTTTTTAGGTTATTTGAGATTTCAGATTCTATTATTCCTCTCTCTTATTTCGAAGATTTACTTCTGATAGTTTAATGCAGTTTGTCTTCTCAGTTTTATTTCCATTTTCGTAGAGATACATAACGAGATAATCATGTATTCGAGTGGGTGATACCTAACTTTGATTTCGTCAGTGGCGCGATATATGTATGAGGGGGGTCTGAGACAGTCGAGACAAAGAAAATATGCCTACCTTATAGGGGCCGGTATAATCATGCTAAGCGAGATGTTACAAGACATGTTAAAAGAAATTGACTAGATAGAAATCGAGGAGATTTATACGGTTATGTGGCCATGTAATGGATCTTTCCGAGATTGGGGAACTAGATTTTGATTTCTTTTATAACGAATTTAACCCTTTAGGGGGGTTTAACCCTTATAACCCCCCCTCACTGCGCCACCGTTTCTCGTGATTTCATAACGGGAAAAAGTCAAGGTGTCCGACAATAATATTTATACGATTTTATCGGTTTTCTGCTGTAGTTATTCATGTATTTCTTAGAAAGTCATTCACGCAATAAAATCATTTGAAACGTATTTTCCGAACAAGAGTGTCGCAGGCATTTACGTGTCAATTTCCATACATAATTACATGAGGGCATAACGAGGGATATTAGTGTTTTACAGTCCCTCTTCCAAGTAATTAATTCTATGCGAACGGTAGATCTGGAAGACTGTGTCAAAGAACGGTGAACTCCACCTCCGCAAGGAGGCTCAGCTTCTCGCGGGCAGCATTTTTTATCCTTTCGCCAAACGCTCGCTCCTTCTTCATAGCGAAATTTAATGAGCGAATCAAGAAGTTAATTTCTCGCTAATTCGAGGAAGAAATCCGTCTTCCTTATTGTTTTTTTAAGGGCGCATTTCATGAATGAAGAATCAGATTGAGGGAAGTGAATAAAGTGGGACATACGGCGTTGCCAAGCCATGGGATGCCGGCTTCGTCGAACTTTGGGAACTTGAGATAACTTCGGAACTGTTCCGGAAATGCGGATCACCTGTTTCTTTCCTCAGACCTTCCACTTTAAAAATAAATATAAGGAATGTGTTAGTTTTTGAGGATAACTAAAAATATGCAAAATGGATTTAATTGGTACGATATGCAAAAATTTTATTATTTTAGAAATATGGCGATTATAATGGCTGTTTCTCTCCAATATAGTCCACTGATTCAAGTTATAATTCGAGAAATTTTTAAGCTCTTGTATCGTTGCTACATTTGCTGATCTGCGTTCTATTAACTTGTAATTCTTCTATTTCTCTATGATTTCACCTTGAAAGGCTTCTCTCTGCTTTATTATCACTCTAGCACCATCGTAAGCAATGTTTTTGCATGCGATTTTGGAGCAAAAGTAAAGGTAGTGCACGTTTTTACTGTACGCTTAGTTAACACCATCTATAACAAGCATGCTATTTATGAAGACCTGCGGACAGGCGTTGTATTCGTGAGTTAAACAGCCACAGCGAATGGCGGCACGCTTTTAAAAAGAATTTCTAGTATAAATCGGTAACCGTTGCATGAGAGTATGTGAAATATGTACTATTAGTTAGGAAAATAATGAAATTATCCACGTACCCCGCCCCACACCCGACAACTCAGCACACAAAACAAAGAAATGATTCTTGAATCATGTTTTACGAAAAATATTTCTTTTAGTTTGAATTTTTTAAAAATCTTATAATATTTCAGAACGTTTCTTATTACACCTCTACGTTGGCGCTAGAATTGCTTTTTTGCTTATTGCGTGTAGTTACAATTTTTTCAAAGTGTGGCGATGAGGTTGTGGTTTACCTATATTGAACCTAAGCCGAAAATCCTTAGACGTAAGATTAAAACTTCGGTCCAACTTCCTCAGTTATTTCGGAGATAATTAGTTCTCGGAAAACTGACTGGATTTTATGCGTCCAGCTCATTGCATAGGCTTATCAGATACTGCGAGAAATTTCAGGGAAAAAGATGCTGGGTTTAGTTGCTCCGAATATTAATTTTTCGCAATTAACTGACTGAAAGCCAAATCCTTTCAGTCAAGATACGAAAGAAAGATTGTTTAAAATTCTCAAGTAATTATTACACTTCAACAACTTTTTTATTATTGAATGTTTATTACAAAATTAGCTTATTACAAAAATTTCAAAAATCATAGAAATACAGTTACACAAGTCTCACAAAAGTTAAGTTTATCAGCAAAGTCCTCCTGAGCTAAGGAAGGCTCATCATAAGGTGCCTAATTTTACGTAAAATGTTAAAAAGTTATTAACAATCTTAAGGAAAGTGAAAACAATATCAAATGATAATGCTGGTGAGAGAAAATTAAGCTATAACAGTGTGTATATAATATAGTTAATAATTAGCAACATTATATACTATATTGTTTACAATTTTACACATTTTACAGTAGTACTTATTACATAATTTACAACATTACACATCATATAATTTACCATATTACATATTATATTATTCACAATATTACATAGTACATGATTTAAATTGTTGTGTATAGTTTACTTTATAATTTACATTATAATTTGATCCTACTCGCAGTACATTCGTTGAGACATATCGTTATCAATACAGTGGTACTTCGACTCTCGGATTTAATTCGTTTCGGTTCGAAGTTCGTAACTCGAAAAGTATTCACAGTATTCATTAGTGTTCAATATCCTTAATTTTCCGAAAAATCTAGAATTACTCGGGCATAAACTTTTGAGAGTTGCATATCGAATACACCCTATCATTAAGTGTCCTTATAACTATTTCTGCGAATTAATTTTAATTTCGAACGAAGAGGAAAATTTTGCGGAAAACTGCACATGTGACTGCGTATTGTCCCAAATAATCCGAATTATTCATTAGCGAAACGATACGAAAATTTCCTGAATAGAATTATGAGTTTGCATCGCGTTAGTCTTTTTAAGAATCAGTTCAAATCACCGAAAATTATAGAACGGGAGGAAAACGTCGACATTCAAGAGTTATGTTTTTCTAAGTTTCGCGGTTTTTTCGCTTTCCTTTTATTGTGAGAGTTTTCCCGTTTCGTCGGAGTTTTTTCCCACGCCCCATTCTTTCCTTTACTTTTTGCTGTTTTTTTAATAATTNAAGAGTTAAGAAGATCTCTTTATGGTATAAAAATGGAACTTTTTGTTACCAGTTACTATAGTGTAACGTTTTCTTAGGGGAAAAAGCTGCTGCTGTCGTCGCTAAATAAATTAAATTTCACTATCTCGTAAGATCAAGATTGTGAAATTAACCGTGAGTGTTCTTCAATGAGTGATTACATCTCGCGCCTCCTCCATTGCATCACCTCAAATCCGCTCTAAATTTTGGCGTTCAAGTTACGCCTCACGAGTTGCGACATTAATCCCTTTCATCTTGCGTCGAATTTTGGCATCCCGACATGCATAATTCCAGCGGAAATCTCTGCTGCATAAACTCATTAGCCTACATTGGAGGTTAATTTCTATCCTCAAATCTGAAAGATAAATGGCATTTGTAACCAACCAGAATTTAATTATATTTTTAGGTTTCTCCTCTTGCCAGGAAGATGAATTTATAGGTTCCGATTTAAGTTATACTCTTTATTCTGTTACTTTAATTCAATTCAATGTTATAAGTGTATTATAAAAATATAGTGTTTTTGTTATGCTCAACCATAAATCAGGGACTTCTTTAAATGTAGTACAGATTTACGGTGAACGTTTCCTCCCAGATATTTTGTTATTCACACTTGGCTTGGTGTTTCAAAACGAGCAAGATTTCACGTAATTGCAGGCATGAAAAAGGAGATAGATTTATTTGCAGATTTTAAATTCAGAATCAAGTTAAGTTCACTTTGAATGTAGTTGCCCGCAAGCTGCTGTAAGCATCAGTTCAGCGTGGGGTTAATGCATCGCTAGATACTTAAAACTAATTTTAATCGCTCTTGGAATGTTTATTTATATATGTTTACCCATTAACGCCGGAATCGTTTTTCTTCCGCACGTAAAGAAACGAGAAAAAATTCCTCTGAAACTATAGTATAAGCAACCAAATTCCTGTTATTAAAGGCTTTTTTATGAGACTATATTTAAAATTTCCACCATTTTAGAGGCCAAATGACGGAACTGTATAATTTTTAGTGTAGATGCTTCCTCTCGTGATCGTGGTATCAACGTAGGTGAAAATGGGTTAGCGTAAGGATGCTTTTAATTATCTTCTTAAGCGGATCATCCCTTTAACGAACTATTGCCTCCTCAAGTATCATTCCTTTCTAAACGAGAACTTCGTTGACACGGTCGTGGTCACTTTTACGGTTGCACAAAATGAAAACACGTCCTCTCGCCTAATAGAATGAAAATTGTGGGTATAAAAGCGTTGTTCTGGGCCAGAGCGAAAGTTGCTCCAGTTCTTCAGATATCTTAGTTCGCCTTTAAAACATCCTACGTTGAAATTGTTGGGTTTATGGAGTGAGACCGAGCTCGCTCGCCGTTCTCGATTCGCCGGGCTTAAATGGTTTACGAAGGCGATTCTTGTACGTGTAACGCCCCGATGTTGTTCCAAAAATAAATAATCCCCATTTTGAGCATTCGTTTCATGGGATACTTCCCCGACGAGTAAAAGAGAATAAAAATGTTGGCAGAAATATGGCTCATGAATAAACTTCCACGGTTGCAATTGAATATTCAATTCGAGCAGCTTCTTTCGAATGTTTTCATCTGAGGATCCCTCTGGATTCTCAAAAATTGCTGAGGAACACCGAGGGTTTTCGTTACGAAGAGAGCATAAACTGTTTTTTATCAGAATCTATGAATGTATTAAAATTCATATAGTATTTGGTATTCCAAATAAGTATCCTACTAGGGCTACACCCTCAAAAGGATGCAGCTTTATGATTTTACTTTTACTTTAAGTTAGAACCTGACAGGTCGTACGGAATTTTATAAATTATTATTGGATGATAATCAGATTGCGTGTATTTTAGTTGCTATAAACTAGGAAATCCGTGCACAATAATGAAATAAAGCTAGAAGTAAAACAATCGTAGGCTACGAACATCCTTTCAATTTCTATCTACCCTAAGGCGTTGTTCAGCTAGAAAGCCTTTTTCGTTAAATAATAATTCAAATTCAATTCAATCTATTCTATTGAATTCAGTGGATACAAATAATAATAATATTAACAAGAAAAATTACCAAGTATTCCGAGTTAGAAATAATAAAACAATGGAAATTAAAATATGTTACCATAGTTCTTATAATCATATCAACAACAGGGGGCACTGGCAGCCAGTTTAGGAAAGTTAAAAGTTGAAATTAACTTGTATTTAATTAAAAAATCAGTAATCCTGGATACCTGTCACTTAATCAGAACATTTTTAAATGAAGACTAATTATATTTGTTAATGTATGGAACTTGACATCAGTCCAGAGTATGTGAAATATGTACTATTAGTTAGGAAAATAATGAAATTATCCACGTACCCCGCCCCACACCCGACAACTCAACACACAAAACAAAGAAATGATTCTTGAATCATGTTTTACGAAAAATATTTCTTTTAGTTTGAATTTTTTAAAAATCTTATAATATTTCAGAACGTTTCTTATTACACCTCTACGTTGGCGCTAGAATTGCTTTTTTGCTTATTGCGTGTAGTTACAATTTTTTCAAAGTGTGGCGATGAGGTTGTGGTTTACCTATATTGAACCTAAGCCGAAAATCCTTAGACGTAAGATTAAAACTTCGGTCCAACTTCCTCAGTTATTTCGGAGATAATTAGTTCTCGNTATTATTATATACCTTTATTGAAGGGCGAGATTGAGACTTTTTAGTCCCTTGTTACATCTAACCCTTGATTAAGGATAACCTTAATAGAAACACATTGTATTAAAGCTCACAACATTAGTCCTTCATTATAGGTTGATCATTTTACTTCTGGCTAGAACGAAGAGTTAAGAAGATCTCTTTATGGTATAAAAATGGAACTTTTTGTTACCAGTTACTGTAGTGTAACGTTTACTTAGGGGAAAAAGCTGCTGCTGTCGTCGCTAAATAAATTAAATTTCACTATCTCGTAAGATCAAGATTGTGAAATTAACCGTGAGTGTTCTTCAATGAGTGATTACATCTCGCGCCTCCTCCATTGCATCACCTCAAATCCGCTCTAAATTTTGGCGTTCAAGTTACGCCTCACGAGTTGCGACATTAATCCCTTTCATCTTGCGTCGAATTTTGGCATCCCGACATGCATAATTCCAGCGGAAATCTCTGCTGCATAAACTCATTAGCCTACATTGGAGGTTAATTTCTATCCTCAAATCTGAAAGATAAATGGCATTTGTAACCAACCAGAATTTAATTATATTTTTAGGTTTCTCCTCTTGCCAGGAAGATGAATTTACAGGTTCCGATTTAAGTTATACTCTTTATTCTGTTACTTTAATTCAATTCAATGTTATAAGTGTATTATAAAAATATAGTGTTTTTGTTATGCTCAACCATAAATCAGGGACTTCTTTAAATGTAGTACAGATTTACGGTGAACGTTTCCTCCCAGATATTTTGTTATTCACACTTGGCTTGGTGTTTCAAAACGAGCAAGATTTCACGTAATTGCAGGCATGAAAAAGGAGATAGATTTATTTGCAGATTTCTTGGGGAGATTGATCTCAAGTGCGCGATGTTTTTTCAATAGTGTGGAAAAGTTATTACTGACGTTTTAAAATAAAAGCGTGACATTTATCATTGTAATTTGTAGTATTAAAGTAGCATAAATATCTAGATCTACATAAATATCCTCCAAGCCGCCTTTCGGCGATTGGCTGGGGGAATATAAGGTTCATATTATGCAGATAAGCGCTGTATTTCTTACATTTATATTATTAGGCTTTATCTGCATTGATGGAAATCTTAGGCTGTAATTAGATAATCGAAACATTCGACTTCTCTTTTATGTTACTCATATCATCGAAAACATTAAAATTCATATTCTATTTATAAATATACATTCATAACTCGTAGTTTTTTTCGTCTAGAGGGAAAATTAAACCTGTTAACTCCAGAATGATATGCTATGCATCGAAAATTCTGTTCCTATCCTTATGCAAGTAAGGATATAAATTCAGATATTTATTTAATTTAGGGGAAATGGTACAGCGATGTATAGCGATGATTCAGCAAAGGATTGATGAACGAAATTTATTCCAATAATTTATCCTAAAAATTTACACTGTCCATTTTTCTCGGTGTAATTCATTACGATAAGCATAACGTTCCAGCAGATTTCACCTTATATGACTAAAGTTGTATGCTGAGGTTGAAGACTGCGCAGTTTGTGGCTGTCCTATATAAGAATAATATTAATGAAAACGAACAAGCCAACATTTTTCTTAATGTATTAAATTGCAAAGAGAAATTTTAGTGGCTATCATTTAGCTCAGGTAAACGGTTGCCGAGAGCCTCGTTTGTACATACAAACGAAACAGAGCTACGCCCTGCAAACTCATCTATTGCACGAGAAAAGCACCTTTCTCCGTCTCATATTTACATTCATGCTGTTTAGTCATTCATCATCGGAATAACTTCACGTGGTTGCGAACGCTCCCGAGATTTCGCACTCCCGCACCTGCACCTACACGCCCACTCCCCGCGTTCACGTTCCTCCCCGCTTTCACTCCCTTTACCAAACGGAATTTTTCGTTCACTTCGTTGTTGCGAAGGCTCCCGGTTTGAGTCACGTCGTCTTTGGGGGAAATGTTAATTAGCGGACGCTGAAGTCCGCTGGAGAGTCCTCGCCCACGGCGGAACCGGAGGCCCAATTGCCGGAGAAGAAGTCTCTTAATCTCCCCCTCGGTCAATTAATCCGTTTAAATGGTGCGACTTGCGCCGTGTTCACCACCTCGCGAAGGACATATAATGAGAGGGTCTTAATTGGATTTCGACACGTTTTTTAATCGTCGATAGCTACGCTCTAAACGGTGAGTTTTTGACGTAGTTTGGCGAGGGTTAATTTTTACGAGGAAAACACACAGTGGCGAATACGTCATTTTGGTTGCTACCGAGAGGTTATGGGCCATGAAATCGTCCGGGATGGGCGCCCAAACTGCCTAGTGAGTTGCACGTTCGCCTTTGTTTTTAGCGGACATGTGTTCTATTAGTGGAACTTTGGTTGATTGGTAGACTGATGGGGTCTTACTTGTGTGAATTGATCTCAGCTGTCGAAGCACTTTGTGACTACTAATACTAATCGTTCGGGAATTCGAGTATATCGTCGATATGTTGGAACTATCAAGAGATTTTTCTAATCTAAGTTTACCGTATTAGGTGCTTCAGGGATTCTTTATTAAGGAATGAAATGATAATTTCGTATTTGTGAAGGTATTGATTAATACGCAGGGGGAATAGCCAGTTACGAATGAATTAGGAATTGAGCATCTTAATATTCGATTACAGAAGAATATTTTAAATGTGAATGAATATACATACACTGAAATGTCAAAAGTGAAATTAGTAATAAATCCATTAGTAAAGGTAAACGACGGCTTAATGCCATTAAATCTTCAACATGGTTTAGGGAACCCATTTTGTACGGCATTAAGCCCGGAAGCTTGTTTAAACTTCATCCCCTACACCAGGTACTTTAAGCTTTGGAAAATGCATGAAGTATTCTATTCTAAGATGAAGAGTGAAGTAGTTGGCCTGTGATTTCTTTAGTGAACCAGAATGGTATGAATGGAAAAGTAAGCAAGTTCTCGTAAGTGCGACGCGGTAACTTTTTTCGAACTATGGTAGGGTAACCAGGGCGCATTAACTCTTTTCGAAGAATTAACTAGAATTCAACAAAATATATTCCATAGCCGTTGGCAAACCTGAGACAAAGTGAAAGATCCATCATTCTTCATCCTTTACCAAATATCAAAATCCCTTTCATCAAGATACGGCGGTAAGAACCATATAACCGAAAGATAACCGGGCTATGCTTGGTATTTCAAGTCGTTTCCAATTGAAATCAGGCATATCGTGAAAACTTACTATTTCGCTCTTGTGTCATCTTTCTCGCAATTTATTCCGCTGATTCGAAAAATATCGACGAGGAGCGGTGGAAAATGACGCCTGGAAGAACCTGTTCGCCTCTTCAGGAAAGGATCTCGAGATAAAATTGAATCTGGAAGAAACGCGCAGTGAATTCGGAGGCGATCGGCGTGAGAATCGCGTCAGTGGAACGCGTCTCTCCACTGATGATAATCTGAACGTCCCACTTTGTTGCAAACAATGCCCTCAGGTGCGGAACCCAAGGCGGGAAACGTAGCAAAGGCTGGGGTTACTCAATGCAGTCAACCGTAGGTATTCCCGCGTAAAGATGTCAGCAAAGATGGAACACTCCTGTGGAGTGCTAATTCGATTCCAATTTCTCGACTGGATTCTTTTCGCAGCCCGTGGTCGGAAAATTGGGTTGTCTGCTTTCCTTGGAAATAATATTGGATGCATCAATGTTGCAACGTATGTTATGATGCAGAAATATTAGTTAAGGGATCCACTGTAGTGTTATCGTGGAGATTTGCTGCAGATATTACCACATATCAGTTGGTTAGGGAACACCAATGGTGGAATTTGGAAGTCAGTTTTTAATTTGGTGTTATTTATACTGTTAATGTAACATTGTAAAAATAATATCAATCGGAAAGATGTCGACAGATCCTGACAAAATCAATTTACTCGGGCGTAAGTTAGTGATAGCACACATATATATTGATACCATGACAGTGAAACCGATCGTTGAATAAATACTGTAAAAGAATGAGAAGTTTATCTTGGGAGTATTCTGATACACATAATGATACTTAACAAAATTTCGTGTTATTTAACTATCAGTTAGTCATTATACTGTTAATAACAAATTCGTGGCAGAATAGGATGAAATTAATATCCACTGCAAGGAAATTGTGATTAACTTAAACATCGTCATCCTGCAATAGGGAGTATATCAGAGAGCTGGTCTGGTAGCTATTATTATTTTTGTGGTGTTATTTTTGTTGTATTTTTGTAAGCTATAGTCAGTGTATTAGCCAGTATAATATCTATATAAGACTTTTCCCGAAGTGACTGAGAAAGCGTAGTTTGCTACAGGGTATGTTTTAAATAAAATCAGATACATAGCGACAGATGAATTTTATTTCTTAAATTATAAATATACGTTGAATGTAGAACAGGTCATGTTTAATTATGCATTTTATCAAGATTGTATAATTTACCAAATTACCACTTCATCTATCATTTGTCTTTTGGTACGGGATAAAGAAAAAATGTATCTTTTATATACTTATGTCTCAGTCTTGTTCATGGCTGTGGTGATATGAAAGTTACTGAGGTATGAGTCACGCTGAATAATAGCACTAATTAAGGATTCTCCTTACGCAATGTTACGAAAAGTGTTGCTTGTAGAGTCATTGTGCTTCACTAACTGGGTTTGTTATGCTTATAGCATTCTGACTCAGTGAGGAAAGCAAGGGCAAACTACTTCACTTATCTTTCCTCGTAAGCCTAAAACATTAAAAATTTTACCGTTACATACATAGGGTTTTTATACATATTTCAAATAAAGAGGGTGAAGCATTTCTAAACTTTCATGATTACCAAGATTATTCAAACTCATTCCTTTTGAACCACCTTTTTTCAATACATCGGTTGCTACCACAATATGGCCAGTCCCAAGTTTGGCTCAGAAAGGAAAGGCAGACTATCCATAGAAAGCTTCCATGTAGATCGTGAGTATCAGAAGGAAGATTCCTCTTCCACGAACTTCAAAAATATCAGCGACCCGATTGTTGTAGCAACCGTTTCTGTGTATTCAGTCCCATTCCTAACTTTGAATTCTCCACAGACTCTTACGACATGAGAGTATGCGAGCCAAGTATAAATGCGGCGTGGCTAGAGCATTAATGTTTCTCTTATGAACCCATTCATAAGCTAGGAAAGAATTTTTGGGCGCGTCGCCCGTGCTTGGGCGGGGAATGGAAAGGTTTGCCCTGCGGCGGAGGGCGCGCTATCTAGCGGCGATTATTTTCTACAGCTCATAGACCACCTATACGTAATGGTATGTAAATAACAAGTTCCACCGAATGATACCAACCTTGCCACGTAAGAATCCTTGGCATATGGGATAGATTCGGTCAGGTGGGCGGAGAATGGTCCAATGACGTCATCCCGGATTTTGGATGGGCCGCGTCACGTGCCATGAGTGATGAGGTCGAATGAGATCCATACCGTCACGGTCTTGTTCCATTCGACGCAATTTCATGGTGCGCATAATCCGTAAGGCGAAATTCGTTGTGCTTCTCCCGATGGACCAATATGAAAGGATGACTTCCGAAATTGGAGGGAGAATTCGATGTGAACGCATCTGACGGATGAAATGACCCATGAGTTGATGTTATCCAAGGGCATCCAAGCTTTTACCTCCAGTGAACCGATTGAGCTTCTACAAAGACTTCGCAGGTTTTAGGGTGAAATTCGCTCTACTTAAATGTAGAAATAAAAATAATGATGGTGATAAAATTAGCAATAATAATTCGTCTAAAATCAATAGCTCGATATTTTTATCACAATAATTTTCAAAGGAGTGTAATGTTTCACTTTTAAGGATCCTTACCACAGAAAAAAGCTACTTATTCATTTCAATCGTAAATCAATTCATAAATTGAATTTCAGTATGGAAAATTTAGTGAATCGTTTGGAGAGAATTAGGTTTTGGGCCACGGTAAAAATGCTTTTCATCAAACACGTTTTTCATGTCGTTTCACGTCGTTCATCAAGTCTTTCTAGCCTGATAAATAGGTAACGATTCTTTGCTCACTTGAAATTAAGTTATGTGCTCGAAAATAGAATAGACGCCTTATTTAATGTAACGTATTCAATCAAAGTGTCAATGATATTAACAACATTAAAGGAGATTAAAAAAATATGGTTCACAAATCAAACTGATCAGCATTATGGGCTCAAATACGTGATTGATCTCTTCTAGCGTCAGTTGATGAAAATTCATTTTCTAAATCATTAGCGTTGCTATGTGAATTATCCACAGTATTTATTACGCATCATTATTGGAAAAGAAAGATTTCCCTCCGATGATACGATTCTCTTTCGGGAGCATTATAAAGTAGGTGATAATAATGTTCGTCGAATTTAGCCACTAAAATGAACATTCATATACTATGATGTTCTGATTGGTTATGAGCACTATACAAACTAAATATTTTCAAAGAACCGTCATTTGAATATTAGTTATCTTTCTCGCTTTCTTTAGGGGTGTTAAAATTATCAGAATTTATTTTGCGAGAGCCCCGATATTTTAAACAAGAAATTCGTCTTAAATATTTTATTTGCTTTCCATTGCTATTTTCAAATTTCTCTTATGGTAAACTCAGATTTGCTCAAGATTTTGAAAGACGCAATGTTTCGATACGTATTAGAGAGTGAGCGATTGTTCCAAGTTTTGAGAAATATTACCATGGGAGCGAGAAATATAGCGATGAGTTGAGTATATGAAATCGATTTCGGCTGTTCTATTTGTTCCTCCAATTATGAATACGTTCAAAATGAAAGAGGTGATTTTTGCTGAGATGATCTAATGGATACAGACTTGGAAACAAAGAGGACATAATAAAATTATGCTTTATTTGAAAGTATCGTTCAGGATTGCATCAGCTTATCACAAGGATAAATCTGAGAGCATGCCAGACAACATGTGAAATGTCATGAGGATCGGAAATATCACGTCAGTTTTCCACATTGCGTGAGACGTTAATTACGTTAATCACTAGAACCCGCCATTATAAAAGAATATCAAATGAATATACTTTATATAATGCTAGTAAGCGTCACCGTCAAGCATGACGGAACTTAATCTGGTCCTTCGTCAATATTAATAAGCATCTACGTTGCTATAAACAAACTTGGTTGTTACAGACGCCTAAACAAAAAAGAAACGGATACATCAAAGATAATTTTAAAATGATAATTCTAAATTTACTAATTAAAGATAATGATGTAAATCGCGTTTTTTGAGGTAATTAATTTGAATGAAATTTGCATTTTTTGTCATTTTTTCAGCATCATTTGTTCATTTAATTAGTATTTTCATTGTACAGCTGGTTTAAGATTCTGAATTCCCGTTAGTTTCCTAATATACGTCTTTCATACTGTTCATTTGTAATGTGTATCAAGAATGATCAGTCGCTATACATTTCCTTTTACCTTACTAACCGGAATGACGTGAGCAAGCTTTTGGAAAGCCGTGCATCTTAAGTTGACATAATATTCAAATATTGCATAATGTATCTGATTTCTTTTACGATATCTCTAATGATGTGTGCGAATACGTTTTGCGATGCACTGACTTAGGCTACGGTGACGTACATCTGTCGTAAGCAAACCTATTAATAGGGAATCCCCCTGCTTGAAAAACTGATCGCTAATGGCGCCATAATAGGTTTGGTCGATAATTTGCCAAGCTCGATTTCGATAATCGATCTTTTCGCATTTCGATTGCTTGCGATAAATATTACACCTTCTCTGACGATCTATGGGTGTCAATTACTCCACACATGTACAGAATTGCTGGGCGTTCTTCCCGGATGGCATACCCGCGCAGAAACACGCCTGTGCTAAAGGAACGAGGCGACCTTCCCCTCAATTACAATACCTCGGTAAATTGGAAATAATGCAGACACTTTAAGGTCGTTGAGTCAACCGTCCATACCTATTTTAGCGCGGCGGACCAAGATTATCTCGTTTGACCAAAAAGAAATCCACGACGATTTTAAGAATGATTTGTATATTAATTCAAAACAACAATTTAAAAGAAATTTATTTTAAAATTATAGTCTAATTAATTTAGAATGTTAATTTTAAAACTTCTAAAGTGATCTATACCTGGAAATTATACGAAATATTTAAGAATTTAAGAAAATAGAAATAAATATATATATAATGAAGTTTTAAATAGTAAAGTCATCCTCTATATATAGAAGAGGATGTAATATCTTTCATTTTCAGCATAATTCCTTATATTAAGGAGAAATCATCCGTTAAATTACCGCATGACTCGTAATGTCAATATTGCTATTGTTAATATCATAAACCAAATAACTCAGTTTATTTGGCATGAGATTTAAAGTATCGGATTAACGGCTTAGCTTAATTCGTTTAAGAAGCAAAGAATATCCATCTAGTCGCTTTGTGATCTGTACTATTAAATTATTTTTGTGGCAATTTAAAATTAAAAACTGCATACCTCCGCGAACACGAAATTCCCCGTCACGCGCCGAAAGGCGGCTTGCAGGCTATTTACGTATATAGATGTAAATTAACTCGACAGTAATGTAAAACAGAGCTGCAGATCTGGACGTCGTTGAAACAAGGTCGGTCTATTGTGGTGCCGGGAATCCGAGTTTCGGTCAGTCGAGGTGTTTCTGGACCAAGAAGCTTTAGAAATGATTCCCTGGAGCATCAGCGTCTTTTAAAAATATCCGGATCCTCGCTGCCAGAGTTCTAATTCTTTCCTGACCGAATTTCGGCTAGATTTTTTTCAATCACCACGCTCCGCCGGTTACGCCTCTGAAAACTGGAGATAGAGCGGTCAAAGAGCTTTTCAGAGAGCTGGGGAAGAACATTCCAACACTTTTTAAAAAATCTTTTCCGTGTCAATTTGGAAAGAGCATTAGGATCGGGTTTTCCTTGGGCAAATAGCACCGGAATCACTTCGCATGGCGAGCGCCACTTTCACGGTCTTTTTCATTTGCAGCTCGCACTTTTGAATGCTACGCACGTCTCCATTGATCCGTGATAACGTTTTAGATCACGTTGATGATTATGTAATGGTTACGGAATCTGTTTCAGTTAAGGTTTCAGAAAAAAATTTAGGTCTTTTTGCGTAATATTAATTGGGATGATTTAAAGAACATGCGATTGAAGTCTTGACCAAGGTCACCTTAAGGAAAAATATCGCTCTCTTGATGGTATGATGTAATACCGGCATTACAAGGAGGGCCACACGGATGGAGAAATATGTGATCGTGGGCTCAAGATCGGGTAGTTTTGGAAGATATGGTTTCAATTCAAATTTCATGATTATTCATTTAAACATGAAAACAACAATAATGCGAAACATTCTACCTTCAGAAAGAACATTTTTTTGACCTTGCAATTCAATAAGCGATCAATCTTCTTCTAACATCCTTTTCACTATTAAATGTCTTTATTTTCGTATTTAAAATAATTGCGATTATTTTGCAAATAATGATTTCTTGTATCCTTTTGTGGATCGCATGTGGCCCGCCTGCTAAATATTGCATGCAACAATTAACAAATTTTAATTGCTGAATATAACAATTAGGGTTCTTATTTATTTTATTTTTTTTATTTCACACATATGTTACAGTTGGATTACTAGTCCGGAGGTAACAAATCCCCATTCCTCTCAATACAAAATACACTCAGACAAAATACAAATACCATAAGTTTACATATGTTATTTTCCATCCAAATTATCCCAACATTAAAACAAATTTTAGTCTAAATAAAAAAAAAATTATATTAGTGCTAATGTTTTAAACCTGTTTCTGAATTCCTTTACAGTTTTTGGTAAGGGTTTAAGTGCTTCTTCAGGCAACATATTCCATTCCTTTATTCCTCGATTGATGAAGGAGTATTTAGCAATGTCTGTTTTTTGCTTTCTCAATTTAAATTTTTGATCGTGATCTATCGTGATCGTGAAATTTACATCCCTATGAAGACAAAACAAAATATTTTAATTTTAAACAAAAATTGCAAATTACATAAAGTCATTTTTTATCCTTCTGCGATCGAATTAAAAGCTTCTTATGATGATGATACTAAAATTTGTTGCATACCTCACCAAAAATGCTTAGATATGGCACTATATTATTGTGTGAACATTACATAAATTAAATGAATTATTCAAGGCATTTCAGTTGTCTGGCCCCGTCAGGAGAATTTTTATCGTTATTTCTGTTTTATTTTAGTCTTCTGAAGTTTTAGTGGTACGAGATAGTGGCGTACTTCCCTTCCCTTTCTTCTGCACAGTTTGTAGACCTGGTTACAGTGGCTCTGGTCGTGACTGTTTATTTATATATGTTGCCAAGGCAATAAAGCTAATTCGTCCAAACATGGTCTAGTACGGATACGGATGACGTGAAATATCGTCTAACACTTAAAACAAGTAGATAATGTTGAACTGACACACAATAAATTTAAAAGTATTAAATGTTAATATATGATTCCTTCTGCTATTCCTAATAAATCGTGCTTAAAAGGCAGGATTTTGACCCTCTTTTCGGTTAACGAAAATTTTATCTTTTTTTTACCTATATGACAAGATTTATCTTACATCTTAAATCAAAACGCTAAACCCAAATTCACGTGGGTGCATCTTTGGATAGAAAATAAAGGATTTTGCCCCAATCGTGGATATGAACAACATTCATGAACATAATATTGTTAAGTAAAATAGTACCTATGACAGTGACGCATAAATGTTCTGCATGGAAGGCAAGAATTTCTCAGCCATTACTTTCTACTTTTCGGAATTTATTTCCAATGAAGAGCTATAATCTCGGATCCTCGATTACTTATAATAATGGGCGAATATAAAGTATTTGAAGTAGAAGTTTCTCTCTTATTCCGATTTCGAATATCTTAATGCGAAAGACTCTCGTGTTTAATTCAGAGCAGGAAAATATTTTTTGTATATGTTTTTAGTAGTTATCATGAGTTTATCTTACTTTAATAGTTGTCATATTTCGCATTTTCTTAATAGTTTGTTTAATTCTTGTAATTCCGGATTTCCATTGTTATTCTCGTATCTATTTTGTCACTTTAACGACTGTAACCTTTTATATCCTTCAAGAAATGGCTTCTTGATTACAAAATTTGCTCAGCGGCTATTTTTGTAGTGTTACAATGTTCTAAATTAAAGCAGGTTGTGAAGCTTAAACTTGTTTTTTTGGATGGTCCTCTTATCTTGATCGGAATGGAAACCGGTCCTATTATACAGAAGGCGCTTAAAACACTACTGAATCATATATGTGCTGAACCAAAGGTTTTGAACTTGCGTTTTGACATCCTCAAGGTTTCAAAACATTCGTACAAATTTTGCGGAGAAATTTTCCATGAAACTCTCTCCCAACTATGGCTCAGTTTGAACAATGGTCAAAATATGTAATAAGATATAGTGTATCTAGCGGCTTTGCGAAGGCAAGTTGAAAAATACCCAATTTACCTAGTAATGTAATGACTAATCGTGACGCCCCATGCTTGTCACTTAAAAGAATGGGAGCTAAAAGCGCGGAAATGTGTTGAGATAGATATGGTGCGTGAGTTGATTGTCCGCAGGTGGTTGCTTAAGGCTAACGGTGCTGCGTGGGCGGACCAGAAACGGAAGCCACGCACCATAATCCAAGAGTTAATCGAAGGAACGCGGTCCCGAACGGAAAACAGGAGCTTCTTCGGTCGATATGACCTTCTGCGGGAAAAGGTGAGAGGGAGAAGTTTCGCGCGCTAAAATGGCTTCACGAAGTTTATATTACCATGGTTATCTCGTAAATGACGCATGCGATTGTTTGGGGATTTTTTACAATTCGAATTTTGCTCCTGATTTAGAACCAAGAATGTATGTGTTGAATAATAATAATGACTTCATGAGGCGAAATTTAATCTTCAGAGACCTCTCTTACAATTAACCTTTAACAAGTCACGATCGCAAACAACCATGCCCTAACGAGGATTTGAACCCGGGACCCCGGCGTTGCTAGGCTAACATACTAACCACTCCACCATCGAGGCTGGCATTGATAAGGTATTTAGAGTGGAATTTAGCTCGGTTTCTTCTTTTACTTCAAGTGATATAGATTTAGGCGAAACAACCAAGCTATTATGGATGCGAAAAGTTAGCAGGCTATCACCAATAAGATGGAAATTATGGAAATGCTATTTTTATATATGATTCATGTTGGAAACAAAATTGAATGTGGCCTTTATCAGAGAAAGCTATAATGTACTTTTCTAACAAACAAGGTGCCAAGATGAAGTCAAAATGTAAAAATTGCGCCGAATATCACGCAGGACATCTGCGTTCTTTTTCTCTGTTATCAACGACGTACATGGAAGAATACATTACGCCTGAATCTATCTATGCAATATCAATACGTATTTACTCTACGCATTCTTTCCTTGTATCGGAAAATGATGACACTAATTCCGATAAATTAATTTTTCCATGCAGCTCTGACATATTTGGTACCCGCTCGTGCTGTTCACTTGAACTCACCGGTTTCCTCAAAAGCCGAGAAATCAATTCATCATTCATACGAGAATTCATCATCAGCTTGTCACAAGGATATATCTGAGAGCATGCCAGACAACATGTGAAATATCATGNTTTAAATTCAGCTGCCCACTTTTTAACGGTTGACATTGAAGGAGCAGAGTCCCCGTACACTTTTGTCAACTTCGGATGAATTTCCTTAGGGGTTAATCCATCAAAAACAAAGAATTTTATGACCGCACGATATTCAAGTTTATCCATTTTAACGAAAAACACAAAAGACGTCTACTGCAACAATACGTGTAAACAAACTACTTGATAGAACAAGTTGAAACTTACGAACTAATGACACGTGCGCCCAGGCAGGGATCATACATTTTCGCTGATTGGAACGCCATCTCTGTGTCAGACTTGCCCTCGTATACACAGTATTTTCAACGGAAAGATCATTTGAGTTTTGCAAATTTTAAGGAACGACTCTTACAAAAAGTATTAATAGGGAAATATGCAGAATGATAACACGATTCATGCCCTCTCCCTTCTTTAGGTTTGTTTTAGAAGAGTATTTCTTCGTTTGTATTCAATTGAAAGGGTTGAAAACCACTGCACGTTTTTCATTCTCTCTGGACTGCTCTACGACGGTGAGCGTAAACAGGCAAAAATCTCATTTCCACTGTGTGCCAAGGCAATAAAAGTTGTTATCTTCCCTTTTGGGTACTCCATGGATACTCAACTACTCTCTTCTCGATGTTGGATTCCATTTGCAAGTTGGGAACGTTCAAACAAATTGAAAGCATGTTATCGTACGAATCCGTTTACAAAATGAAAGCTGCGAGATATTTTATCAGTATTGCAAGGAATTTTGTATAACTTTGTTATCATCACGCGTTCTTTGTCACTTTTTACGCGTGATCTGAGCCTCAGAAACTCGCGCAGGGAAACCTTAAAAGTAGATTACCGCTAGACGCTGTTACTTGGATAAAAGATATCAAAACTTATATCGAGTGAGTCTTTAACTTTAAAATGTATAATGTATATATTTTTAATATCATACATATAAAATAAATGCTCAGGGGCGGATTTAAGCTATCAGAGGCCGTAAGCGCAAAAATCAGACTGTGGCCCCCTGTAGAAACTAAGTATAAAAATTCTAATTCTTTCATAAAATACGCAAATATACACCCCTCAGCTGCTTCATTATGGCAAGAATAAATGAGCAAATTTTAATTTATAATGCATAGTACTTCTATAAATTACAAATATATCATATAAACGTATTATGTCGACGCACTCAAAAAAGATTGTTTCTTGTAAGAAAAACAAAACAATTTATAGTACGGTGCGAAGAGTTCATAAGCAAAATCTGATCGAGGAATATGGATGAAGCCCTCTCCTGACGACTGTTATGCCTATTTATAAATCCGCTCCTGGTTGTGCCAATATGCTTTAAAATTGGAAATTTAATCAAAATTCAGTAAGTGATTGGTTTTGAACCGACCAAACAAGCGGTAGGTATGTACAATCTGTGCACAATGAGTGATTTTTACGTTTGAATATCTAAGAATTTATTGAAATTACCGGAAATACCTTACCGTCATTAAGAAAATGCTATTTTTGCACATCTATATAAATACAGTAAATATTCATAAGAGCATTTTAATCATTGTTCCGAGCTCGAGTGTGTTACGACTTGATATTGTGGATACCTGTAACGACGCTGTACGACCTCGGAGGTTCGAAGCGATACCTATTGCGGTAAAATTAAGATAGTTTCTGAATGACCATCGTAAATCGATTCGACATGGAGATTTACGTCAGGTCTCCCGAATAGCCAAGTGGGTTGCGAGTTCACCTTCGTTGAAAGCGGTCCCAGGTTCGATTGCCGGCGGAGGGCTACGAGCAAATGACCTTAGCTGTCGAAGCACTTTTAAAATCACCACCACTACTGATAATTTATGTCCGCAAAATATCGACATGGTATTTACGAGGTCATATTTCTTTTGAGTCGGCCTTATTAAGATTACTCAATAATTAAAAGTTTTTACCGGGTTAGGTTAAACCTTCTCAAGTCCTTGTCCCAGATTATATCGTATATTGTTTCTCATATTTGGTTTTTACATTATGCCAATGACTTTTTATGCGGCCTGATATTATTTTCGACGACTTCGGTTACGAAGCGGAAATATTTGATGAGGTTGCCATTGGATTAAAGCCAACTTCGAGGTCAATAACACAGAATCATCTGACATAAGCGAAAACCTTTATAACTCGCTTATTTTACTCAATGCCGTCACGCTTTCAAGCCCAACTCCTGTTTCTTTAACTGATAGTCTGAGCATATTTATATAATTTTTTTAGTGCCTGGTATATGTTTGTTTTTGTTAGAGATACCGTTTGCTATATAGGTAACAACGAAACGGTCACACGATGAAAGCTCATGAGCTAAAAATCACTCAAGAAAGAAGCCCACGGGAAAAAGTCTATTTCCCTAAAACCTAATGCTCATATGAAAAATAACCGCTTGGATAAGTGCCCGCATGGAAAGACAGATCATTACATATGGTAAAAAGACCCGGGAAAAATACTCTCATCATCGGCACGCATCCCGACGGGCAGATTATTTTTGGAAAATGTCGCTACATGCATCCTGAAAAGTAGCTTAAATGTTAAAAACCTAAACTCCGAAAGAATATCCATAAAATGTTGTTTAAAAATAGAATAGCTTTCCATTCTTTCTGGCATGACGTGCCGAATGACGCCGATGACCTACCGAAAGTAGGTTTCCATAACGTAAAGAATAAAAAAGATGCAACTTTTCATTCTCTACGCTAAAATAGCTTAAATTCGCTTCTGTAAATGGAGTTTTATTTCAAAAACGACAAAAATTAAATTTATAGTATGATTATTATGTCTTTTATCAACTGAAAGTAATGCTATTTTAATTTAAAATTAGTCAAACATATTATGGTTAGAGTTGGTAAAGAGGGTCTGCGTCATTGAAATTGTTGTATAGGGTAAGGAGATGTGGCTAAAACAGAAAATTAGTCGCTAAAGGAAGGAAAAAGTCGTTAGATTTAGCGGCAATTCGCTCATTGGCAACTATTTTCGGGATACAAACCCAGTTGCCAATAACATGACACCAAATTCTATGGCATATTCTTTCATTAATTTAAGCATAACACGAAGAGACTTCCTACATGCCATATTCTATGGATAATATTCTCGCGATATCTTCTAAAGTGTGGTATAGTATACCATTAATTTTCCAATTATTTACAAATTAATCGCTTTTTAGCTATATTTTCAACAATGACTGAGGTTATTTCTGCCCCAGATTAACGCGACGGAAAAATAAACTGAAGAAAGTGGGAAGAATAGCGTTATTCATTTTTCTCTTTAGTACAATCGTCTGAACTTTTGTTGTCGCAACCAACATTTTACGTATTGTTGGCAATGTAAGTATGTACATAGCTTTCCACATGAACCCATTCTTCCTTTTATATATATGAAGGATATAGCGTTCTGCGAGAACTGATCAATGCTGCTTTTGTATAAGGTAGCCATGTGTATGAAAAATGGGCTCGCATATCTCCGTCTCACGGGGATTCAAGCCATTTCGATCAATATGTAACGGAACAGTCTTAGATGATTGCTTTTCTTATAAATGGAAAGGTAGAACTTTATGAAGAAAAGGCAACCTATGACAGCCATTGGCGAAACTAGACCTCCTCTCAGGGGATTGCAGAGGAGATCATTAAATATACATAAATGATATATATTTATTAGTTTTTCGATCAGCGGATTTGCATCGGCCTCATTTGATCGACTATCGGTACTATCAAGCTATTGCCATAGTAAGGCGATTTTTCGAATTTTCCATAATTTACATTTGTTAAGCCTCGCGAGTAATTCTACGAAACTGTTCCAACACTTTATGAAGTAAATACGTAAAAGTTACAGGTAATGAATTCATCTGGTAGTTTTTAAACAATAATCCAATAAGATTACCTACAATATTATTCGACAAAATAGATGATTAATTTATAAAATCGTAATAATTTAACCACAGCTGTGGTTATTTCGCATGTAGACCCCCACCGGGAACTGAACCCTGTTTTCTATGATCAAACGACTATTTTTCCTTTAATTGTCATCATCAGAGGAACGATACTAAAGTAATTTCCTTTATTTGAAGAGAGTACATAATTTTGTAATTTCCACGCGCTTATTTTAGATAACTTAATTACTACTTTTATCCTAAAATAAACGTATGGAGATTACAAAATTGTGTATTCAGTTTCATGGCTTTCCACGAAGTCACGCCTAATCACACTGATTTCGCTCATTTATTTGATTAATGGCTCTCAAATGCTAGCAACAAGGGTACCTACTTAAAAAACAAATCCAGGAAAACAGCGAAACTATAACCATAACCTAACTTTTGCCAGTCAAACCAAAATAACCCTTCACGTACTTTTTAATACCAAATTTGATCTGAGTATATAGTAAATTTTCAGACTGTGCTGGGTTGAACCTAATCGTCAATTGTTTTGTAGGACTTCATAAAGGTGTCTATAATGTAAAAGTCTCCCTGCGATGTACGAGCACTCGTATAAAGCAGTAGACGATGACAAATATTAATGATCACTAGCTAGGAGATCCGCGCATCCCAGTTTGAAATATGGTTCAATTAGCTGAAACGAATTTTCCATCGAAGTTTACGAAAATACGAAATTTCGCTTTCTCACTGACAGCGAGATTTTTTGCTACTCTGTTTTCGCAAACAATCTGAGGGAAAGTTATTGCATTAACATTCTTCGTAACTTAATCCTTCTTTCATATTAGGGCAAGGTCTAAATGGAAGGTAATCCTTCCCTGTAAAGAACCTTGGTTTTCCGCACCCTTTTCATCCTGTCCATATCGCTCCTTGACCCTCCCACCTTGCGGGCGAAACAGAGACGCAGAAAAATGGTAGCATTCAGAGAAGCCGCTCTAAAACTGGCGCAACCGGGAAAAATTTCCATTCTTTCTCCATATTTTTGTCCCGTTCGACAATCACTCTAGCGTGGAATCCATTTCGTCCTTCACCCATATTTTTTTAGGCTTGATTCATACGTACGTGAATTTTTGTTGAATAGCTGTCGACCTCGAGTTTGCTACGCTATCCGAATGTCATCTGTTTTCTTGGGAATTACATTTTTAAGCTACGTGCCTTAATACATTTTTTATATTCTGTGGGTATCTGTCCCCACCAGCGTTTCACGAAGCATGAATCGACTTTATATCTTGTTTTTTTTTCCCGTGGAAATAAATTGCGCTCATCCGAAAGCCGTTTTCAGATATTCCGTCCGCGATGTACGCATAACGTCGACGATGACATAAAGACCTATTTGTAAATGGAATTCTTCATAAGTCAGACCATATAAAAATTGTTTCTAGTTTAAAATTATTGTGGCTTGGGGATAAAAAGTTTTCTCCCCGGCGGGGAATCGAACCCCGGTCTCCCGCGTGACAGGCGGGGATACTTACCACTATACTACCGAGGACATAGAGGTTTTAAATTACAAATGCAGATAGATATTTCTCTTGAGACGCGGTACATTTTGTATTAGAAGTCAAGAGTGAATCATTATGAGGTACATAATACGTTATTCAATATTATATTTCGTAAAATCATATCTTGTAATGTAATTCAGGTAAAAATGTAAGAATATCATGAATTCAAACTGGAAATGATATTATATTGCGTATTTATAGGGACATTACTAAAAGGGAGCTCGAGTTGGACTTTCCCTCTTTCATATTCTTGGCCCACTCGCTTCTATTGCTTATTGTAGTGCTTAGGTTTGGTCAATCCATGTTTTGAAAATCCTCTTTCTTTCCCTGAAGATATGCTGGCAGCGCCTAATCTAAATCCTTATTCTTAATCTTAATTTAATAGAAAAGCCTATGAGAATGTCCCACAAGTAAAATCTCTAGGACCCCTCTATTTTCGTTAGCCTTTCTTGACCAATATGAATGTGTTGTTGCCTATCTGCTTATACTCTTTACTTCAATGAATTTTTCTTGAAAATTCTTTCTGGTTGTATGCAATCTGTCACAAATCAGTAATCAAAGTTTTTATCATATTGCTTGCAATATAGGTACCTAGACCCGTAACATTTATTATGACTATTAGGAAATGGCAAATATTAAAATCGACTGACAGCTGCAAAATTATCCTTTATAGATACGTTTAGATCCATATAGATACGTTTTGATAATGGGATTTATAATTCCACTTCTCATTTCATTAAAATATAGCCTCCCAAATATTTAACAGCTACCTTCGAATCAAGCTTTAAAAGATGCGTCTCACCTCAGCGATATTCTCGTACTCTGAGGCCTTGACTTCTACTCTCGGAATAATTAACGACTGTACGCAAAATTTTTCACTCATTATAAGTTCCGTAAAGAAGCTCTCGGTCCATAAATCATCGACCCTGTCATCCATTTTTCTGCAGCGGAAGATCTCGAGGACGGCATTTTCCCTTTGCTGTTTTGTAGAAAAGCTACGTTACGTCATTAGAATGAGTCCAGGAAACTTGTGACGAAAGCATTAAATTCTGGGGAAATTTAAAATATAGTGGATGAACGTCAAATCAAACTGCTGCAGTATTTAACGTCGTCAAGGTATTCATTCTTTAATATTCATTTGTAGTTAAATGAGATCGATTATTGCTATTTACTAACTCCATATTAAGAACTCAGACTCATCGACTAACATAAAGCTAAACGACTAAGCCCCGGTGGCGTAGTGATTATTGTTACCTAGCAACGCCCAGGATCCGGGTTCAAATCCTGGCCAGGGCATGGTTGTTTGTGTTCGTATTTACTAGATTAATTTTAAGAGTGGTTCCATTAGACTAACATTCGCGTAAATAAAGGCATTATTATTATTATTTAGTCAATCGATAACTACCGAAAAACTCAACAATCGGCATTGGTCGTTATGTGGACAATTCTACAAAAACGCAAAATTTTACGAAAAATCGCTTTATACTACCTTAATTTTCGCGACTTGGCTCTAAAACAATATTCATTGACGAAAATAAGAGCCTATATAATTTCTTTCTTGGGTATTACTTCCGAATTCGTACGACCACTAATTCTAATTAATTTTAAAAAAGGAAAATAGGTTTTCAGTGCACACGTTGACTTATTTCTCATGGAAGTTGGTGACACTGGATAATAAAGTTTATGAAACAATTTTTTTTAATTAGTACATAAAGT
>KZ308489.1:611738-632575 GCA_000376725.2 Ladona fulva | reverse complement strand
AAATTTTTAAAGCCATTACCTCAAAGCTTCTCCCTGTTAAACTGAGCCTATGGGATGGGGTCCTCAAGTTGCCTCTTCCTCTAGTTAAGTGGTCATGCTGATCCTCTTGCTTCAAGTACCTGTCTACATTCTGATGGATGTAGGCAGCACATGCATATATATATGCAGAGGGCATAGTCATTATTTCATATTCCCTGAATAAAGGTTTACATGATTCTCTCCTGTGTACCTTAGCCATGACTCTAATTACTCTCTTTTGAATTATAAAGATATTTTTCCAATGGGGGGAGTTTCCCCACATACCATAGATATCAGTTGCTCAGGAAAACCATGACCATCAAATTTATGAGAGAAGATTCTATGCTTTCCTTAGATTCGTGTTTACTTACGAAAGTTCACTACGAGTAAATATTAACAGCGCTTGTGTTCGATGTAGAGTTACTACATTTGAAGGGAGAATCGCGATGAATGACAATTCATAAAAAAAGACTAAATAATGAATCAGCAATAATATCAGCCTGCTCTGCTTCCACGTTTCAAGTCCCGGGTTCCCGGATAGCCTAGTGGGCAACGCGTTCGAATTCGGTGAAAGCGGTCCCGGGTTCGATTCCCGATGGGGGTCCACGTGCGAAGTGACCTTAGCTGTCGATGCACTTTTAACAATACTACTACTACCACTACCTTTCAAGTCCCATTATTATACGAGTCCAACCAATTGAGAACACTGTGGCGGACGAAACTACCGGGTTCTATGCTTCGTTTACTTTCACACGGACGCGATTCGCTGTAAATATTAAGAAAACAACACCACGAATCTTTGACGCTTCAATATGTTGTCCTAGACATATCTGGTAGGTTTCACAAGTGTTTATGCTTGGAAAAATATTCTGGAAATTGTAAAATAGGATATTATGCCGCTATTCTCATTTATTGTAAATTATCTAGGAAGTATTGCTGTAAATAAACTTTTTGTGATAATTGAGTTTTGTAATCGTGTAGTGCTTTGATGACATTTACATAGTATGCGTAATAACTTCTAATATTTTCAATTTCAATAAATAATAAAATAATTTCTCAATCAATGTCAATTATCAATCTCGATGTGTATCTTACTTTAGGGGAGGAAACAAAGAATTTAAAAAATGACAGATCGACAGGATTTGTAAATGTTCCAAGACCAAAGTGAGAATTCTTTAAACATTCGTATATCTGTCTAGGGCAAAAAATGTAGTCTCCTCTCAGTAAGTTTTACGAATGTAAGTTAAGAATCTGTTTTTCTAAGAAAGGTAGAAGAATGGCTATTCTCAAATGAGAATACAGAAGACATTTTGTAAATGCACNCCTTAATGGATGAAAATAATTTTCTATTAAATTGCTATTCAAATTAAGATTCTTCCTATTATATCCTAATGAATGGAATATTATTCTTGTTTCTCTAGATACAAAATAGATAATATTGCACCTTTAATTTATTTCTTTCTTAGTCTTGCTCATTCTGTGAAAATACGAAACTACTGAGGCATGAATATTGCTATTTGAATGCTATGAAAAGAGCTATTCATAAGTACATAAATTGAGTTGCACTCACGTGAACAATATCCGCTTATAACATTCTGGGTAAGTGACGAAAACAAGGTCATACTCGTACAATATCACTCCTTTTTGGCTAGGCCTAGTATACAGTAAAAGTATAAAATACAGTTTAATTACTATCCCCAATACAAGTATTCGTAGTTGCTGTACATCTAAAATTGAATTTTGGATTGTTTTTCATACTTCAATTGCAATACAATGGAATTCCAACAGATACGCTGCATAAAGTTCATTAGGGCCTGGTAGGCCTCATTTTCTCACCGGAGTTGGTAGCTAATGGTGGAGGGGTTGAAGACAAGCAGCTGGGCTGGTTTAAGAACCATCCTCCCTGCTGATGACTTCCCTGACATTTTATCTTGCAGTGGAATGTTGCCAAATCTGATTAGATGTTGAATACTAGGTGTTAAATTAGTTGAGTAGATTGGTCAGATCAGTCGAATTGTCAAGTAATCCATCAAAGTCAAATTACCTCACTCCTCATCTTTTCTACTACACCTTATTCCCTCTTTTATTACCTAATGGTGGAGGGGTTGAGGTTCAAACCGGTCATCAGCTTGAATACTCCGCAGACTGCAATATGCGTATCCGTGAGTTGCTATAACTAGCTATGAGTTGCTGTAACTATCCATGAATTGTTATACTGAAATAACAGAAGTTCGCTTCTTATAAGTTTGGATATCGATTCCTACCGTTTCTTCCTCATTCCTTCCAAATATTTCATCGTCTCCCTTTCACATACCATCGATTGCCTTTTACCTTTCTTTCTTCAGTCTTTCCCCACTCTTCCCCGTATCTCTTACTTAGTCTCCCTCAGCCTTCCCTCCTCACTCTTCCACGAAAAAGCGCGTCAATTTTCTCGATGTATATACTCCTCGAAACGAAAGAGACGCTCCAAAAGATACAAGGAGGAGGAGCACAGTTTTAACCGGAGCGAAAGACGATTCTGCTTCGACGAGATTAATTTATTTTCTACGGTTGCTCGGGTGCATGGATGAATCCAAAGGACTCGCGCCTCGCTGTAGCGCTTTTTCGCTGTGCAGATTTTTTAGTTAATCCGCGCGTCTATCATACGTTCAGAGTCGTAGATCATTAGATGGATTTATTTTCACTCATTCTGAATTTTCATCTCGTCACCGCGCGCTCTCATCTTGTGACGTCTTTCAAGATTGGAACGACGTTACTCCTGGGACACATGAATTTTGACATTTTAACGAGGCTTCAATTCGATATTCCGAGATGAATAATGCGGAATAATCTTCCGAGTTTAACGAAAAACTTGATGTTATCGATTAAAAAATAATTCCCTCAGCTTGAGTGGTGCTCTTTTCTGGGATGGGAGGTGCAGAAAAAATTTTAGAGGAAAGGTGGCAGAGCTTCCCTCGTCGTAAGCATTTGATCGAATTGAGTTTTGAAATCTTGAAATTCGGTTAAGATTCTTCCTCAACTTTTTCCTAAAAAAGATATTACCTACTTCACGAGTTATTTCATTCAAAGAAGGAAATGGGTGAAAGGTAACTTTGCAAATTAAGGTGTGCGCCTAGGAATATTCCCAAAGAGAAACAGACGTAAAAACGTTTGATAGGACCGGGAATTGAATTGCCAACAAAGTCTCCCAAACGGCATATCTAATTGCTCTGGCACATTAGCTCAATTGGTTAGAGCAGTCACCCAGAAAGTGGAAGATCCGGGTTAGAGTCTCGGTACGTCAGTTTCTCCTTGGGAATAGAGAGCTCAAGCTATGGGATTTACTATGAAAAAGAGCGCTGAGTAAACAATTTGGGTAAGTCGGAAAAAACTTGAGTGAGTTGAGGGAAAGCCTGAGTAAGTGGGGAATTTGACCTAAGTTGAAGGTATGGTTGAAGCTGAAGGTTGAAGTATCAATGCATTGTGAAAAGGGTTTTAAGTATGGAATTTTAGGACAGATAAACTCACGGAATGTTAGAAGACTAATGCATTTAAGAATCTTGGCTCGATGGAAAATGTTTTTGCAAAGGTGGATAGTGGCCGACTGTTGTCCAACCTCAATCTATAATTAAAAAAAATTATAATTGCAAGTGGAATGTTGAAAATACGATAAACCTTAGAGTAAATCACTCATATTTACCATTCCGATATAATACGGTAACATTCTTGGCGCGGAGGTTTGCGCTTCGCGTTCCTCAGTTCAGATTTCGTGCTCTAGTTCTCAGTGATCGTTGGAACTCATTGGCTGGTACACTTACTGAAGGGTGGTGTCACCGCGTTGACATCTTAATGACCGATAAAATGACCCATTACAGCAAAAGATTCATTACTGGATGGAATTTCATCTTGGATTAGAGTTCACATGAATCCCATCGCTACAAGTGTGTCCACAGATAACGAAAGACCTCTGATCCTAGCCAGAGGCTAATGTACTGTTTAGTTGACCGGGTTGCCGTGAAATGTAGGACTAGGCGATCTAGGCTTAGGGCAGGGGTGACGACTTATGTCACGTTAGGAAAATATCTTTACGGGAAGAAGACGCAGAACTGTGACGGCGCTGTTGTTACCTTAAGCAATTCTTTTTTTCGCGGAGAACGGCATTGCGTCGATGAGTTATATGAGCGAAAGTAGCGTAATGCCCATGATCTATGGTTTCGTAAGCTACGTGAGAAAGAATTATGTGATTTTCCAAGGTAAACTTACTTCTTTCATAATAATAATAATAAATTTATTAATCCAAAGACATACATAAGTATATATGGGACACGTCAAAAAACAACATTTTACAAGTTTAATTACATTTACTTCGTTGATCATTATAAAGTCTATACAATAATATTACAACACCATAATTACAACACTTACAGAAAATTAGATACATGCTTCGGTCCTACTACACATCGGAAGTGCCCTTCGTTAAAAATTCATTCACATTATAAAATGCTTCAGCAAGGAGATATTCTTTCAATTTCTTACAAAAGGGTACCTTTCTATTATTTTTTATTGACAAAGGTAATTTGTTATAAATTTTTAAAGCCATTACCTCAAAGCTTCTCCCTGTTAAACTGAGCCTATGGGATGGGGTCCTCAAGTTGCCTCTTCCTCTAGTTAAGTGGTCATGCTGATCCTCTTGCTTCAAGTACCTGTCTACATTCTGATGGATGTAGGCAGCACATGCATATATATATGCAGAGGGCATAGTCATTATTTCATATTCCCTGAATAAAGGTTTACATGATTCTCTCCTGTGTACCTTAGCCATGACTCTAATTACTCTCTTTTGAATTATAAAGATATTTTTCCAATGGGGGGAGTTTCCCCACATACCATAGATATCAGTTGCTCAGGAAAACCATGACCATCAAATTTATGAGAGAAGATTCTATGCTTTCCTTAGATTCGTGTTTACTTACGAAAGTTCACTACGAGTAAATATTAACAGCGCTTGTGTTCGATGTAGAGTTACTACATTTGAAGGGAGAATCGCGATGAATGAAAATTCATAAAAAAAAACTAAATAATGAATCAGCAATAATATCAGCCTGCTCTGCTTCCACGTTTCAAGTCCCGGGCTCCCGGATAGCCTAGTGGGCAACGCGTTCGAATTCGGTGAAAGCGGTCCCGGGTTCGATTCCCGATGGGGGTCCACGTGCGAAATGACCTTAGCTGTCGATGCACTTTTAACAATACTACTACTACCACTACCTTTCAAGTCCCATTATTATACGAGTCCAACCAATTGAGAACACTGTGGCGGACGAAACTACCGGGTTCTATGCTTCGTTTACTTTCACACGGACGCGATTCGCTGTAAATATTAAGAAAACAACACCACGAATGTTTGACGCTTCAATATGTTGTCCTAGACATATCTGGTAGGTTTCACAAGTGTTTATGCTTGGAAAAATATTCTGGAAATTGTAAAATAGGATATTATGCCGCTATTCTCATTTATTGTAAATTATCTAGGAAGTATTGCTGTAAATAAACTTTTTGTGATAATTGAGTTTTGTAATCGTGTAGTGCTTTGATGACATTTACATAGTATGCGTAATAACTTCTAATATTTTCAATTTCAATAAATAATAAAATAATTTCTCAATCAATGTCAATTATCAATCTCGATGTGTATTTTACTTTAGGGGAGGAAACAAAGAATTTAAAAAATGACAGATCGACAGGATTTGTAAATGTTCCAAGACCAAATTGCGAATTCTTTAAACATTCGTATATTTGTCTACGGCAAAAAATGTAGTCTCCTCCCAGTAAATTTTACGAATGTAAGTTGAGAATCTGTTTTCCTAAGAAAGGTAGAAGAATGGCTATTCTCAAATGAGAATACAGAAGACATTTTGTAAATGCACATAGGTGTTTTTGTATGTACTTATCTTAACTAAAATTTTAAAATGTAAAATTATTGTTATTCGATGAGGGCAGATGTAATTTGAGGTAACCACAAAACAGGTGTTTCTCTTAGGGTACCTATATTCTCCCTTTCCTTTCTTTCCTTCTTTCGTTTTCTTTCATGAAGAATAAATGTATATAAAGGGTGGAATAAAATGTATTATTATAATACAAAACATCTCGATTTTCATCCTTAAAGTAATTCATCGGTTTATAAATGACTTCAATATAATCTGATTTAAAGCCATTAACTTGATATTAATCTCCATGTGTACCCGACCTTTCGGTTTAATGCAGGGGATGCACTCTTTTTTATGTTTGTAGCCTGTTTCTATAATAATAATAATATATTAATTTCTCTTTTGGAAAGATACATGCATAAATGGAGAACAAAAACGAGTGGTGAAATTAGGCACCCCTGAGGAACGCTTTTTCTACCGAGGAAAAAAGGCAATTTAAAAAGATACCCTAGTTATAAAATCTATTGCTCCGATTTTTATCGCTGTATCTACATAAATACCCTGCAAGTCGACCTACGGCGTGTGGCAGAGGTGTAAACACCAAGCGTTCGAGTTACCTCTTTAGCTTATTGTTATCACGTATCGTTCGCGGAAAGAATGATTCCCTAAATCGACTTGTCTTTTATCTATTTATCTTATTTTACGCTAAATGTCGGATTGCCGAAGTTGCTAGGGGGTCGCACAATATCATTTACGTCTTCCGCAAATGTACTGTCCGAATTTAGCAAGCCATCTGATCGGTCTCTATGGCAGGGTAGGCACATAGCATTCGCAACGTTTTTCAAGAACGTACTACGAATTTATGGACCGAATTCAGCCTCTAACTCCATTCTTCATATCAACACTTACGTTAACTCCTTCTTAATAACAGCCTCCCACTTTTGGAACTCTTTGCCAGATAGGATTAAGAACTCTACTTCGTTAAGATCTTTTAAAGACAAACTATTTAATCATCTTTTTATTTCTAACCTCAATCTATAATTAAAAAAAATTATAATTGCAAGTGGAATGTTGAAAATACGATAAACCTTAGAGTAAATCACTCATATTTACCATTCCGATATAATACGGTAACATTCTTGGCGCGGAGGTTTGCGCTTCGCGTTCCTCAGTTCAGATTTCGTGCTCTAGTTCTCAGTGGTCGTTGGAACTCATTGGCTGGTACACTTACTGAAGGGTGGTGTCACCGCGTTGACATCTTAATGACCGATAAAATGACCCATTACAGCAAAAGATTCATTACTGGATGGAATTTCATCTTGGATTAGAGTTCACATGAATCCCATCGCTACAAGTGTGTCCACAGATAACGAAAGACCTCTGATCCTAGCCAGAGGCTAATGTACTGTTTAGTTGACCGGGTTGCCGTGAAATGTAGGACTAGGCGATCTAGGCTTAGGGCAGGGGTGACGTCTGTTTCTTTATATTTTATTTCTATTTGCTTATNGTACACCATGAATCATCTTTGTAATGGTTACCGATTTTTCGTAACAATTCTTAGTGCATCGCCTCTCCCTGAACCTTTCCTAATTCTTGAATGTAATCCTTACCAACACCTCCTCAGGTACCACGCATACGTAATCTTCAACATGACGCTAACAAAGATGAGGCGATTCCCATTTTGCTCACCTACATTCATATTTTTTATGGGAAAGCGTTAACATATTCTTCTGGGAAAGCGTTAACCTACGCCCTTTGGTGTGCGCTGTTTTGGAGAGACATGGGGGCGGAGTGTAAGCGAATCCAAGGTCAGCGTGGGAGGAGTACAGGTGGGCACGTGGGGAGGGACACAATCGGATGATTTAACAATGGGAATTTTCCTCCGTGTTGGGCTAAAGGGAGTAACAACGTCGTTTCGGACTATTCATTCCCACGTCCATTTCGGGAACCGCGCTGCCAGCGCCATTATTAATGGTTATTTTCGGAAGTAAGGATAGGGGATCTTCCGCACGTCTCTCTCTCGCGTCATTGGAATGCGCGGAGTGTTTTCCGGTTTTTTGTAGTAGTAAAATTGAGTGTATCACGTTTGAAGTTGGGATTGTTGTAGCTTTTAAGAAGTTCGTGGTGACGTTAAGCAATGACGGTGGAGTCTGTCTGTAGTACTACCTCCACCATTAACTACCACCATTATCTTTACCAATACCTCCACCATTAGCTACCAATAACTTTTCTGTAAGAATGAGGTTTGCAAGGCAAGATTAGTGAGAAGTTTTGTCTCTGCTTTTCTTGCTGAGTAAGAATGCAATGAAAGGAAGACATTCATGTGAATGCAGCACAACGGCCCCATGAATATTTTTTTATAGCATTAACACATTCACTGCGGATAACTCCACCTTTGGTGTGATACATGCATTAGAAATGGAGATATCCGCAGTGAACGTATTAAAAAAGAACTGGCTAAAATAGTCACCATTGTGTTATATTACTCATACCTCAGTAGCTTGGCCATCATAACCAAGAGCAAAACTGATGGCTCTTACCAGACGAGTTATTGAAAAATACAGTTTTCTCCATACCGTACCAAAATACAAAAAAAAGATCCATCTATCAAAATATGGTTTAACGGCAAATGAACGAGATTGAAGTAAACACATAAATAAAAGTATACTGAATGGGAACAGAGCTTAACTGAGTGAAATTGAAATGCATCACACAAGAAGTATGTGTGATTAAACAGGCGTGACAGTGTCGGTCAGTTATGAATGTGAACACAAAGGAAGGCTGCGGGACTAGACAGAAGATATATTTTATATTAGCTGTAAAGACGGTAGCTTTAGCTATGGAATGGGTCTTACTAGGAAAGGTGGGGAGTTAGGTACTTTACCCTTGCTTTCCTCACCGAGCCACAATATTTTATTGGCTAAGTCCACGAGTCCAAAAGCAGCACAATTACCCTACTAATAACCTTTCAATAGCATTAGGAGCGACAGAAACAAAAGCAATTAATCAACATCATTCATAAATACGCGATGAAAAAATACCTTTATATTGCATTCCCTTAACAGTGTGGAATTGACGTGGAAAGATAATTTGCTAATTGAAACATCTGCCTAGAAAGTGGAAGACCTGGGTTCAATCCCAGTCATATTACTTTTTCCACATCTGTCTACTCATCGATTTTAAGGCGCGCACCTCTGTGTGCTAACTCAAACGCCTTTTCCTTTCCCACGTACCTATATAAACTGAGGAAACGTAAATATTTTGGCTTTAAGAAGAACTATCCCCGTCTGCTTATAGTTCTTCTACCCAATGTGTACGATCCCGTCTTCGGGTCGTACGTTCTACTTTCCCTTCCTAGGCTTTACTGTGGGTCATCTTGATAGCCTAAGGTCAGGCAGACCTTCAATGGCTTGACGTGCTTCTTCAAATCTCCTCCTCGCCTTTCTCCTCTTCGCTATTCTTCTCAGGTCTTTGTGCATCTGCCAGCATAGAATTTTCTCCCTCGTTACCGCTGCTCGCAGATACGGAAGGGAACATACCGAGGCAGTTTTCACGGAGATTCTCCGTCAAAATTATTCATGAAAGTCGTTTTTCTCAAAGGAATAAAGACACCTATCCTCGAGTAAATCGCGGGTTTTTCGAGGGGAATTTCAACGTCGGCGTCGAAGCAGAGAGGAGCGAAACGAGTTGCACAAGTGCGCGTCTATCGAATAATTAACACCAGCTCGCGATGCGTCTGCTAGAGAAGTTGACGGGAAGACTTGTCGTTCGAAGAAATGTCCCCGTTTTCGTTCTTCAGACTTGTCAACTCGATGGGTTTCAACCCTATGTTTGCATGTCTGTCTAGGTACTCATGATGTGCTCGAATGTCATGGCTTTTTGTTGTTGGTATGTATACTACCGATATAATGGAATTATTATCCTTGAAACAAAGGAGACTAGAAGCCAGACTTCGTTTGATTAATTCAGACGTAAGCCGTATGCGATTGCTACTTCGGCCGATCCGAAAGTATGCGTTAACGAAGAGAAGTAGACGCAAGGACAAAATCGTCTGAAGAAATCATAGCCAGGATTTGTCCATGGGGGGGTTATAGCCATGGAGTAAACACTGTCTACAATCCAGGGGCATAAATGCTTCCACCCAAAGTCTAATGAAAATAAACATGAATTTATATTAACATGTATACCCTGCTATTCTCCAGCGGTGTTTGTATGACATAATTGTGAGAGACCATCCTCTCGCATGCTTCCTTTGTTTATTTTTGACTCTGTCCTCATGGGAGGGGGGTTGAACCCCCAAAACCACCCCCTTGACTACGCCTCTGCACGATAGTAATAGGAAAAAACTTATGCATGGTGTTAGTGTAGATGATGATGAATAATTAATTCACAGATATTACGTAATTGGCAACAACCTTGTGTTAACCATGGAATAAATAAACCGCTCCCCAGTTAAAACGCTGGTTTCCTGGTCGTCCCTTAATTGTTTTGTTTATCATTGGAGTCTTGTCCCGTTTATTCGATGTAGAAATTTGGAAACCGTAACTTTTAACTCGTTAACTGCGGATATCTCCACCGTTGGAGTGATAAATGCATTGGAAATGGAGGTATCCGCAGTGAATGTGTTACATTACACCTCGCTATATGAAGTAAATCTTACGAGCGTGCTTATCACGATTACCACGCAGTTCATCGATTGCTTTAATCGGTCAATCTATATTGAAAATAATTCAGAATTACTTTAAGTATCTAGATACTTAGGGGTTCAAAATGCATCTTGTGATAAAAGCCCGGGACGAATCCCGATAGCCAGGAAATAAGGACAACCTACCTATAGCCGTCTCAGCAGGTGGTATTTTTAATTTGGCGCAGTAGGCGTTAGCTAAATGCCTCATCTACACATGGGAATCAATAAGACTATGCTAATAAATTCCCAAAAACAAATTGTTCTGCTTTTTCACTTCAACAAAGAATTTTATATTTGAGTAAGTCTAATTAATACGTTTATAGAATATATTACATTGCTTACCTCACTATATAACGTAAAAAAGTCTTCCCGACAATCATTGTAATTTATAGAACTACTGTATATTGTAATTTAAACCTTGTTATTCTTGCTATAGGGAAGCAAATGAGATTTCTATGGTATGTATATGTGTATCTTATGTAGAAATTCGAAATTTTACTCTTATTCTAATCAATAAATTTTGCTAGCGTGGACTTCAATCTGATCTCTTTACTTAGGGTCTCTGATCGCTTAAATCCGTCCCTGATCATCCCGAGAACTGCGATAACACATTTCTTAATGCCTATATGGTGATGTCACTCATAGATTGTTTGTGAGTTTCCCTGTTGCGTTCAAGACGCCTTTTCCAGTGTAGGCAATTCCGATATTACGAAACGGGTTTTCATTTTTTCGTTCCGTCGCATTTCCCCAATTTTGCTGTCAGAGTTCCCCAATTTTGAATTTCCATGAGTCATCTTGGTTTGCTAGCGTCCTTCCTTGTTTTCCTAATCGTTGAAGCAATCAATTAATGGAATTTAGGTTTGGTGTGTGAACGCACATAGGTGCTAAATTAAATTCTAATTTTAAAGATCAACGATATTGGAGGACATTTTCTGCGCTAAAATTTGAGTAATGATTAAAAATATTTATATTTTTACTGTATGACGAGCAATGAAGATTGGAATTGCGAGATACAGAGAGATAAATCGTCCCATCGCTGGACGCTGCATTCAATCTCACGAAAAGAAAATAGTGTATTAGGAGGATTCATAAAAACGAAAAATTCTAGAAATAGGTATACTATATGAAACCTTTTAAGATTTCATACCTGAAACTATCTTCGATGATAAAAGTAGGAACATCTATTAAATACACTCGCTCTTTTTTCTTAATTTTGTACGTTCATTATTTCAAATTAAATTTCGAAAAATAAAACTAGTCTGCAGAGGAAACGAAAGTGAACTTAACGGATATTTCTTACGTAAGTTACTGACGTCGAAAAAATAAAAGTGTCAATTTATAAATATGCACGGCGGTGATTATTATAAATTAGTAATGTGGCATTTTCTATTGTTTCGTGATCGTAGCACTATTAAGTGCTTGGTTAATGAGTTATCAGTAAGAAATATTGCCTCTGCCTCCTGCCTTGGCTTGCGGAGTATGAATCTAAATCTAATATTCCTGTTTAAGGCGACTGAGTGCCCATTTCCGAAGTCCAGGTGTTCGCTTTCTCAAGAACGTTCCTTTAAGTAGGCCTCACGTGACCTTGCATGTACGGTATAAGGAGTGTCTATACTAGATTCTCAGCGTTTACAACTGTGAATTGCTACAGACTTCTTTGTTTAGTTCAATCGAATATATTCTTATGCAATGCAAAGTTCTTGTTTGATAAAAATTATTCTCGAAAACACGAAGAAGAAATTCGGCGAGCAGAAATCGATATTAACCAGACGAAACAATGCATTTAGATCTTTTTTCGATAAGTAAACTCAGTCTTGATCAAAATAAAAGTAATTCAATCCGGAAGGCTTTTACTTGAAAGACGGTGAGTCATCACGCGAGGAGGCGCTTCATAAACGCATTGATTGTCTTGTCGGACATTCATCGATTCATCCGTGTTACCATGACAGCGCTGGCCATAACAAAGTAACTCTCAAATTCGTCTTTTCGGACGGGAAAACGCTAATTCACGACGCGGTGAATGGCTCTTTCTCGTTGCGGATGTTCCGCTTTCGGATGGGATCCAAGAATGGAAATTGTTGGGATTATACATATGAATTACCATCTGGTGTTCATATCTTCGAGGGTAGTAGCGGGGTAGCCATCATAAAACTGAAATTGATTAGAAGCCTTGAATGTTTCTTTGAGTTTTGTTACATTATGGCGTTAATGTGACAAACTATAAACACAAAATGTGAATTGGATTGTAAACTGATGACAGCTGAAGCCGTTACAATTTTAGATTATTTTACGACATACAGTGATACATTGGCAAACGAAGGTGATGAATCGCATTCGATAGTTGAAAACTTCGTCGGCCGAAATGGGATATCTTATTGAATCCCAAATCGTATAATAAGCATTAACACTGCCAGAAAGCTACCAAATTTACTACTGTCAGATTGAAAATGCTAGTATAAACCTGGACTTTGACGCGCTCCCCTTTGATGACTGGCCATTATAATGGAAAATTTTTGGAAATATTCTCGCGTAGATATTGTAGGAATCCAAGCGTATGAAAATTGACGTGTATGGGTAGATGAAAATAATTTTTATTTTTAATTCTTAATTTAATTGGAATTGATACACATTTTATAACTTTAAGCAATTTTCTAGTCATTTTTGACGACTAAAGCAGATAATTCCCAAGGAGAAACGGACATGAAAAAAGTCTGACGGAACCGGGAATTTCTCCTTGGGAATTTTCCTAGGTGCACGCCTTATCGTGCCAAGTATGTACCTAAAACCCTTTTCCTTGTAAAGCTGATAATATCCTACTGCAAAGCTTTACATTACATTTGAAGAGTATTTACTATAATTACCCTGATTCCTTGCTTCCGGAATGTGTTTTCAGTTTGATAAAAGCTCAATGGAAGTTGAGCGTGAAACAACGAGGTGGAGTAACGCAAACAGATGCCAAGAGACCCTGATCCTATCCTACTTCGGCTTATCTCTCTGATTTCACTGTCACTCAGTGGGTGAGGAATAGCTTTCAGAAAAGATAATCCTTGTACAAGCAAGGATTTAACTGTTATATTACATAATCTTCACAATCTCTGCTTATCATACCGGCAACTTGACACCTTTTCTCCGTAAAAGAGAATCCCGTGGCTCGACCGATACTTCAGCGCTAATTAAAGCACGCTAAAGATTGCAGCCTCCTCTTGCGCTTGGCAACCTCACGAATTCGGAGAGTGGTCACTTCTTCCGGAATAAGAGAAAAATGAGTAGGTGAAAGCCTTTTTTATCCCTTGATATTCCTTCGCGGTTGTTTTCTGCAGAGATCGTTTCGTCATGAAAATCGTGCTTTTATTTACAGCGCTGATTAGAAGAGATCTCTCTTTCATAAAGTCGAAGGGTAACTCGATTGCGTCCTTAATGATTACGATGAACTTCCAAATTTCAAAATATAAAACCAGGTAGTTGCCAATATGTCATATTATTTTTCTGTAACTTGCCGATGTTTACGAGATATATAATATTTCCTGACATTAGACTCCTATGCTAATTTTCTTAACTGGTAACTGGGATCGCGTTTGTTTAAGAAGGCAAGAGCTCTTTCGTTGAATACAGTTATTTAGTTTTTGGCTTATAATTATTAAGTCAAATAAGGATAGACCCACAAACTTTTGTGTAGGAACATTAGCCTTTACTTGAGAAGTAGTGCTACGGTACAGAAACGCATATGCAGTACGGGTATGAAAGTATTTTTTCCGGTGAAAATCAAGTGAAAATATCGATTGAGGTGATAAGGATGTGATTTTAAATTAGAGGTTGATTTTTTTGTAGCTGTATATCGCTCACTACACAAACAACCTCCTCCTTTCTAATGAAAGGAGGACTTTGTTCGTGCTGCTTTTTTAGGAAAATTTTATTTGAGGTACATTCAGGATTTTCTTTTGATATATATTTGAATATATTTCTTGGGCGAATATCGGGCAATGACCAAAATTATTAAGTAAGTTATCAACGTTATCACTTGGCCAGAAGTCTAAATTGCGAGTTATGTACGAATAAATAAATAATACAAGAAAGTATTCCTTCTCCATTCTATCTTCGAAAATATATATCAATCCACCCTTAAAATCCTCTCTTAGATTGTAGCAAGCTTTTCGCTGCTGAATTTACGAGGGCATTTATATAATTTAACCAGCTCTGAATTTAAAATTGATGGGACAAGCGACATCTGTTTGTTAGGAAACCCTTCGTCTAGCCACGAAATACAACATCTGATGTTTTACGGAAAGAATTGCGTTGTTTATAACGAAAGAGGAATGGAGAGATTTAAGTCGTATTTATATAATTCCGTTTCCGGACGCCCAACAGGTTCGGGACTAAAAATATTTCTAATACTCCATCACGACACTTCCCGTTGACTAAATCTTCAGCGGTTATCGACTCATTTATTCGATCCTCGTAGGGCTCTATTTTATTTTTTTACTAATCGGACGGTGAATAACCGGAAGTGATGCCACGAACCAGCATTAACGAAAAAGGAATCAACCTCCCTTTCTCTCCCTGCAACTCCTCGCCACGAAAAAAAGGTTGGGATCGATTTTTTCTCGTATCCCTCCCACGCCAAGAAATAAAGGGTACAGAAACCGTCGCTCTTAATGCCGATGCGGCGTTGAAGAGGTCAACGTACTCCCCATTTCACTGTCCGTCGCGCAAAAGTTACTCATATATCCTCGGTACACCTGTATTTTAGCAAGTTAAATTATTTACTAGGTTCGGAAATTTGTATGGAGATGGCGGATGTGGTCTGTGATGTTTAATGGACGTCTTCTCGACCCGACCCACTTTTTTATGTACTACAATTAATCAATATAATACGTGTATACCGTATATACTTGTGCATAGATCGACCTGTAGATACAAAATTTCAATGAAAAAATCAATGGTCGTCCTATACACGATAGAACTACGGGAGTCATCCAGAAAGTTATAATAGTTTCGAAATAAAATCTTCGCAAATAATCTTTAGATGATTATCATTAGGTTGACTATTATTTACATGATTTCTTGTGTAACACGTATATTTACTCGAAAAATTATTTCATTATTTTGGTAAATAACGTTTACTTATATTTTAATTGAGAATAATTTTAATTTCCCATACATGCCTTTGTGATCTAAAATGACCATAAAATGAGTAGGTGAATAGCCCTTTTACAAGTAAAGGCAGCACAAAACGAGATTTAAGTTTCTAATGGATCATCAAGATGAAGTACATCAATTATGCAAGTGCAAAAAAGCGAGAGATCGAATATGACCAACTTCATAGTATCTGAAGCTTGGGAAAACATTGTCATTATGCAAAGGAATAAGTTAAACTTTGTAATATCCACAAGATGTTTTAATTACGACCGGTTTCGATTACAGCGCCATCGCCAGGTAAAAACTATTGGAAAATACTTTTTAAGTCTGATTGCGGTTAGCGGTTGCACTTAGTAATCACTGCCATATATACCTGAATTGAACACTTTAAAATACAGGATTACCCGTTGAACTCGTTATTTCCTCAAGTTTCTTTCCGCGGTTCTCTCACCTTTTGCTTTTTAAATATATCTTTCTACCAGAAAAGGAACGGCGAGATTTACGGAGTGATTTTTTTGTCAAGGGGTTTGTGCCCCTTTGTCAGGAGGGTTTCATTAGTAGAGTCTGCGTCCGTTGTCAGGGCGGCGGTGTCACGTAAACTTGTCTCAGTTGTTTTTCCCCTATGCTCCAGTGTTTGGCTTGGTTTCTTTTCTTCCTCGGCGTGGTTCTTTACTCAAGTCACGTTTACTTCATCGCCCAAGAGATGGGCATGGAGCTTTTGGTCGAATTGATCTTCGTTGATGAATAATGAAGTAGTTTTGTGCTCGTATTGTTAATGAATTATAAAACGTTCTTGTTTATTGTGTTTCACATCGGCGACAAGTTACCATAACGACGGGGCCGTCGAGCAAACATTCAAGAAAGCTTTTTCCGTTCTTTTCTATCCGCTTTATTTTTTCGGTTTCATATGCATTGAGTTGGTATTGTGTCGCGGTTATCCGATCTCTTTCATAGTGAAGATTCATGTCGTAGGAAGTACCATAAAATTATATCGAGATGAATTTCCGTCAAGTTCTTATGCTAAGAGGAGTGAACTGTTTCTTTTTCACTCCGAAAAAACATCGGTAAACTATTATCTTCCATTCATACCAAACAAGTAAAAATGAAATCGATTCCTGCGGAATTCCATTTGCTTGCCTCTATGAAAGCCTTTCCCTTAATATCTTACGAAAGCGTGCGTGAGATGTAAACTCTGAAAAGCCATTTCGATGGAATGATACCCTCAGTAACAACTCGAAAGTTCGTCCATCTCACGAACATCTGTATCCCATTTTCTCGTGTAGCATTAAAAAGGCACATTTCGTTGATTTTTTACTGAAACATGTGAATGTGAACTTCAAAGACTCTACCTTTACCTTCAATATATTAGCTTAATGATTTTTTAACGAACGAATTTCCTGACAAGTTAACTGGTTTTAAAAACATCAACGTCGCAATTTTAGTAGTATTAAGTCATTTTAGCGTTAAAAGCTTCAAATTGAACGCTTCAGAAATTGAACTATACTATATTTTATTCTAAAAATTTTGTTTGATTTATACCTGAAAAATCGTTTCCTATCGTCGCAGTTGGAAGAGAAAATACATATCGTCTGAAAAGATCCAGTTTAATTGACTGTAGTTACGGCCTCATTTTATTTTGAAAGTATGGTTAACGAGGAAGTTTTCGTTGTTATGGATTTATAAAATATTTCTCCGCTAATTACGTATGTGTCATCTGCAGACAATAGTGCGAAAAGTAACTTGTTGTTGAATGGATCTCGGAGAAATCTTTATCCTTAATGTTATGCATCCCGACTCACAGCATTGCGATTGCCTTTTCTTAGGTGCCGGCAATCCTCAGCTGTTGCATAAATACATACATAAATTACATACGTAAAATTAGCAGGTAAAAATACGAACCCGTGACAGTAAGTTTAAAAATACTACGCCCAATGAAGTGAAAAACTAATAAAATTTTCAGTAGCGATAGTAAATTTGCGAGAAAGAAAATGGAAAATACACAAAAACTCAAAATTATTTGCAGGTAAATGAAAGCGGTCATAACTATGGTTTGCAAACATTATCACTGAAAGAAAAGAAAGTTGGAACACAGCTGTTAATTAAATTAAGGTCTTAAAACCTGTAAAACATTACCACCTTGTGATATTAGCCCAAAGTATAGCATAGTATTATTATATTTAAGGCGATTAAGTTTGATTATTGATGATATTAACTACAGCAGAGGAATTTGTTGAATTTTAAACAATTGTTTTAGAAATATATACGTGTAAAGGAGATAAGTGGTTAAGCGGATAATCATGGGTAACTTCATGATACATAGCGTTGCGATATTTTACTGATACGTTAAACATTTTTAACGTTTGTAACCCTGTGCATATGTCATAAATAAAAAATTGTCGCTTAATTCGGTGTCGGCTTAACTGGAGTCGGTCAATATGGTGTCGGGCAATCCAGTATCGTTCAAATGAGTTATACCAGCTGCTACAATCAAGCAATTGGATCATCCCGAGATAAGCTACGTTCGTCTCAATAGGTACATCTTTTGGTGATCAAAGGTTTCTTACGAACTGTATTGCCCTTAAAGATTATCCTGTAGATACGACGGCCAAACAAGCCTCCCTACAGGCCCTCAACACCGCAGAGATCGCGTGATTTGGAGTAGTTAGTTACTGTGAATTTTACGTTCCAATAGAGGTTGAAAAAAGAAAGCTTGACCCAGTCCGGGACCTGGGAACGAATTAGGAAGGGAGCGATTTACATATCTGGTGGAAGAGGCTTACAAGGAATTACAAAAGAACCGACGAAGTCCGTATGCTAAGGGAAAAGACCGTTCTTCCGAGTGCTGATCTCACCATAGGTGAAGATTGGGAGGGTAACGAACGGCGGGAGTCGTTTTTGTTTTGTTCGCCAAGTTGAACGGTTTTGAAGTAGGTCGAGGAAAGAAAGGATGCGGTGGTGGAATTATGCTCGAGTCACGCCATTATTACTTAGCCGATAGAAGAGGGATGATTGTGAAGTACCTTCCGTGCATAGGTGGAGATTTTGTTTGCCGGGGATGCACTCCAATTTGAAGCGGTTAGCGTATGGGATAGGTTATTCTGGGAGCAATTATGGCTGTCGTTATAATCTTCTAGCCGCGGTGTGCTAAAATAGGTAACTGGAGCACTGAGGGTTCATTTGTTTTCTCAGCGATTCGCGCTGATGAGAAATTGCGAATATGTATCTCATGTATGGATTTTGAAGTGTTTCTGTCTCTTTGTATGCATTTCAACGCATACGTTTCATTGATTTCTACCAAATTTCGTATGCTTGGCCTTTACACCGAAAAAAGAACGCTGTGCAACGCTGCTATATGCTCAATGGTACCGGGTTCGAATCCAAGCTATTTGGAATGATATCCATTACAAATGTATGTAAAGTTCGTAGCAGTGGTAACATTGTTTAAAGTGCTTCGGCAGCTTAGGTTTTTTCGTAAATATGGGCTGTGGGTCGAACCCGGGACCGCTTTCACCAAAGGCGAACGCGCAACACACATGGCTGTCTGTGACCCCTGAAGTTCGTTTTCATCTCTTGCAAGTTTTGTTTCTTGTACAAAATTACATTAGAAATAATGGACCAATAAACTCGAGACCAGTGCCATGAGGAGGGATGTGAAAGAAAAATTCTCCTTTTGGATAGAAGAAGATAATTTTTGATTAGAACGTTGCAGAATTTAGATGAATACGAAATGTTTTCAACGTTTCATTCTCATGACTACCAAAGCTATCGTAGAACTCGCGCTAATATATTTTCCCTCATTTACCGCATACCGATGCAATTTAATCAATTTAAATCAAGGAAAAATATTTTTTCGTAGTTAATTTTTACATTTGTGCTTGATATAAACTTAATAAACGTGAAATTCCGCATATTTATAAAAGAACTACCGGTTCCGAAGCGCGGTATCATAACAACGCACTTTTGGAGCAAATTTGTTCTCCATAAAGAAGGGTGTCCAATAAAGAATAAATAGAATCTCAAAACGTTGCGGAAAACAGCCTTCTGCTCCAATGGTCCAAATTACACGTTTGGCTCCTGATTTATTTTATTTTCACTGTCCGTTTCAGTGAATTATTATCCGGTAATATTAGTCCAACAAAGATTATATATGTTTGATTATACATTAGTATGTATTTTATAAAACTATTTGCTCAAAGAAACAGTCTCCAGTAAGCATTGGGAGCTCAACATTTTTAAAGATTCACATAATTTGGAGGAGGAGTGTACCTTTAATTGAAGAAAAAGATTTCAGATTTTTAAGAGGTCTCTTATTGATTAGTTGGGTGTTTTTTCATATCAACTTTACTTCGCAGCCCAATATAAAACCTATTTACTACAATAAATAACTAAATTCCTGAAACTATTTCTTGCTCGAATTAAATAGTTAATATGTTGTCTTGTTCCATAAAAGGAAATACTTATGCTGTTTTATTAATTTATATCATGAAATTATACATATTAATTATATTATGGCTTTTAATTAAGTCACACCTTTCAATATAGCTTATACAAATATATATTGTGACAACATTATCAAGAAACCACCAAGTTTGTGAAATCACGAGACATTCCTCGTTTATTTTTGAATTTGATGATAAATGACCAAAATTTAATCTGGGTATAGTGATGCTAGCACTACTTGAATATTTTTGTTATTATTGACTTCTTGTTAAAAATCTGTACACCCCGTTTGAAGCACATCTGTAAGTATGTATTTTGAGTAACACCAGGAAAAGCGTTTTCTTTTATTTAGAACATTAGGTCCTGAATGCGTTAGACAAGAGAATATTTTTTCGGTTTTCCTACGACAAACAAAGCTACAATTTTTTTAACCAATAAAATTGAGTTTTTATATTAAACTAACAATTCCAATGCAATCACAAAATCAAGTTTAATAACACCGTAATGAAGTAATAATTGTTATTTAAAAAAAGAATAGAATATTAAATTAATATTCGATGGAAATTAGTAAATTAATAATCAGTAGATAATTGTAAAAAATAATTCCTTGAGAAATAGAGCAATCTTTATCAAAATAAATCTTTTATACTTTG
>KZ308489.1:569211-611692 GCA_000376725.2 Ladona fulva | reverse complement strand
ATAAATTATTAAAAATAACTTATTTAACAAATTTAAATTTAAATTATTATGGAAAAAACTCTAAAATCTAGAAATGTATGTTCTTACCTTAGTTATTTGAAGTAAATATGTTTGAGCCACCCGATGGAAAGTTCAGAGGTGGAAACGGTCATTTATCGTAAATTTCTGCTTGGAGGCGACATAAATCAAAAGCTTGGGTACACCTCGGAGAGAAGAAAAAATGTTATCGGTTTGCAATATATATCAGCTGCAGCAAAAAGGATATGGTCTCTGTCCCGTCAGTATATTTAATCATCCGATAAAGCCCCCCGAGAATAATGGAATAGCTCGCTTAGGGAGATGAGAAAGGCGAAGTGATTACTTGCTCTTTTTTCCAATCAGAAGTTTTCCTTTGCCAGTACTAAAAGATTCTGCTTACATTGAGGTTGATTCATCTGCGTTTATGAAATGAATTTACTTTTAAGTTATCTACCGTTGTAAAATATCCGTGTCTCCTGTGGTTTTAAGTAGACTTATGGTACTGTGACAAGGAAGTGGTGTGGAATACTTCCAAACTTCAATTACAGCAAATATTTTTATCTTTAAGTTAAAGCACATGTCGGCAGTGCGTCAGACGCGGTTCGAGTTTCCTTTTTTCTTATTTTTCACCTGTCGTCAGCGAGAAGAGGCTATATTTATCGAAGACATTTTTCAATGGCACGTGGTGTAGGACGCATAAAAAACTGCCTAGCCTTTCATCCTTCGATGTATTCCGTTGGATTATTTTATCTGAGCGAAACTTGACCTTAATTCAAACCGATTCGTGATTGATCTAAAATACGTATGTGTCGTTCGAAATATTTCAGTAAGTGAAGTAAATGGTTTTCGTAAGTTATTGGGAATTCGCAGTTTCAGAAAAATTCTTGGCAAACGCTACTGCACTCTTTAGTGCCCTACTATTAGTAAGAAAGAGTGAGCATGGCAATATTCTATACGCTTAGAACATACATACTCGTATTTTATTCCTTTGGAACACGAATACACCAAAAATTAGCCGAATCGCTATTCATCAGCCGAGTTCAAAATCTGCGATAAGATCTTCGTTTGCTTAAAAAACCTGGTTAGCTAGATTATTTGTTAGATGAGGTGTCACTGTATAGTTTCGAGTCTATTTCGCATTAAGAAATATTTCTTCTTACCAGGAGGAATTATGCCAACGGAAAACTTGGAAATCGTTTCTTTGCATTATTCAAACATAATTCTCGATGCAGACGTCGTTTTCTTTGAATCTATAGAAGTTTTGGCTGCTTCTTCAGGATTTATTGGTAAATATCTGACGTTCAATTGTTTTCTCTCCCATCTTGAAAGAATTTACGTTGCAAAAAGCTCAATGTCACGCGACTGCATGCGTATTTAACCAGCAAACGTCTCTTAGGACGCAGACAAGGAAATGCTTACCATGACGGAAGGGCATATCTCTGGCTATATTAAATTGGGAGGTCCTATAAACAAGGAGTAGGCTTATCTCTTCAAGAGCCCCATTTGCCTCCTTCGTCCCATAGCATTTCCGGTTCCTTGGCTTGCATTCTCAGTATTCCCCATCCACTCTGGTCTCTCGAAAAATTTCCGACGTTCATAAAAGTGTATAACAGCAAACTGTAAATATGCTTGCAGTAGACATCGAGGTGACTAATCCTAAAGGTTACCAGCACGTGGGTCACCATGTGAATGCATTGTTTATCGCTAAAAGAATAGAAAACTGGAATGTATTCATCACGCGATCAATTATGAAATCTCTTACTAAGCGATGTGCGATTGTAAAAAGTCATGTGAGGTCATGCTTTGCTCCAAAGGAATTCTCAGAACAATTCTTAGGAGTTATGCGTAGAATTCTTAATGGTTTTAGAACTAATTGGGAAAGTTCACTACGCTTACACGCTATTAATATCGTGATCACGGGTTATACGAAAGGTATTTAGCTTTACTCGCAAGTTTATGCCACTAATGATACAATTAATTTTCAAAAGGCCTTCGATAAAATTGGAGTAGGCGCAATAAGATCATCATTATAATCACTACATTGAAAGTTGGGATGTACTTTTCTAGATTTGAGCCCACAGTTGCCCAGAAACTTGAACATCGATAGCTTATTAAAACTGAAGAGCAACTCTTTCCCTAATATTAAAATTTTGTTAGCACAAATCAGTGCCTCCGCCGTTTTTTTTTGGTGGCAATAATAACCAGCACTCCTCAATTCAAGGAAGAAATAGAGAATTTTGAGACAGTGATTATTTTTTATTAGAGAATCGCGTCTTACACAGAAATATGCGAAGTTTATAGAATATAAAGGGCTGAATTAAAAGTGTTACGGACTTATTTAAAGGGAAAAATATTGGCTATTTACCCCTACTCTCTTTAATCTTCTGGCGTAGACCTGCTTTAAACAGAATTTCCCACAAAGTATTAGAATTTTGGATATCTTTGAATCAGATCGTTGGTTTTGAAATACCTTGTAGTTACTGCCACAAATAGTTATAGAAAAGGTGCCCACATTCGTAGAATATTCGGAGGGATACAAACGGTTTAGTCGAGCAAATCGTCGGTAAGTAATTAATAATAAGTAATCAAATAGCAAGTATTTGTAAGTCAGTAAATAATTTTCAGTCATATTAAAAATTTCAGCAATGAAATCCCTACCGACATTTCTACTTTACTCTGGAAGCTGTGAATCCTTAGGATCCGCGAACGACAATTCAGAATTGGTATGAGATGATAAATTTTGATGCAAGGATCTTTATTATGCGCACTATTTTATATATCAGTATGTGCACCTCCTTCATGATTTCCCTTACCGTTAAGTAAAAGATCTCGCGTTTGAATAGAAATTTTATTTCGATTCTCACTTTTCGGCGAACGAATAAGATAGATAGATGGGCCCTTTATTGGCGATGTTAGACCCATTTGGGCCTCTCTTCCACCTTACCTCGTATGTCGTCATTCATTATGTATAAAATGATCAATTAAAAATAAAATGAAAGGGAAGAGTGTGGGAAAAACCTTAGCAACAGAAGGTGAAATAACAATAACAAAAAACCCACGTTGCGGGAAAACACCCACGAAGGCTAGCGTGCATCTATGAAAAAAATGAAGTCGGTGCTTTTTGCTGCAATCACAAAAAGTACGTACTTTCAGCGTTCACTAAAAGCACGTGATGGAGATCAAAACAGCAACGAAGAGGCGAACGACCCGTGCACGCATTTCGTGCCGCCAACAGTCTCTCCAAGTTCGACCGATCAACGGAGGCATGCATTTAGTTTTACTGCATGCATCGTGGCGACCGGCAATCGCTTGCAGATGAATCCTAATCTCGCCTGGCGACAGCTTGAAATGCATTTGTATTAATTCCTCCTGTTTATTACCCTGCGCCTGCCAAAACTGTTTCGCAAGCGATCCGCTGTTTGTAAATAACGCCTCTCGCGTGACATAGACTCCTTTGTATAAGCAGATTTGGAAGCAGTTTCTTAGGAGGCATCCCTTAATCTAAGGGGGAAATGGCGGATGAAAGATAAGTTAATTTATTAAGATTTTTACGAGATATGGGGCCGTTGGGAATGGGATATGCACGCACGCCCGTTAATGTGCGGGCCAGCCCAATAATTTGCAACGCAAGGCGAAAATAGTCATGCAGAAATGTTATCTCTCAGGGGAGAAAATATTTTTTAAATCTTATACCGCTGACCACTCTCTATTTGGAATTAGAGAACAAATAAAATTCGCCAGTTAAAAGAAAAACATTTTTACGACGCAAATGGTATTAAACAGCATGGATGTTGGTAAGAAATGAGGAGGAAGATTTCGAATTAGTCTTGAACTGCGATATTTCGCGGAAATCAACGATAAAAAAATCTAGGAAGTACAAAACTTGAATGAATACCGCAAAATTTAATAAATAGTAATTTAATTTCCTGTCCCAAATGCCACTCCTCAAAAGCCTTTTAGTTACATATTGAAACATATTTCCATTTTTAAATAATCATGTTTCATAGTATGATGCCAAAGGTTAATATAATGGAAAATATTAGCTTTTAATTCAATCGGAGGATCAATTCGTATTCTCGTATACAATTTCGATGTTCATTTACCTGAAAAAAGGTAATACATATCTAAAGAGCGGAATTGCAAATCTGGCGTTCCGATGGAAAAATATTCCCTACCCCTGCGCCAAGCCGTCGTCATAATCTCATACTCTCACAGCTATTGCCACCTGTCTCTTCTTTACATCGAATGTAAAGAGTATTTAGTCAAGTCAAGTCACCGGCTAATTTGTTTTTGGCACTTATGCGTGCTGTATATTTTCGTTTATGTAAACCAGACTCGATTCAATACGGACTTAGCAAGCTGCCTATAATCGAGGGACACCATGTTGTTCCACATTCCCTTGTCTGAAATCTCTTCACCCGATAGCGGTGAACGTAGAGAAGAACTTTGTGAAAAACTGAGCTGATACGAAGGCCTTCCCCAAAGAGCTACGGATCGATTTTTTAATTCGGCCAGCAATGTTTTTAGCCACACCATCTCTCATTTTCCCCTTATAACTCTCTCTCTCTCTCTCTTAGCCCTTCTCTTCCATCTCCTCACTATTTTTTCATCAGCCCACTCTGCCAACATCCTTGCGTAGTGGACGTAATGCTTACACGCATTTTCTCCCTTCCTCGTGACATGGCCGTTAATTTAGCGTTGTATTGTTGTATCCATGGGAAAAGACGGGGACGAGGGTTCGCGAAACCAGGGAATCTTCCTTGAAAACCTCATCCAATCCTCGATTCGGGTTTCGTGTGCCGTAGGGTCCGGCGATGCTTTGCGTGTTCCCCTCGGCGTAAATTTCGGCGGTATTTTTAGGCGGCCCGCTCGATGGCCGAGGGCAACCGTCAGTTTGGTAACCCCAACTGGTCGTTGACTAAGCAAGTGGACACCCCATTTTGGTTAAAAGGATTAGATGGAATAAAATTGGAGCAAATCGCTCGTAATGTTCGATCCAACTAATGTAATACATTAGTTTCCTCGCGGTTTACGGGTTGGCCTTTCATTTAGCTGTCTGAGGGAAAGTTATTTTTGTGGTGAAACTCTCCGAATCTTTTATCAAGATATAATCAAATAAAAGATACAAAGATCGTATACAAAAGAAATGATGGCGTTGAACTGGAGTGACCTTCTATCCTTCATGTAAAGTTGTTTTATGGAAAATTATTGCCAATAGGTTTTTCGGCGTATTTTCATTTCTTTCTATAAAATGGATTAATCTCTCAATAATATCCGACCGAAGGAAGATTGGGTCGTTCGCTAGGCGTTATCTTCTTAGTAAAAATCCCTTGTTAACCATCTCGATTGAAGATTTTGTATTATTGTTGATATATATTCATCATTTAAATTAAATTCAAAACTCACGTTGTCCTTATGTATGAATTTTAAATGCATCATTTGCTGTTTTTAACCCTTCTTGCTGACAAGTGTTCAATTTTCTTTTATTTCTCTTCTTCCTAATTTTACTTTTTTTCTTTCATTTTTTTAAGAGTACGAGTTTACCAAATACCATATATAGTATATGGTGAACTTGGGATTATTTGTTTGTAAGAAAATGTAAAGTCTCCCGTTTACGCTCTGAGTCGTTCCTCATCTAATTTAAGTTGGTGTGTTGTGACATTACTTTGTTTTCATTTATCTCTTAAAGACGTTGGTTCGATTTTACGAGCTATTTAATCTGTTTTAGAAGATACAGAAAGTGACAGTTGGATTAATTGAAAGTACGAGTTCAAACAAGGTAAATTTCCGGCGTTTCATGAACTTTGTATCGTGTTTGGCATAATGTTTTGAATGAAATCGATATCAAGTTACCTAGTTCATTGTTACTAATTAAGTCACTTAAGTTTTTTCGAAGTTTCGATTTCATGAAAGGAACTTAAAATTAGTATAAATTCATTGCCAATAAAGATTCGAACCAACCCGTAACATTCAATATCGTATTAAATATTTTGACTATGTATCTTTGTGTCATATAGTTAAAATAGTTTCAGAAATTCAAATATGACTTCTTGCACACACGCGATGAATTTTGAATGAAGTAAACATGTAGCAATGATTAAATTTTTCTCAGCTGTGCAAAGATCAACATTTTTCATTATAAAAAGTTAAACTTGATGCATTTCGTTGCTTGTTTGAATATAATAGGAGAAATCCCCTGCAATCTCTTTGCATGCAGAAATTTAGGAATTACGTTAGAAAATTTGGAACGAAGAATTCGGCTAGGTAATAATTTTTTTGTACCATCGGAGCTGGTTCCTTTTTATTTGCCTTAATAATAGTCCTTGTTGATAGTTGTTCTCTGACATTTTGTTTTCGTTTCTTTCATAAAAATGTATTGACTGCTATGGTTTTACTTTCTGCTCAGATTATGATACACTGGTTATCATAGCTATACGTTAATATGTAATAGTAATACGTGGAATAGGTGTAATAACTGTTCCTATCTCTATCGGAAATTTTAACTTTGCAATTTTCCAAACATAATCAACGGAACCGCCCCAAAAAATGTGACAATTCAGTTACATTGACTCTCTCAAATAAACATTACTAATTTCATGCGAAATTTCATTTTTGACAAACTCCTGCCTATAACTATGTATAAAGAAAAGGGAAATTTAGTCGCAGAATATATTCCAACTTCAAAATCGAATTCCATCGGCCGTAGTCCCCGGGATCTGCTATCCTGTTCCATATTGCCTCGTAGCTTATGAGGGAATTAATCGCTCGAAAGTCATTTGCATGTTTATTAAAAGCTGATATCGATCTCTGCTTCCACTACATTGCTTCCTGTTGAAGTAGTCCACGGATGGATAGGGCAGGCGGAAGCGAGCTCTCAGAACCTGAATTGCAGTTTGGCGCCACTCGTGGAGGGCGCTTAGTATTTATACTCGTATTTCAGTATACATTTCTGGCCAACACAACACTGTTTGCGGTGAAAATATCGTCTGTGCAGGTGGGCGATGTTCTATCTAGCGCCGGTCCTGTGCAAAGTGTAGTAAAGTTAAGGACATTTATTGATATTTTGAATTAAAAGGATATGCTATTGTTACTATCTATTTTTTTAAAAATTCTGTGTATTTTATAATTTATATATTGTTTATTTTCCGTTAACTGTTTAGATATTTACTGGGAGTGTAATGGCTGAATTATGATTGAATGTATGACTCTGAGAAATACTATATGGCCATCATAGTATGTTTAATAATGGTCTAAACCAGGGGTCTTCAGCCTCTTTATGCACTAACCCTCATATTGAAACAGCATTTATTCTCCAGTTTTTGCTTTTACAAATGATTCATTTTGCTACTTTAGTATTTTAACAAATGAGAACCTTAAGTAAAAAGGTAAAAAGTAACCTTGCACATTAAGGTGTGCGCCTGGAAATAATCCCAGCGGACGTGAATAAAGTCTGACAGGACCGGGACTCGAGCCCGGATCTTCCAGAGCAATCACCCGTGGAAGGCCCGCGTTCGAGTCCTAGTCCTGTAAACATTTTTTCATGTCTGTTTCTCCTTGGGAATGTGAACCTTAATACCATCTTCCTTGCCAGCGCTCCACATGTCCCTCAAAACGCCACCAAAAGGAGATCTCGTACCCGTTGAAGACCTATGATTTTGATATATGGAAAAAGTGGAAGAGTGTTAATAAAGGGAGAGGAAGACCGATATATACTTGGTTGAATTTCTGAGAATTTGAAGTAACTTTAAATGAACATGGAGAAATGAGAAATCCGATAAGTGAAGATAATGCCTATATACAGACGAGGGTTTTTTGATAAAACATCTTTAATTACTATGTAATACAATATAAGTATTAGTTAACCGCCTTTTTTGACTATGTGGGTTTGGTAAGTTTAAAGTGCTCTCCTGAAGCTGTTTGCTATGCTTTACAAGTGGATGTACATAGTCTTGATGCCTACGCTAATACTTAGGTTTCCATCAGAGTGCCTCTCACTTTCGCCTCGTTCTATAAACGTTTGTGTTTCCTAGGATGTCCTCTTTAAAACTTCCGGATTGATCGGCCCTTTCATCTCAAAATGTCTCGCCAGCGCCGGCGCCTCTTCTTTTGTTCAGTGTTCCCTGAATTTCACAGCACAGAGATGTTCCATTATTAGCCCTCCAGAGTGCAGTGGTTTTCGAAAATTCTTTGGGAAAGTTATCCGCGAAAAGTGTAGTGGTCGCTTTTGGATCCGGAGCGTATTGGAAGGCCTCGCAAAATTATGATGCTGGTGTGACTCAGTTTCGTGTTTTGAGTTCTGAGATATTTTCTTATCATATTCTATGGAAATAATAACTAATAATAAAATAAAATAATAATTAAAATAATAATAATAGTTTTTATTTACTTTTGCCTCCGCTGAAACAATCTCATCGATTTAATTTGCGAAGGTTGCATTATTTCAGTCAGTATCCTTCATGGTGCGAATTCCTTTCTATGATTTTACAGTACGGAGAATCTTTGTTATTTTAAAATTACTTGGGCGTGATGATTCAACTTAAGCTTCTAATGTGAAAGATTTTATGTCCATCAGAGTACACTTACGAAGAATACGAATAGAACAGAGTACACTTACGAAGAACGGTATAACGGTAAAATTTGGGAGAGAGTTGTTTAATAATGTCTTAAGTTTGAATATAAAAAATGGTTGATAGAGAGGAAGTAATTCTTCTTAACTATTTTCACCACTTAATCATTATTTACGCATTCCGATGTTTTTAGCTTATGATTCAAAGGTTGGGTTCCTTAACTGAGCCATTATAGGTCAAAATATCGATTTTATTAGCTTTATCTAACTCTATATCGAAGCTTTTCTATATTTTATCCTCCATAGCAACGTCGAAACACATACTTCTTAGTACACATATAACTATGCCTTTCGTAGTTTCAATCCAGCTCTGAATTGCAAGAATAAGGGGAAAATGCGTGAAATACAGATTTTTAGAATCGTCATAACGATCTACCGTGGTACAAGAAAATATCACGCTAATTTGAGCATTTGTAAGCTGAAACATTGTGAAACTTTGGAACCTAAACAAATTGAAAGTTGCCAAAAGCACTTTATTACGACACCAACCCGAATGACGTGCCAATATTACATTGACTTTTATTCAAATGAATATTCTACCCTTCATGCTTTGTTACTGTAGAAGAGTCAGATAATTGACAACAAAGTACATCATTGACGTGATTAAAACTGGCTTCACGAGGTCGTTTCATCACGTGGAGGTGATGACATTATCCGTTGATATTGCTTTCATCTAGTACGTCTCATTAAGTCCGACAGCTTCAGTTAAGGGAGACTATTTTTCGAACTCTTCGCTCCATCAGCCTTAACTTTATTTCGTGTTTTTCTCCCTCACGTGTCGTGAAAGTGGATTATCTTCCTGTTGCGTTTACCCGAGCTTAGGGGACTTCACACGCGATCTAGACCTACGTTCAGCACACAGGTGTCCCTTTTAAAATATTCCCATTTGCTCCTGCTCCGTTTTTTTGAAATGTAGTTGCTGATGCTATTACCTGTATCAACGGTTCCCGGAATTTTGTTAGGCATGCGTATCCCTTGACAGACGTTTTGCGTGAAAACTAGCTGGAGGCAGGCATGTAAAGAGATTTTATTTAAATATACACAAACTGTAATTATCTATATTAACTGTATTGCGCCCGTGATTACTACTAATTACTCCTAGAAACGTTTCAGTAATGAAAATTATCATAACTGATGCTTTTTTAGTAGTCAAAACCAAAAACCTGGAAATAGCCAACTTTTGTCATCTGCCGATGTAATACATGTAAACTGGTTGAGGGAATGAAATCTTGTGGGAAAAGGAAAAAGGGTGTGAGTCAATAGTGTCAATTCTATTGCATTTGTAATGCTAGCATGGCAGTTTTAAGCGATCTCTAATGAAAATATAACGCTTGGTTTCGACCTAATTCTTTCAACGTATATCTCATCCTTTATTGTAATAATTAAGGATTAGAGTATCCTATATAGAATCGATTGTGGAAGACTTTATACCATGTGGAAATACATGGAATGGATTCTGAGTAGAAAAGAAAATCCATACCTACATACATTGAAAATGAGTAAATCGTGATTTTCATTTCTACTTTGGATTCATTACTATCATTATTATTCGTCGGAAGATACGCGAGATGTTATGTAAAATATTTTAACTTAGCGTTTGATTTAATTTTCCTTTTTCTCTTCAATCACAGGTGAGGCACTCCTTCAAACTCAAAATTCCTCTTCCTGAAATCGAAAGGCGAGTATTGGTGAGTGTAACTCTTCGAAATTTTGACTTTGTTGCGTTTCATATTTGAAGATGTCGCATGCTAATATTAAAGAGGAAAGTAGGTACCTAACTTCGGCCAGGATGTGAAACCATCATTCCGGTTGAGTAATGTATCACACCACTCAGAATACTTTCCGATTGGACTAAGGTCGCAATATTGTGCAGTCCGTCTATGTGTGCTGTGAAAGTTTGGGATTCGTTAGCGAATTATCAGTCAGGAGAAAGTCAAACATTCAAGGTTTACGAACACGTAACTTTTTGGTGAAAGTAAGTGTATTTCCATTTATCGTTGAGGACACTAAATACGGTCCATATTCGAGGCATGGGAAATATTTACAAGAAATGGGAGTGGCGGCATTGCTACAACCGCGATGGCGTGTATGTTGTAATAATAATTGCAATTCAGACATGCGAATTCTGCGCAAGAACCGACAACAAGAACACAAACATAGTTGTCATTTATTGATGAATGGTAGCTATTTGACTAACGGTTTATTTGACATGATTTTCTTTATCAATAACATTTTAAAAAACTACTTTTGTTTACTATTTTCTAAGCTGCTAAAGAGGATGTAGAATATTGTTATTCGAAAGCAAAATATAATATAATAATTTTGTTCGTATAAGATATAACGTTCCCAATTGCCAAGTTGCGAAATTCTTAATTATGCGACCGAAATGTTCATAAAGCCTGGAAAAAATTCTAATGGCTTAATTGCTCATTGTGAATTTTAATTAGTACTTCAGCGATTAAATTGAATTGTTAGATGTTTAAGGGCTTGCTCATTGCATCGTATACCAAAATATTCTCTAATAAATGTTGTGAGATGGTGCGAATTTCACCTATGAGAGTCTTTAGGCGCAAGGACCACTTTGAGGCCCCACTAAGAGATTATTCGTTGTAAAAACGACAAAACGTCCTTTTATGGGCCCCGGCGAGGCCTTCAGCAAAAGCCTAGGGCACCTAATGGTAAATCCGTCACTGGTCGTGAGTATGTACTATCATTGAGTTTGATGAAACACGGGTAAATCAATGTTTACTTGGAATCGGAATATGATTGCTTGGGAAAATCGTGAAAGTAATTTAACATAGGTACTTATACGGTCAGTTCGAGAAAACACTGAAATTTCAAGAGACATTTTTTCCTTGGTATTTGAATTTCCTTTTGGCAATCGAGTTTAGTGTAACCAACCACAAAACCGCTAATATGATTAGCATCATGTTGTCCTGTTTAGAAATATGAAATTATGACAGAATTAAGAAACTTCCTTCACAAGAGGATAGGGAAAAATTCAGTGCAATGAAGTAACACTATAGTACTGTGAGCTATGACAGCACCATTTTACGGGAGATAGTCAACCATTTTGCGTAAGACGAAAATTTGTTGAATTCTGGTAAAATAGTGATAGCCAGTTTAAGAGAGTGAGGAACCAATATTTTTAACAAAAAGACACGATATCCTATACGATCCAAAATCTTGAGATCTGCAAGAGCAATCCTAGAATGCTAGCAAGCTATTTTGCCTGCGAAATCACTTAGCTTAACGCTTCCAGGTTAATGAGTGCGAATTTCCGAAATAATATTCCACGTTAGCTGAAGTATCACCTTATCTTCCATTTAAACGGTTGTTATTTTAAATACATGGCCTTTCAATAAACAGTGCTATAAATGCAAATTCTTTGTTTGTAGAATTATTCTGTCGGTTTTCAGATGTAAATGTTGCATAAACAAGGCTTAATGGCAACAGCTGGTGACGTTTCTATAATTTTAAGGCATAATATACCCTGACAGTCATTAGCGAATCCCTGTCACGCACTTTTGTTAGCATAGTATAGTTTATTGCCCGTAGGCAAAGTACAGCTTGCATGGATACGTTAAAAAGGTAATACATTATACCCTTACACCTTTCTTACAGAAAAATATCTGCTATACTGTTTTCATTACGTATTACTATGTTATGTAATATATCACACAAAAGGATATAGTAATAAAACGATATAATAAAATAGCATGATATAGGTCAATTCTTATTATTATGTACATAAGCTATGTACTCATTTACTGAATAGAAGGATCCTTCAATAATAAACTGTTTTAAATTATTTTTAAATATAATATATCTTTTATGGATTGTGGCAATTTATTGTGAAAATTCGCTTCAGCATAAAATGTCCCTTTCTTATTCAATTCTGTTCCATTTTTTCGTATATGAATACCATTTTTTTAGTCTTGTTTGGTAGTGATGTATATTTGAATTGAAAGTCATAGACCCCATGTGGTGATCTTGTCAGTGGATATCCAGCCATATTACAGGGATCTTCCCTAATTTGTACCTTACTGTTTACGAAACATTTGTGCCCATTTAGTGCCTTATTAGACCGAAGAGCAAATAAGGAGGAAGTTGATAAAAAAAGAAAAATCGAGGGCAGAAGACCGCGGACATGGATGGTATTTATGGCTCACTGCTGGTGTCTTCTTCTTGGCAAGCCACAAGTGGGCGTGGCCTTCTTTTCTCCTATCATCTCCTTCCCTCTCTTTCTCAACTCTCTCTTTCTGGGCTTCTGCTTTTTCTCTTGTATATATAAGATTCCAGGCCTTTCTTTTTTCCGTGACCCCTTTAACTTCTGCCGAATCATCCAATGCATTTCCCCGCTTCGAAAATGAAATCGTTTTAATGACGTAAGAGCAGCGGGAAACTGTCTTTGGTGCCTTTTAAGATTGCTTCTGAACTCCTAAAATTCATTATCTATCGGTGGTAAATTATTCAGTTAAAAGTCACACATATTCGTATATACATTCTCATTTAGTTCCAGACTCTAGGTTGAAATGTTGAAAGCTGACAAAATCTTGGTAAACTATACATTTTTAGTTTAAGGGAACTTTTAGGCTATCTTAGGACGTAAAAGCGACATCGCTGTATTTAAAAATTGCAATATGAAGACCTGGTACTGTAATGCATACATAAATGGAATTTCACTTTAGGGCCTGATATTATAACGTTTTAAGTTAAAGTGAAGTTCAGAGTTAACTTCCATGCTAGTTCATCATCTATAAAGGGTATTAACTATAATCTTCAAATCAACTATAGAAAAATGTCATAGTATCAGGTCATAAAGTAAACATTAGTTTAAGTCCATTTTAAGTATACATTATAATACCAGGCCTGCCTGTCAGTTCTCACTAGACGGACCAAATGAATGAAAGAGAGCGTAAAATATTCTTTATTAAAGACGGGTGTAGGGGAAGAACACGAATTCTACCGCGATTGTTAGCTGTCAAATCGCTATCATTTTTGCGGGTTTCCTGGTCCCACACATGCATCCTGGTGAAATCTCAGATTGACGAAAAATCCTAAACTCATACGCCTGTTGGGTAAAGATCCTATTTACGACACATTCCGTTTACGGGCGGGACGCAGGGCATGAATTCAGAACCTCACTTTCCTCCGTAATAAAGTCTGTTCGTATTAACTTCTAGCTCCAAATACTCGTCGTATCTTTTGCAACGCTTCCCTATCTTCTCCCACCTGCTTCCTCCGCATCCAGTCTTTCGCTTTGGCACCGTTTCCCGCTCCGTGACCTTAAAGCGGTGCTACGGCAGAGGAAAGAAGGGCGTGTGACTATGCTCGTGAAGCGCTTAGATGGGGAGGTAATGTGGGGAAGGGAGTCAACCGAGTGATGCCATAGGGGAAAGAGTTAGCAAAAGCGAGCGGTGAGATTCGTCACGTGATGACCACACCCATCTTCTTGTTGATCTCGCGCCGAGCATCTGTTTTCATTGCTGAAGAGCTCGAATCCGATAGGTGGCGGTTCGGTCACTAGGAGACGGGTCTTTGTGAAATACGGTTTGTTTAGTTAGTGAACGACTTTTTTTGGCAAGGACTATACCATTCACTCACTTCCCGTGTGTAACCTAACGCCTGTCATCCAATGAAAGGTTTTGAAATTGCAATGCGAAATTAATAGATAAAACACTGTGATAACCCAGATAACAAGTACGATTCATTCCATTTTCACGTTCGTATGCCGTAGTTAGATTTATTTAGCCTATTATTACGAAATAGGTTACAAATGGACAATTGTCCAGGGCACAATTCCAATCGTGTTCAAGAAAACTGTACAGCATTACCTATTCACACTAAAAATTATATCTCCTAACGAATTAGTATAAGTACTTTAAGAAGTACAAATTTTTAGGCAACATTTTCACGTGTATTGTAAGGCAGATTTTCATTTGCATTTATAAAAACGAAAAAATAATTAAAAATGTTGGCCTTTTGCCTAAATACTTTACATACACTCACAAAATAAGAAGTGACACAAAGAAAACAATTGGTTTATATGAATACAAACACTATTACTTTAACTTTAAATGTGTTCGGAGTTAAAAGCCTTCGATATTCTGAAATACGTAGAGATGAATTAACTTAATCCTCTTTGTGTGATAACTCTCTTTATAGAAGGAAACTTTCTTAAATAGTTGTTCAAGAGTTTGCTTCGTCTGAATTGCTATAAAGGGACTCTCTCGGACATAACTTGTTGAAAATCTATTATTTAGCTTAAAAATATTTTGTACTTCCAAACTAACTGTTTCTGTGGTGTTGTATAGTATTTCTCCTGTGTCAGAAAGTGCAAGAAATCAGATGTTCTCTTTGATCACAATATTGTGATGATTAATTGTCTCTCAGTCTCTAGGAATCCTTTGTAACATCGCAAACTGAGGCTCTAAAAATATTTGTTTGATTATGGAATCCCTAAAGCTAATGGATACCCTAAACCTCGTAAATCCCTGGCATTAAGAAAATAGCGGAGATTTTTTTCTATCACGTTTCGTAATTATTGCTCTAGCTCAATGCTGAATCTAGTAATTAAGTTTCACCTACTTTCTAATTATTTCATCTTGAGCTTTTTCAGCCTATTCTTAATTACGCTCCGGGTCCAGCCTGCCCCACCCATGAATTTTTCAGTCTCAAGAGAGCATCCCGCGTGTCGTTAGTTGGAAATGCGATTAAGGCAGCGTTTAAAAGTTTTATTTCGAACTCGACCCACATAAAGGAAAATTTATGGGTGAGAAAATAAGGGTGAGCAACAAAGCCCATTCAATTCAAAGGAAATATTTTTCTTGAATTCCATGTTTTGGAATTATTTAACAGCATTCTGTGAATATTATGTCTGTGTCTTTACTATCCGTATGGGGAAAATCTAGGCTGATCAAACTGATCGAACCATTAATGACCAGGGTTTCAGGACCCAGAGAAGATGACGCGGGATCCTTTGTGATGATGATAACGTGACTAGTTTTGTTTGTTACTCTATAGCCCAGAACTATATTGTGTGCCTAAAATAGACCTTAACTAACGCTCACTTTAATCATTGTTTGTTAAAGTGAAATGAAATAGTGCCCTATACATAAATATTTATGATGATATGTGGAGACCCCCTGACGATGGAGGCTTTGTCTCTGAAATTATCATTGGGACTTCCCAGAAATCGGTAATCTTCTCTTAACGCGAGTTTCGCTTGCCGAAATTTCGGCTTACGGAGTGTTTTTAAACCTCTAATGAGTTACCATGACGATTAATTATAACCTTCCTTTTGACTCTAATAAACTATTATAATACCGGGCCCTAATATGAATATCAGGTTAAGTCCAATTTAAGTATATGTTCTATGAATTAATATACGGGCCTATGAATGATTATCAGGTGGTGTTTACTTCTTACACTGAACTTAAAATTCCGGAAATGATATCGGGATTGAATTAAGAGCAATCTTCTCTGCCAATGCCTGATTTATGTGCTGCATTTCTGCGTATATATCGAAGGTTTTTGCTTATTGAGTAACTAATCCAAGGATGGAGCTAAGGTAGCCCAAGCATGGATCCTTCCTCTGTTTTTCCTTAGGATTTTTCGTCAGAATACCACAAGGTCAAGCGTGAAACGCTCCATTGAGCTGGGTGTAGGCTTAGCACAAGTGACTTAATAAGTGAGATTGTACCATTAATTTCACTGACCTTTTTTTATTCTCGGCCAGTGTGTCACGCATGGTTCCGAGGAGCAGTTTTCCACTGCGTTAGTCACTTACGAAAATAAGAATGCAATTTTGAAAATGCTGCTGAAAGGAGTTCTATCGCGCAACTGTTTGTATGCGTCGATGATTACTACAACTGAGAATAAACTGAAAAAGCAATATGTAATGATTTTTTATTGAATTGTAGTATTAGTATGGTTAAAAGTACTTCGACAGCCGAGGTCATTTTAACATGTAGGGTCCTAGCGGAAGTCGAACCCAGAACTGCTTTCACTGAAGGCGAACGCGCTACCCACTTGGATATTTCGGAGCCCTTATTCATTAGTATTCCGTCTCATTTCTCCATCTGCAAATGTCTAATTGTGTTTTCATAATTATCTGAATTCCATAGTAATGGTACATGAAGCAGATTTCCACGTTGCAATAGATTTTCATTAAGAGAGGGAAAATTTAAATGACAATAGAAATAGCTAAGTTTTGGAAGCGTCGTATTTTTCGTAACTAGGATTACGCTAACTTTATCAGCTCGCCGTAACTAACCTTTTTTAGTTCACTTGTCGAAGTATCGGAGAAATTCTAAGTTCAAGCGATGAAATATTAAATGATATGCGAGCCACGACAGTAGAAGTCTTATAAATCAATCAAAGCTCTTGTGACATTTATGAAGAAATCTTATCGCAAAATTACTTAATCGAATAATTCAATTGAGTGGATATTCGAAGGGTTGCTTTTTGCGTTGCATTTACAATGCACGTGACTGAGCTGAAGAAAGCATCCTCATTTCATTGGGAGGCCGCGTTAATATGCTGAGGAAACCATTAGGGTCTCTCCTAGATTGTGTTATGCCTTCATTTCAAGCATCTAAATGCTAAATTTAATGAATTAAATTGAATTAGGGACCTTTATTTTCTTTCTGGCTTGATCAATGAGTCAATTTCATGAGTCTTTATTACTCCTAACATTTTGAAGAGACTACACCAAGGCCGCGTGCGGCCTAAAATTTCCAGATCTTCCTTTACCATTGTAGGATGTAGTCTTTAAGATATTGGATTGACATTCAAGAGATCTTTACCATTAATCTCTTAGTAAAGAAAAGGAACTGCGTTAAAGGCGGCCTAACCTTCCTATTAATTTATTTATGGCTATACTTCCGCGGATCCTGGATAAGTAATGTAATCTTTATTGCCGGCAATACCCGACGTGAGAACTTTCGTATCTTAATATCACCCCTCAATTGTTTTGTAAGAAGGCGGAAGGAATGCGATCCTTTCCATTGGTCGTCGACCTCCCTCTTCATATTTTTCTGCGACCGCTTCTTGATAAATACGCGATGCGAGGGAGTTGGAATCCCTCTGCGGAGCGTGGCATCACGTAGACAGGGCGAGGGGCGTTTACGAGCGAATTCCAAATGATCTGTGCGCGCTACGCGTAACACATCTCTACGACCGAGAACGTCGTATGCATTAGAATCGAGATCGGGAAAACCTCATATGTTTTCATTAAAGGGTTGCGCCGAAGGTGGATGATGCTTCTAGTTGAAGTACTCTTCAACCCAGCTTTTATAGGCAGGATTTCCTCTACTGGAGTTGATCCCAAAGTTTAAGGTTATCTATATTTGGTGCGGACACCAGATTCATATACCAAATGAATTAGATTCAACGTATTCTTGCCCTGATCGGTTTCAGACGCTCAGCCATCCCCTGCAACTTTCATTGATCTCATTATCAACAACCTTTGCATGAACGAGTCTTAGATCTTCCTTCCTCACAAAACGTTTTATACAGAATATAATAATAATAATTTTATTATGCTCTGGGAAGTTCTCATAGAGCAACACAAATACAAGAAATGTAAAAGAAAAAAATGAATGGAAGTACAAAAACACAAGAAAGAAATCTCGACAGAAATACAAAATATACCGAAAATCAAAAGAACAAAAGAATGCGCTGCAGAAATACAAAAAAACTGTGGAAATACAAAATTCAAAAATTGCTCAGCAAAAATAAACACCAATTTTACGAACGACGATTTAGTACAAAATTATTGTATGTCCTTTTAGGTGGAAAGAAATTAATACAGCACAGTTTCATAAAAAACAACAACATAAATAAACAGAGAATTTGAAAACTAAGACATAACAAGGGGAAAATAACGAGATGCAACTCGTCTAACACGAAATACTCATTTTAAACATCAACAGCTAAGAGATAGTTGAATAACTTATCCTTAATGATTCGCACCGAGCTGGAATATTTGATAGAGTCAGGTAAAGAGTTCCAGAATTTAGAGCCTTTTATCTGGAAGGAATTTAAGAAAATGTTTGATCGAGGGGTAGGATATGTTAGTTTCTCGGAACCACTTTGTGTTATCTAGTATTGGTAGAAGATAATATATGTATAATGTATGGATAAATTTACCTGGCGCTGAGTTCTGGTCCGTAGACTATGAAGTAAAACCAATAGATTTGTAAAAGCTACCAGATTTTAAGTCATAACAAGCGGTTCTTCTAACATTATCTTTCTGAGCTGGTGGCAGCAAAGATTGTTTTGTGTTGTATTTTTAGGTGAGGGTGGAAATTACTTTGTCCAAATCTTACCACCGGAACATTGTTCTATTTGTAAGATTATCTAAATAAATAAATAAATAAATAAATAAAAATACGATGCTAGTTGTAATTGTGTCAAGAAACCTCCTTACTGCATATGACCAGCAAATTTGGTTGCTTTTCAGTCATTGCACATACTTAACGTTCGAGGCTCGTATTCATTTAAACTATAAAGCAATTTTCTTATAACGTATGTAGTCGAGTCAGTTGAATATCTTAGAGTCACTCTTAAAAATAACTTAAACCGGAGCACATATATCCGAAAAATCTGCGATATAACAACTAAAAAGCTCGGTTTTATAAAGCGCATTTTAGGTAGATGCGTTGAAAAGGTTAAAAAGCGATGTTTTTTCACCTCAGTCAGGCCCCATCTGGAATATGCGGCGAGTATATGGGATACAGCGGATGAAACGTACACTCGCGAACTCGAGAAAGCGCAGCGCAAGGCGATACGATTTGTTAAAAAGTGCTACGATTAAAAAGGAAGTGTTACGCAAATGCTCTCAGACGCAGGTTGAAGGAAAGGAGATTAGAAGATAAGCTGCGATCGCTTGATAAATTCAGAGAAAGTGCTTAAGACGTAACTGAAAGAGGAAAAATTCCACTTTATTTTTCACTTGGGATCATTAGCAAAATTGGAAAACGGAATAAAATACGGGTATTTGTGTCAGGAAGTGACCAAGAGGCCGCAATGGTCGCCAAAAATGGTTACAAGTAGCCTGAAAACTTAGGCTCCCTTACTCTGGTGTATGATATTGCCTGGCAGGGTGATTTTCAGGGTGGCTGGGCGCTTTGCCACAGCTACTTCGTCGCCGCCTCGAATTTAGGAATTAAAATGATACTCATAGAATATTCGAGATTTTTTATTTCGTTTATGTTCGTGGTCATGTTGAGATCCTATAAACGCATTATAGATGAATATTGATACCTCATTATACCATAGATGTGGTTGCAGTCTATTCTTTTCTATTTTTTAGCTGGGTTGGGTACTGGAGGAGGAAAGTAATTCTTGGTAGGCCAAAACGCGCTTAGATTCCATATTGAATTCCATGTGAGACTACATTCATCGATAAAATGATAATACATAATACACGATGGTAGCGGCGAAACCTATTCCTAGACTCTAAAATACCAACAGGAACTGTCTGAAAAGTATCTGTAAGGTGTGATCTTATGAGAGATCACAATTTTATCGGAATGAATCACCTCTTTGGAACCGTCTCACCGGTCACGTCATGCGAATTATTTTATGGGCTGTATGATGTCATGGTACCTTTGAGTGACGTAGGAAACACTGACTGATGATGCGTGCGTTTCTCACCCGAAAACCATTCCTACCAAACATATATGGTCATAAGGACCATAAAAGCTAGTCATAAATGCAAAACCCCCGTGACGTCAGCAACCTTGAGTTCGTCACAAGGTTAACATCGCGAAGATAAGGCATGAGAATAAAAAAAAGGAATGTGTTACGCTATTTTATCGTTCCGTTGAATCATTTCTTCGTATTTTCTTTGGGTCAAACGTTTGCTTCATTTTCAGGATTATTGGTATAAAGTATTTCGCCCAAATAGGTTGCAAAAATATATCCAAATATGGTTGAATTCGGGATTAAAAAGAGATATGCAGAATAAATAAATTGACGGCGAAAAAATGTTCTAATGTTCACTTTAGGACCCAGTGTTACTCTGGTTTGTTAGAGTTGAAGTGAAGACTATAATTAATCTCCTAAATATATGATGAATTAGCGTGGATATGATCTATAGTCTTCACTTTAACTGAAAAAAAAACGGTTAAAGAGCTAGTGAAAATTAGTTTAAGTCCATTTTAGGTATACATTATAATACCTATAAGTATTTTTATTATTATAGTATGTACCTATAAGGCCTAAGTATTTTTGGGATCCGAATATATTTTTACGACATAACTTTGCTCTATTTTAAATATATACCACCGGAAGGATTATCCATTTCTGCGAATTAGTGTATGTATAACCGACAATGAATTCGTTTTTTAATTAGTATCGTTCATCTAGCCAGTACTGTCATTCTGCGGTTCTGCTCAAGCTGTCTAATGTTAAAGAACGATTAGTTTGTTAACTTGACGTTATAAACAATCCTACAAATCAAAATAATTATGCTCCATATGAATTTATATAAAAGATTTTGTTCTCATTAGACTTGGTTTGTGTCTTTCAAAAGTGCTATAACCGAATCATTCTTTGATCTAAGAAAAAAGTGTACTAGAAAACATCTCATTAGTTAAGAAATTCATTAGACTTAATATAAAAGTTGATAAGCCTTTGAAGGCAAGAGGTATGCGGTATCTACAGATGTCAGGGATAAAGGCGGCTTGTTGGTCTTTGAAATGTCACCGCACAAGCGCATGACTTCTTTTTTATATGGAGAGTTTAATTAATTTATGGAAGCAGTGGAGCTTAGATATATCTGTTGCTAGAACTTATTCAGTGCAGGTCACATTTTTCTTGAAATTTTTTTCAAATCTCAATGATCAAGAATCGTGGAAACCTTAATTCCGTAAATGAGCGTCTAATATTTCTATCATCAAGGAAACATAGCTAAAAGCAATTCCTTTTGGTTGCTAAGGTTTGTTTCATGCCAGCTCTAATGACTAGCGATTTTATCGAAAATTCTCATTACTGTGATGGTTTACGCCAAAAATAGTTGTGAACAGTATCAGCTATAGCATTCAGATTGAGAAATTAGGCTGCTTGGCTAAATAATTACGTTTGAATAAGTTCACTCGAACACGAACGTGTCGATCATTCATTTACGAATAATTATCGCAGGGAAGTGATTGCCAGGACAGATAGTTACTTCTGGTCGTTTTTCCCTCGTGGCATTAGAGTAGTGATAGCAGTTAGGGCGTGATAGGATTATCGGTGCTTTTACACCCCTTGCCACACGCCATTGGCGGCTTGCGGGGTTTAAATGTAAATGTAAATTCAAGCGAATTACGTAACAGTTATTCCGTATGAAATTGCATTAATGCGAATTTTGACTCTTCGGTTCGCACAATATTTAGCAGGAACCGTCCGAATGCACCAGCCAAAGCCGTTAAAAAGTTTTTGTTACTGTTGATTGCAGGCACTAAAATATGTAAACTGCCTATTCGTCTTATCCATACTTCTATGACCAATCCACCGCTCCTTGCAGTATACAACGTGTTTGCCCACCCATGCCATTGGCTCTCGTCTCCTATCTCAACCACTCCTTGAATAGGTATCTGAAGACATAATGTGATTGCATACCCATCATTCTTCGCTTACGATACTCTCCATATACAACACGCGGCGAAACGACCTCTAGAACAATAGAGAGCTGTTTCCTCGTGAAAGTGGTTTCGTTTTCCAGCACTGGTTTAGCACACCATTAAAACAGTGGGGCGGATTTACTTTTAGATCACGTGACCTATGCTTGGGTGTCGAGGGGTTTACGAGTTCACTCATCCCGGTTCGTTGAGTTGAACGTAGCGAGTTGCGCGTTATTCCTGGAACCACGCCGTCATCCTTATGAGGAATCTGAGGCAGTAATCGATTGCGTAAATCGAATCATGCGAGTGTTAGACACGTCCATAATGAGCGAAGCTCCTGACTTTGAAACTAGCGGATGTGAATGATGATTAGATTGGGGAATGAGTTTTCTGCTGACGTATCGACGCAGCGTGATATAATGCGTTTACTCGTGTCTACGGAGACTTGTGAATCTTCTGGAAGGTTAATGAAGGAAATAATATTGCTAAACGTAATCGAAAGAGTCCTTGAAGAAGCGGAACTATGGTAGTTATCCATTGTCTTACTAAGTGGTTTTGTAATAGCAAATGTGATGCGGTTGTTGTAATTTGAAGTAATTTTGATTTCCTGGAAACAGTCTCATCTAGCAGAGTGTAAGTCATCGGGATAATTTCATTTCTATTCGTAACGTTTAATGAAGAGAGACAGGTAAATGTAAACAGAATCAGGATCTCCTTGAAAATTAATTCAGTGGGACCCTCTGAAGCACACAATGTGCTCTAATGAAAAAGGAAAGAATTGAAATGAAATAGGAAAGCTTCAATCGGTTTACTAAAAGAAATATAAAAAATAAATTATATATANTTTAAGCTAAATTAACTCCTGTCATTTTTGACGAGGGAATCGGTAGTTCATGAAATAAGTACGAAACTTTGAACCTGTCAGACAACCCTTCATCTACTCTTCACTTGTCATTATCTCAAGTTTATCATTTACGAAAATTAATTTATTTCTTATTTATGTTTATTTGATATTGGAAGGATAAATATAAGGATGTAGCCCCCTTTAAGTCATAAAGGTTTTCATACAATAATATTTCTGTGATGTATGATTCTTTGTTAATGAAATTATAGTTTAAGAATCGTTTTATTGCGTTTTCTTCCAGTGTAGAAATTTTTAAATTGTAGCATAACGTTATCATTTAATGAATTGTTTTCTATAAATAGCTGTATACATACTTTACACTGTAAATTGCAAACTTCGCTATTCCATCTAGTGTTTGGAACGAATTCATCATATTAGGCATACCCATATTTGAACCTCCGAACCAAGGGAGTTCGATTATACAAAGGTGGAGAAATGTATACATCATTCTTGTGAACGTCGCTGCTCTCTCCAGCTTCTTTAGCTCTTTTAAATTCTATTGCCCCCTTTCAGCCATTTTAACTCCTTTTTTTAATAAGGCTAATGGAGATTTAAACAGATCGGACGAACTATAAAAATATTGAAGCAAAAATCTGCCAATAAATATGTATTTCTTAATGGATTAAATGGAAAAGGAGTCTTTATAATCTCAATTTCGCCTGAAATACAGACTTTATTTATTTATTTTCGATGTCTATTACAAATTCGAAATGGATTTTGGGCTTCGATGTTCTCACGTAAAAGCATCCGATATAAAAATTCACTGTTCTGGGGATTCGGAACCTTGCTGCCTTTGGTAGTTCTTTGGGGATTAGTCGTTAAAAGATCCATATGTTAGACCCTTTGAATGTATTCTTGCTTAGTGGTATCCGATGTATATATTCAATAGAATACAATTTCTTTATTAGTGAAATAAGTTAAGTAACGAAGGCTTTTTTTTTAGCTAAATTAACTCCTGTCATTTTTGACGAGGGAAACGGTAGTTCATGAAATAAGTACGAAACTTTGAACCTGTCAGACAACCCTTCATCTACTCTTCACTTGTCATTATCTCAAGTTTATCATTTACGAAGATGAATTTATTTCTTATTTATGTTTATTTGATATTGGAAGGATAAATATAAGGATGTAGCCCCCTTTAAGTCATAAAGGTTTTCATACAATAATATTTCTGTGATGTATGATTCTTTGTTAATGAAATTATAGTTTAAGAATCGTTTTCTTCCAGTGTAGAAATTTTTAAATTGTAGCATAACGTTATCATTTAATGAATTGTTTTCTATAAATAGCTGTATACATACTTTACACTGTAAATTACAAACTTCGCTATTCCATCCATTGTTTGGAACGAATTCATCATATTAGGCATACCCATATTTGAACCAAGGGAGTTCGATTATACAAAGGTGGAGAAATGTATACATCATTCTTGTGAACGTCGCTGCTCTCTCCAGCTTCTTTAGCTCTTTTAAATTCTATTGCCCCCTTTCAGCCATTTTAACTCCTTTTTTAATAAGGATAATGGAGATTTAAACAGATCGGACGAACTATAAAAATATTGAAGCAAAAATCTGCCAATAAATATGTATTTCTTAATGGATTAAATGGAAAAGGAGTCTTTATAATCTCAATTTCGCCTGAAATACAGACTTTATTTATTTATTTTCGATGTCTATTACAAATTCGAAATGGATTTTGGGCTTCGATGTTCTCACGTAAAAGCATCCGATATAAAAATTCACTGTTCTGGGGATTCGGAACCTTGCATCCTTTGGGGATTAGTCGTTAAAATTTACTCCTAGGCATGATCCGTATGTTAGACCCTTTGAATGTATGCAACGCGCAACACAAGTGCCGTCTCACAACACCTGTGGCTTTCCGATGAAAATAGGTTTCCAAACTCTTCACTATCCAACATTTTCGGTTCTTCCCTCTTACGATAGAAGCGATTCGCCAGAAAATCGAACTATCGGTTAATCCCTAAAACGAACGCAACGTTCGAAATTGTATATTTAATTTTCAAACGTCAGTCAATACAAATATATTTAAAGGATCGAATATAAGCAATAAGTAAGGACTCGTATACATGATTCATGTTAGAGAAAGGACCTAAAGTGTAGAAGTGTGACGTATCCGTTACGTGGTTCCTTCTCTAATATCAAGATTATTTACCACGAGTTGCTCTTTGCTTATTTAAATTTCCATTCCTGGCTTTTTGGAAATCCTCTTTGATGGTATTTTAGATATCTCACCTGCCTGATAGATTGGTATCATATTTGATGGATCTTCCGTAACATATCATATCAAAATCCACAGAATCGAAAGAGAAATCGGTTAGAGCACTCAAGAGAAAGTTCTTGGTTCGAGTCCCGGCTACGTCTGGCTTTTTCGCTTCTTTCTTAAGAAATTACATAGTTTTATCATATACATCTATAAACTTTTACCAAACAGACAGAGAAAGCGTTAGAATCCCGTTTAGTATTACTAAACGCAGAAAAATTGATGGAGTTAGCTATATTCAGGCCTTAAGGATTTTGGCCGAGGAAGGACTAGACCAGGGTTTCCCAAAGTGTGTTCCGCGGAACACTCCGTGGAAACTTACGAAGAATGATAATTCTTGTATGAATTTCAGTTTTGAATTAAGTTATAACATATTTTAAAAATCAGGGGCTCTTGATTATGTGAGAAGATTGTGTTTTCAATAAACCCTTGACTCTTACTTTAATGAAATCGATTATTACTAATATTTACTGACAGAAAAAGTAATCAAGGTGTTCCGCTGATATCATAGAATTGATAAAGTGTTCCGCCTGAGGAAAAGTTTGGGAAACTCTGGACTAGACTATAGACGCTAACGTTTTAAGGGGGGCCTCATATTTTCACTAAAAGAGGAGGGAGGCCACATCTATTCATCTTTCAACTTTCGGAGCAAACCCAGCATATTACAGAATTCATCACTTGTTGTTCCTTGGAATTAAGCCGCACGACTTCAGCGAGTAAAGTTTATACACCTTTCCTTAATCATCGGGAATCTACCTTGTATTCTAAAATACCATCTGGAGGCTAAAAGGATGGCTATGATTTTCCATGAAAATATGAAAATGTGAGGACAAACTTTTGCAGTTCAGCCAGATGCTCCACAACCCCTGCTTGCGCATAAAGCAAAATCTTTATGTTCATCTCCATTTGACGAGAGTGCGATATCAAAGGAGATAGAGAAGAGGGCATGATCCGCCTCGGGATGCGATATCGCTCACGAAGCTTATGAAGAAGTAAAGCGCAATACACAAGTTTGTTAAACTATGTGGGTCACCAGGTCGCCATAGACGGGAACGCTGCGAATGAGGAAAATAAATTTCCGCGAATTTACTCCTCTTTATAGTCTGAGACATATTGTCGTTGGGATCTTTATTCCAGGCTGAGATATTGTTTAGCGAAATCTGCTGTATAATCTCCGGGAATCGTTTGTCGGCGTAGAATTTGATATTTAGTGTTTTGAAACGCTGCCTTTTATACCTCCGCCTGTCTGAGAGCATGCGCCTGGCATTAGAGATTGATTAGAAGCTAAGCGTGCGCTGCAGATGAAACAGAGACGTTTGAAGGCTTGATTTTGTCAGAGAATGTGTTCTTTATGGGTAATTGCTGCACGTTGCATTGCCTTTAAAAGGCAGCTGCTTTTTCATAATTGTACAGTATATAAAGGAAAGGAAGTTAACTTAGTAGGTTGTAAAACCTACGAAAAATTTTTCACACTTGTTATTCCTTTGTACAGTATATGTTAGTGAATAACATTTAATCCCTCATTTCCACTTTTTGCCTTAAAAAATTCATTTTAAATTATATTGGAAAATTTTTGTTCTAGCTGATGATGCCGCCAAAGAAACTGGGAGATTCGAATTCATAGCGGAAATAATATATGCTATTTCAATTACCTTCGGTGAAAGTGTTTCAGACGTATTTTAAACGAAATAAGTTAATTATTCATACAAAATATTGCATTACTTAAAGCCGAAACAATAGAATATAATTATACATAACATTAATGATTGTAAATAAAACAATATTGTAATAAAAATTAAATAGAAATGAATTTATATGTAAAATAACAATATGATAAATGCTTTAGCTAACAACAGATTAATCAAGGAAACTGAGAAATAATTAACCAACCAACACGTTATTACATAAAAAACAATTTTTATTCATTTAAATTAAAAATTCTTCGTGCCTAAGATTCTTAAAAACGACGGTTCTCATGAATGGTAATTAGTGATGGTTATTAATTGGCGTTAGGAAACGTTAAGAACTTTCTCAAGCCGTCAGATACTGGCAAAATTGTTGTGAAGTCTAAATATAGCTCAGTACTTTACTCCACATCGAAATAGAGCAATTAAAATAATTTCTTCCTGAGAAATAATTCTGCATGGAATGAAATTTTATTTCATGTAATATTATAACGCAGTAGTTACGAAATAGACTGTGTCAACATTACAGTGCCAATTACTGATGTTTAATTTGTCTGGCTTATCGTTAGGTTTTATCGTCTTACTTTCGTGAAAAGAACTGGGCGAACAATCATGATCGTGACTTCAGAGAAGGCCAACATTTTTAAATGATATTAAATTGATATACGAGCCGGTACTGTATACGGGTAAATAAACACGTAAGTAGCACAGATGCGAAGTAAAGATATCTCCATCGAGGGGAAAGTAACAACATATGTGTATAGCTTTAGTTCGGCATCTCTATTCAATAAACATTTCACTCCAGATAGCTTTTTCCAAGTTTTTCCGGTTACTGATGTACGAACCCTGTGCATCCTAAAGCTTTCCGAAGGTCTTTCAAAAGACGAGTCTATTCGAAAATCATACAGATCTTGGCGATACGCAATTAAGGGCGTGACCGCTTAAAGATGACCTTCGAACAAAATGGAATATCATCGCACATGGTGTCAGGCGAGTCTTATAATATTTACACTCAACCGTTTCCAGAGATGACGGCATTGGCCTCGAGAAGTTTCGCGTAGGAATAATGTGAGAGGGGGCGTAACACATTGCATTCAATTAGCATGTACTCTGAGTTACTCGTTTTCACAGAGTAGCCGTCATACCAATTATTACGTATTTAGAACGGATGGTGAATCATAGTTCACGAAGGTCAGAAAGTAGAACGGCAAGACTTCCAGCGTCCCCAAGATCTGTGTTATCTGGTCACGTTTACCTCTTTAACTGGCACGGATGTTGGATGCATTGGAGCCCTTCATTGAAGACCGAGTGTCCATCCAGTAATGATAAATTTTAATAAAAGCACATAAATCAGCACAGACACACTGGGAAACGTTATACAGTATAGGATTTTGCCCACTAAGTGCTGTGAACCTCAAAACACCAATTATTAAAGCTAAAAACATAAGCTACAGGTTTATCAAAAGTGACTTAAACTTTTTTAATACCAGGCTCTCACTTCACCTCATCTCACAAAAAAACCGTGTTAATAGTTTCATAAAATATCTTGTGCTCGTTATAAAATCCACAAAAGTTTAATTACAGAGGAAACTTTTTTCATTACATTTCCGCCGCAGGAAGACGCCGGGTCAGGTTACGACATTAACTTACATTCAACAATTGACCCGAACAATATTACATGTACAAATATAAAAATTAGAGCATAAAAATCCCCCAACTAACAACAATAGTTTACAAACTACGGTTATTTACGATTAAGCTATAGATTATATATAATTTATAGCTATAGACTATATAGCTATAAATTATATATTAATCTACAACCACTTGAAACGGCATGTACGTAAAACAATATAATGAAACAATTCCTCTAAAGCCTTACCTAAACCAATTTTTAAATATTATAAAAGGGTACATTTTCTTACTGTGTGATCTGTGTAAATGGAATGTTTGATAGGCCAGTACCGTAAGTTTCACTCATGAGCGCGTAATATTTAATTCGGAGACGTAGCCTAGGGGGTGGTTTTGGGGGTTGAACCCCCACCCCATGAGAGCAGAACCAACGAAAATAAATGAAAACATGCGTAAGGATGCCCTTTTGCAATTATGTCATACAAACACCGCCGGAGATTCGTAAGGTATACTTTTATTTTATAAATCAATTTCTATTTTCATTTGATTTTGGGCGGGGGTATTTTTGCCACAGGATCGTAGACAATGCAGCGTTTACTCCATGGTTCTAACCACCCGTGGATAAACCCAGGATATTCCCCTGATTTTGGCATTTTAAAACTCTTTATTATAGAAATTCTCATTCTTTGTGTTTTTTATGTTAAATATTATCCTTATCGAGATTTAACACATAAATTAGATAATTTATTTAACATTTAAACTGATTTAAAGGCACTAATGACATTCATTTTGTTATAAGTAGTGTTAATCGAAGAAAATAAAAATTCACAATTACTTATTTCGTACTTGACGTCCAGACTTAGAAATTATAGCCATAACGAAGTTCATGGGCTCCCGGATAGCCAAGTGGGCAACGCGTTCGACTTCGGTGAAAGCGGTCCCGGATTCGATTCCCGGTGAGAGGCCATGTGCGAAATGACCCAAGCTTTCGAAGCACATCATTTTCATCAATTCATCAGTTGATCCCCTGAGCAGCGGAAATTATATGGCTGAGAAAGATTATTTTTATATTATACAGACTTGCTTTCAAGTTCCTCTGTATGTTTTCCTCTATATTTTTCATTTATTTTCTATCACATATCTTATGTCTTCGACTATTTTTATTAGTAGCCATTTCTTTCTTTATATGTGATCAATATTTCTTGTGCTACGATGCGGGGTAGCGTTGAGGATTATTTTCTTCGTATTATGTTTCCCTATTTGGATATTTTTTTTATTGTTTCTTAACACAACTCCATTTCTTGGGTATTTTGTTTTCTTATTTTCAGTCTCGTGAGTTGTCACTCTTCCTCTGACTAATTGTATTGCTTCTTTTTCCCAGAAGCATAAGTTAGCACAGGAAATTGAGTAACTTCAATTTATTGCGTAATGAGAACTTGATAGAATAATCTTCCTAACTCAGGAAATATTAATCTGATAATTTTGTGCGTCATGATCGAACATCAAATGAATGTTTGTGAGTTTCTCCTGAATAAATAAATTTATTTATGATAAATTTCCTTTTCTTACGCATCTAAATTTTACGATAAGCGTAAAAAGATCAGATTTTGCTGTAAATGATTCTTTTTCAATTTATTCGTCCAATATTTGAAGACATACTGATTATTACAGGTGGTTAAATTGAGCTTTTTGTTCGACAAGATTACGTTGTACTCCCTCTTCCCAACCTCTCATGTCAATGTAGTACGTGCAATATCTAATATCAGAAATGTTTTAAATCAAGGAAGTTTCTTTAAAAATTCTCTGCACTAACTTCTCTAAGATATAAACCTTCGTTGCGTAAAATCAATTACTTATGAAGGGAAAAAATATATATAGAAGAACATGGATGAATATAGGATACAAAAAAAACCTTATTTTTTCGATTAAAATTTTTAATTCAGGAGATAATAGCGATTTGCATAAAAAATGACGCATAAAAATAAACATTGGAAGAAGTCTAATACTTTGTCATATATTAATGAAGTAAAGGCGCAGCTCAAATCGAAATGTTTTTAAACTTATTTACTTAGGCAAAAAGCGTGCAAGAGAATTTCCAGTTTTGACGCCATTGTTGTTATACATTATTGTTTTCGTAATCGCATTACTATAAGTTACTTCCATAAAAAGAATGAGAACCCTAGCATATTTATCGACAGTGTCATTAAGTAATCGTGCGGTTATACTCCGAGCCGTTAAAAAATCACTTTGCGCCGAAAGAGATCATTTTAGCTCGACTCGAAGGAATTAATGTACATATATATATTATTATTATTATCATAACGACTTCCTATTCATTTCACTTGCATATATAAAAATATTTTCTTTATTTGCGTAATATATTGTAAATCTCCTCTTCTATCCGATAAAATAGAATAGAATAGAAGACTTTATTGGTACAAATCACTTGAAGCACTAACAGAACAAAGGAAAAATCTTTTTGCATGTTGGTATCTCGTCTGTTTAAAGCTTACATTGCCATCCTTTAAAATTGCAGTTTTTACATTACAAATGTATACATTTGAAGATATACATAAAACAATACACAAAATTAGCATGGTATATAGATATTAAATAATATATAAAATAAAAATACATAATATAGCATAGTGATTACCATTTGTGTAGGATCACACATTACATTGTATATTTGTATCGACATCTTCAAAGAACGATTATCTGTTTTGTTCACAAGTTCCAGTACTTTGAGGTCAATACGACAGGGAATTATTTTAGAAAATTAGAATAGTAAGTTTATGTGAAAGACTAAAGAAAGTACTTAGGAAGAGAGTTTCGGGGAAACACGGGCAGAGAAAGGTACGAAACCTCAAATTTAGCTGATAGATGAAGAAAAACTCAAGAATGCGGAAACACTGAAAGATCAGAAATAATTTTTTTCAGAATTATCAGCAATAAAATAATGGAAGAACAAATACATCGTAAATAAATACAAAAAATGCACATTTGATAAAACACTTAAATAATTTTGGTAAGAGATTAGCCAGTATAGCATCCGAGAGAAGCTTATATCTGTATTCAACCACGTTCACCTTTCTGGATGCGAACGCAGGGGAAAAAACACCGTTGACACTCGCCGGAGACTTACAGGAGCGCACTCTTTTTTCGATTTGTCTTAACGACGTATCGATTGGTCCTCACGCTTTAACGACTGTTCGCCAACCTCAAAATTTAATTGACCGAAAGCGGATATCCCTTTCCCTCATCATCCCGTAATAACAGCGCCAATTTAATCCCATTTCCCCCGTTCCTCCTCCCCGAGAAAAGATGCTGGGCGTTCCACTAAAGTGGATCTCTCAGTTGGACGCCTTCCGGGTCGATTCGCTGTCAGTTTCGACGCCGAAGAGAGCTTTCTCTATCGCAGCAGGAAGCTCGGCGAGGAGAATCACGTCGATGAATTTAAAGCTCCAGATTCGGCTATTTTCGGAGGCTTTTAATCTGTAGATTTTTCGAGCTTCAGAATCTCCTCCTGGCACTCTTGAGCTAATCAGCGGGTCGATGGAACGTTTATGAAACGTATTTGTTTGGTCTTGAAATTCGCAGATTTCAGAGGGATATGAGTGAGCTGATCGATTTGGAATGGATCGTTTGCGGAGCATGTATGGTAGAACTGGGACCAAATACTTCCAATAAAGGCCTTCAAACCGTAGTTATTTTCGTTTCTTTTTCCTTTCCGGTTCAACGAAAACGTCCGAATTCGGTTCGGTCCCGGTTTCGAACTGGTAAAAACTCAAGGAGAAACGGGCATGAAAAAAGTCTGCCGGGACTCGAACCCGGGTCTCCCAATAGCCGGTTGGTTGCTCTATCCATTGAGCTATTCCACCAGAACACATCCACGCCGTTTGGGAGATATTCTGGTGGGATAGATCAATGGGTAGAGCAAGCAACCGGCAATTGGGAGACCCAGATTCGAGTCCCGGTCCCGTTAGACTTTTTTCATGTCCGTTTTCATTTCCGTGGGGAACTTTCCCATATGAACGCCTTATCACCAAGTCACCTAAACCCTTTCCCTTGTCTGACAAAAGCTATCGAAACGGTTTAAATAGTTCCAAATTAACCCTGCACCAGATTAATTTTTATACATGACCTATGAATAGAATGTTTTCAATAAATGCTTGAATAAAACTTGGTATGTAAAAGAAATAATAATATTATAATTTCAGTTATTAAAATTGAGGTGGTGTTAGTGAGTTGCAAGTCACAGTTAATTATTAATAAGAACGTGAATCGATAATCAATACGAAAGGATTGACGGTTTCGGTACAAGTTCAAGGATTTTAATTTGTCGGTTCGGGTCCGGTTTTCACTCCAAAGAAATAGTCTTAATTCGTTTCGGTTCAATTCCCTGGTTAAAAGTGGGTGATGGATAGACTGACCGTACGTCCACATTCGCAAAGAATGCAACTGGTCCAGAGGAGAAATGGGCTTAAAATGTCCCTAGAGGCTGGGAATCGAACTTCGGAACTCCCTCTTTCCGAGCGTATGCTCTTGTCAATTCAGGTATCTTGCAGAGCCCAGACAATTCCAGTCCACCACCAAATCCCAGGACGAAAAAACCCACTTTTTGGATGTATGGAACTTTTTAGTATAAAGTTAAAGGAAAATGGGTTTGAAATATTCAAGATAGTTTAGTTGGTAAGAGCATCCGCTAAGCGCAAAAATATTTTCAAAGCGTAATATTTTGTCATACATTGGAGAGGTTCGTATTTCTGGCTTTTGAGACAATTAGGCTCTATTTCGAAGATATTTTTACCTTTAGTTCCACAACAGTCTTTACGGTTATCCTTGTTTTACCACTAGAGTACATGCTTAGTCTTATAATCATCCAATAATCGTGGAAATCGCGACCTATGGAAAACCTGGAATTGTGGGTATTTATTTTTCTATCGAATTTCAGGTTATATCGGATTCTAATGAAGGATAAGTCAGTATACTCGAAGACTGTCTGTATGACAAAAATCTTTAGGCGTAATTACTTCTGAGAGTGGGTAGGTAAATGGAGGTGAAAATGTTTTTGAGAACCGCTGACATAATATCTTTTATTGAATATTATCTATCATCGCTGGCTGGGCTTCGTGAAAAGGTTCGATGAACTAAAAGGAAAAATATGCACTTCGTAATTTCCACATAAGATGCAAGTCAACGACCGGTTTCGGCTGAAATGCCATCATCAGGTAAATGTACAGGAAATGCAATTACTTATCAACTACAGAAAGTTTTGAAGGAAAACTGAAATGATGCGAAGGCTTCAAGAATGTAATATCTTTGGTAACGTTTTTAATATACATCATTTAAAGAAGTTTCGGGAAAAGGAGCTATGATGGCCGTTTCTTTGAAAATGCACAGCAAAGGCTGAGGATGTATTGCTAATATGGTAGAGTCGTAGGTATTCTGTGGCTCTTGTTTCCAGTTGTTTTTATCTTTTTTCTCTTAGTTTCTTATATTAGACTTTATAACACCGTTAAACACGATATCTTTAAGTGTTTGTGATAGTCGGGTTTTAAATTTTGGTTTATTGAAATAAAAATAATTAAATAGAAAATCAATGAGTTAATTTAAATTAGTTCAAGAGGAAAGACGGTTGATGTAGTAATTAACGGTTTATCATAATAATGGGACGTGTAATATAAGCCCCATTGTAGGAAAGAAAGCAAACAGCTGTGACTACATCTGATTTTGTTTTGTGCATGCAACCATTTCGTAGAAGTTGCTTTTAAGAAATATTAATTTTTTTGTATTAAATTCGCATAGCTTTAAACCAAGGGTGCCATTTTTGTTGATTTTCTGTGATGTATCTTTAGAAGAACCGAAGGTAACACCGAACATCGACCGAATTGTTGACCGAACATTATCTTATGTAAAATAATTCAGTACGTTCCCCAGCCCCACAACTTGAGGGACTCCCGTCTATTTGATTTAGATAAGAAATTGCTTGTTTGACAACTTTTTAAATTTCTGTGTTTATAGCATGACGTGGTTTTGACTTCTCGGAAGAAGATAAGATAGGGATTACAAATGGTTTATTTTGGTTCAGAAACTGCTCTGGGCTTGCCAAATATTGGGGGCGGTCGGCGTAACATATCAAGCGTGTCATCAAGTTTAGGCATGTGATGAATTTCCCCAGTGAATAAACTTCGAAATGTGCCATTTGCTACGAACAAGAAATATAACCCATATTTTATTTAAATGGCAAGTTGATCTGTCTTTTTGCAACGCTTCAAAGTTAAAGCACGCAAAGAGCCGACTATTTTTCTGCCGAATTTCTCTTGATAGTGATATCGTAACATTGAGAATATAATTACGCAAAATCTATTCGTAGTAAAGATAATTATTTCATGGTAACCTCTAATAAATCTTTATCTTGCCCCATTTATTGTTTAGGAAACATTGCTCTTACTAAACTGCCATAAAATGAGATACTTCCATGGGAGCTGGCTGCGTTTACTAACTTGAAATTCTTGCAGCTATTTCCTTTTGGAAAAAGTTACGAGTCGATAATAAAAATCTTTAACTTATTAAATATACTATAAACTTCCTAGGTAGTATGGGAAATATCAGGTTATAAGTTTTAAAAATGGCTTTTAAGAAAGTAATTGATAAAGATTAACTTGTTATAGTTCAGACTTTTTCAATCCCGGATGATTTTCAGCACAAAAGAGGAATACTGAACAGATTGCACAAAACATTATATATATGGAGCAATACTTAGGAATGAAAGATAGCGAGGGAACGACGCAATATAAAGAACGGAAAAGTCAAATTAAATTTGGTGGAATAATACAAATACTGGATTCAAGGAATCAGATAATTAATTGTATTGTATCGTATAATTTACTATCCGTAGGCAAAGTAAAATTTTCATGGATTCGTCAAAAGAGCAATACGTATAACCATAGATAACTTGGAATGATAGGTATGCAGTTTATTTTCCATTAAATTATACAATGTTACAGAATATATTATACAAAATGATACAGTAGTAAAATAATGTCATATATAAGTAGAATTTTATTGACAAAAAAGTTATAGCATCGTTCTAAGCAGGTTCAGTGATACAGGCAAAATATCCATTGATAATTTTATTGTACATTACATTGTATTTTACTCCAAACATTATTTGTCGATAAATCATTAAAACATTTTGAATAGTGCTGAATGAGAAGAAAATTGGAGCACATTTTTAATGAATTAGAGGTTTAAAAGCACTCCGTAAGCTGTATTTTGGCAGGCGGAACTCGCGTTTAGAGGCAAACGGGAAGTACTATAGTATTGTTAAAAGAGCTTCGACATCTGAAGTCATGTCGCATCACACCCAACCGGGAATCGAACTTTCAAACGGCAAGTTCCGAATCACCGATTTCTTCTTATTGTGAATATTATTACCCTTGAGAATGGAAGCTTTGTTTCCGAAATGCGCATAGGGTGATTTCCAGAAATCGGTAGTCCGGAATTTCACGTTAGCCACTAAACGCGAGTTCCGCCTGCCGCCATATGGATTACAGAGTGTTTTTAAACCTCTAATTGAACAGTGCTACCTATTAACGATCTTTGGAAGAATTGGTAATGAACATTTGAACTTTTGAAGGTATCCTTTGTGACCACTTCGGTGAAAATCGTACCCTGAGAACTGAATCTGCGAACTTTCAGAGTCTTTCAGAGTCTCACCTGAACCGTCGCAACCATTCACGCCAATTCTGCTGTCGGATTGAAAATAGTATAGACCTGGACTTTGACGCGTTCCCCTTTGGTGATCTGCCATTATAATGGGATATTTTATTCATCATTATAACGAATATTTCTTTGCCTGTAAAATGATATACATTAAGAGTTAATGTCTATCTCTTCCTTAATCTGAGTCGACGTAAACCAAATCAAAACACGGTAATTTCGTGAAAATTCATGACTCGGTCATCTTCACACCTTTGTGGAGCAATGACCAGGTGTCACATCAAAACCAAACTTTTAGTATAAATGTGGTATATAGTCGTGAAGCATAATCTGCGTTTTTAAGATCCGATCGCGATTAATTAACCTTTGAATTAATCGTCTGAATTAAAAATCGATCTCCTACTACAAATTTGATCCCACGCAGTTGAAATTTTTACTAATAATTGGGCTCCCAGATAGCCAAGTGGGCAACGTTCGACTTCGGTGAAAGCGGTCCCGGGTTCGATTCCCGGTGGCAACCTATGTGCGAAATGACATTAGCTGTCGAAGCACTTTGAACAATACTACTAATACTAATTAAAAAAAAGCGAGGACAATTTTTCCTAAATGCATTGGGGGAGGAGATACGAGGGGGACTATAACGATGACATTTTTTTGTAGATGTAAAATTCATAATCCTGCTGACTTGGTTAACTTTTTATTACTGAATGCACGTCATGGTTGCCGAACACCGTTCTACGCTCTTACTATATATAAGAAGAACCTACCGGGAATCGCGCGATCGTCTTAATGGGACCTTGTCACGACTTGGGCGCTTTCCTCAACGAGATGGATATTATTCCTTATTTTTTTCTCTCGAGGAATAGGAAAATCGCCTTTTTCCAACGGTGTCTGTTTGCTCGAAGAATTGGGTCCACCCGTCATTCACACAGCATAATTCTTGGAGTAGGCCGGCGTGTGATATATTTTTTGTCCTTTCTTTTTGTGGGTCACTCCCTTATTCCCCACTCTTCATCGTCTCTCCCCGAGTCATTAAAACGGGAGTAAGGATCAAGGACATAATCTATCTTTCTCTTCTCTTGAGTTCATCAACCGCGTTCCTTTCTCCGAGTGCGGCGAAAAGTTAATGCCCTTTTACTCGGGTTCGTACCAATTCGACTGTTAACGTAATTTCAGTTTCATTGTTTCCATCTCAGTTGTTTTATTCCGGTTGACGGTTAGTTTGAGTTTGAATCGACAAAATGGCGGCCGTAACAGCGGTTTTATTGTTTACAGTTTCCACTGATTTGTCACATTGTCTGAACAAGTTTCGCAGGAAAAAAGTTATTCATGTTTACAGCCAGAAACTTGATGCAATTTGAGAAGATTTCATTTCATTTCTTTTAAAGCTCGGTGTCTCTTTTTCTGTCTCTCTGTAATGTTCTTTCACGTCATTTACCTATTACTATAGGTAGGTTTGCGCAGGTTTTTCCCGCCCTCTTTCCTAGTGGTTGTTTTCTTACAGTGGATAATTTATTCCTAAAATTCTCTTAGATTTTTTATTTCCACATTTCCTCTCATTTTTCTTTTCTCTTACATTAACAGTATATATATTTAACATGCTCTTATTATTGGAGAAACTAGCAAAAGCACAATTCATCCTGCTCACAATGGTTATTGTGTTTTGGGAGTACAAAAATTATCTCTCTAGAACCAAAAATATGTTTCGTTTTTCTATGAGAAGAAACTTAAAGGGAGGGTTCACTATCTTTCCTGATGTCATGCACTCAATGAATCGAATTTTGCTCTAAAAATGGCGGATAAAGATTAATTTTTTCACTAAACCTTACATTATACAACGAAAAACGTATGGTTCACATGTCTCATTATAGACACATAAATTATAAGTCTGCCGTAGCCGGGAACGAACACGGTTCTCCCACTTCCCGGGCGGATGCTAAGCATCCTCTAAGCTACTACACCGTTTCCCATCATAGCCCAAGAAATTGGAACCGTTCTCTCGTGGTAGCTTAGAGGTCAGAGCATCCCCCCGGAAAGTGGAACCGTACCTGGGTTCGATTCCCGGCTACGGCAAACTTCCTCTCTCTCATTTTTGTGTCCATAACCTTACCCAATCAAATTTAATTATGATAATGAAATTATTCATAATGCATCCGTGAATATACTACGTAAATAGTACTTATCTCGTTAAGTATTTATTCAGCAAATTTTGCTAAATATATGTATAAGCAATATATTTTTGCGAGCTTGAGCCCACTTAATTCACTTTAAAAGGAGTCGTTTCCTCTTCCTTTCTAAGAAAAGGTACGCCTTAAAGCCTGAAAAATAGTTTGCCAACAAACTTAGTTTCAAAAGTTATATTAGGAAAAACCTTACGAATACCTCGCAAAGTCCTCCAAATTGTAGCTAATAGTTTTTAGGAGAGTGACAATTCCTAATCAATCGGTTTAAGAATTTAAATTGGAAATGTTATCTATGAAGAAATAGTTAAGCTTATCACAGATATAAACTCCCTTTTAACATCCTTTGCCGTCGTTCCTTTTGAAGATTTTCTTTCTGCCTGAGGCATTAATTTCGTTGCTTGACAGGAAGGGGCGTGGTTGTTTGAAAGTTGGACCTAGCGATGAACCTCTGATACATCGTAAAATCCAAAGGTCGAGCCTGTTGCACCTGTTATGAATGCCATCTGCCACCGCCTTTCTCTCCATAAGCATGTATTATTCTCCCCATCATTTCGTTTTACTGATTACATTGGTCGATTTTCTTCCCTTTTCAAAGGTTTCTATTCTTTCGATTTATTTTTTCCGCTAAGTCCAAGTCTCTGCTTCATACAACATTACACTATAGATGTAACGTTTTGTTAATGTCTTTCTCAGATCCTTGTCCAAAGGTCAACAGAAGTTACGCTCATAAACATGCTAAAGTGGCCAGGATTTGAGTATAGAGCCATGGGATAATCACTGCATTGCTTACGATCCAAGGGAAGGAATACTTACCCTAAAATACAACTAGAAATTAAACTGATTGTTTTTATCATGTAAATCCTGCAAATCTCCAGCAGTGTTTGTACGGCATAACTGCAGGAGGGCATCCTCTCGTATGCTTTTTTTTATTGTTGGCTCTGTTCTCATTTATGGGGGGGATCGAACCCCCAAAACCACCCCTTCAGCTACTCCTCAGATACTCTCCAAGGCGAATTATTTTAGCGCTTTGTACGAAGCAGTAATTATAGTGGAATTTGAGGGAAAAAGTGGCGCAAATATCGATGAAAACGGATGACTAACTACCATATGTCATTGAATAACACGGCATAATCGGCTAGCAAAGGAGTGAATCAGTGGAGAAGTGGACGAATTAAAAATAGCGATGCGCTGTTTCGAGACAATGGCTGAGACCACAACTCGTGATGTGCCATCGTAAGCTGCAATTAAAGCGATCGCCGTAAAAATAGCGGAATATGCGTTCGTCAATTGTTTCCTTCGATTATAACTACGCAGATAAGAAAGAGCTGAGGTTCGCAGCCCTACATTTAATATCAAGCTGATATGAAATGGCGTCCCTCCGATGTGTTTGCCCCTCCGTTGAGTCACCTTTTCAGTCCTTGGGCTGTACGTAAAAACCTCGAGGGATAATATGATGACATTATGTTTTCACATGGCTTATGCAACCTTGCGCATAAGCGTAGGCAAGTCTTTTTCTTCCTCCGTCAAATGGGGTCTTTAAGGATGGTCTTTGTAGACATTTTCCCACCCATCTTGACCATCGGGAAGGTTCCGTAAATTGAAGGTGTGGGAACAGGGGAAGGAACGAGGGCGGCAAAATTGAAGTCATGCCATTGGGTCCCTGAGACCGCCCATTAGGTACACTACTCGTTAGAGGCATTGCATAAGATTTTTTCCGCTCTCACGAGGGTCGGAGAGATATTTTCTGTATCTATATTCTTGCCCTACTAGCGAAGTTGGAGAGGCGAGAAAGTTTTTCTTGGGAGTGTCGGTCGTCATAGATGAAAATTGACGACATTTTGGAAGTCATTAATGACGAAAAATGATCCTTTAAACACCGAAAAATATTGTAAATATTGTATTCCATTAAAAATCCTTTCCGCCTCTTCAGCCATTATCAATTAATCTGCGCGACTTAGACGAGTATTAATTCAATTAAGACGCGAGTATTTGGAAACACTTGATCCGCCTTTAGCTTTGGGAGGGAGTCTCACAACGCCCTCATATTGAAGGAATGGAAAATAAATATGTAGCGAGCAAACTGCGAATTCATAATCAAGATGGAGAAAGCCTTCATAAATCTTCGGACCGGATGACGGTCCCGTAATGAAAGCGCGGGGGCGTAAGTAATGCTCAGCGTAGGCACCGCTCGGGTTTGTTTACAGAATAATTCTTTGGATGGAGTTGTGAAGCTTTACGCTAGAACATGCAATGCTCTTACCGGCGCTCTCATCAAAGTTTGAGATATCGACCGGCTGAATGCTTTACCTCTTCTAAATGCTTCAACCTGTAGAGATGCATAAAGATGCTGAAAGATGTTTTCGGGCCTGAAATTTTTGCCGGATCAGGAAATTGCTTCAAATTTATTTTTAGTGAATGATTTACTGTAAACTTACTGATAGCGCCCTGTAAAATTCGTCCAAGGTTATAATCCGAGAAATCGTTTTTCAGAGAGATAAATATACAGGCTAAAGTTTAGAAAAAAATCGGAAGAGATGATCAAAAGATTTTTGATATCTTTAAAATTTTCTTTCCGCTGGGAAATGCGTCATTTCAAAATGAGGAGTGTAATATTTAGAAGTATCCACAAAATCCTGAATTTTTGACGGTAATTCTTCGGCTCATGTCTGGTTAATTCGGATTCTAAATTAACTTTGATAACCTCTGGCTGAATTCATTTTCTGCCATCGATAATTTCCGGTGAATCCAATTCGAGAATGATCGGAAATTACAGGAATTAATATCCCGTTATTGCAAATCATGATCTAAAGTATGAAACGTAGTTTTTTTGTTTTCTTAATCTTTTCTTAATTAATTGTGACGTTCTCCTAGTATGATTACTTAATTAAAAGGTGAACTCAAAAGCTATAACAAAAATTCAACAAATATTAAAGAAAAATATGAATACGGCAATATTGAATTTCCAAAAAGCACAGATGAGTACATTGTTTCAGACAATGCTTCCTTTATTTTTTACGGTAATGCTCCTTAGCTTCATGCAAATTAAGTTCAGTACAAGTTTCTGAATGAATATTTCACATTGTGGTATCTCATAAGTGGAGAGTTAAATAAAATCATCGACAAGTAACTCTACTCAAGGTTTAAATGGCACTATCGGTTTCAGCTAACCTGAGTTAGTTCTCCGGCTCCTTTATTTAACCCAGTGTGAAACAGTCCGAGTTAAATTATTCATGGACGCTCTATTTGTAAATGTAATCAACCGATATTTTTTCTTTTCCTCAGACCGTTTCATTTTCGTTGCGAAAATCTGTTTCGCTTATAACAATCCGGAGAGTTATAATGCTGAGTCTCTTTCTGCGCGTATCTTTTTCATGCGGTTTTGAAGTTATGCGGTGTATATTTCCAGTCAATTCGATTAAGGAGGTCGCTCAGCGTAGGCTCGTTTTATGTTTACGTTTATTACTACTATAATCGTTAAAAATGAATGGATCTCAAAATTATCACAGTCTGTGAGGAAATTATTAATTTCTATAATAATTATATCATAATATAGTAATAATATCATTTATATAAAAATTTACATCATAATTTGTTTCATAATTTACCAGAAATACGTAGATTACGATAGGAAATTATAGCTAAGCCGTTGCTTATTTCCTCCTAAATGACGGAATTTTTATTCTCCGTAACTGAAACAGTTATTAGTTATTGCTTTTTCCACCTAATATGCCAGGCTTTAGAGCATGGTGGTTAATTTTAGAAAATTCATTACTTTGGGCATATTTTCTACATTATATTAGGTGAAGGGTTCC
>KZ308489.1:545314-560283 GCA_000376725.2 Ladona fulva | reverse complement strand
GTTTCGAAATAAAAACTTCGCAAGTCATCTTTAGAATACGTTCTTTTATGTAACACGTATATTTACTCAAAAAATTATTTCATTATTTTAATGAATAATATTTACTTATATTTTTATTGAAAATAATTTTTATTTCCGATACATAACTCTGAGACCTAAAATGACTATAAAAATGAGTATGTGAATGGCCCTTTTACAATAATAAAGAGCATAAAATCTGATTAAAGTTTCTAATGGATCGTCAGGATGAAATATATCGATTATGTAAGTGCAAAAAATCGAGAGATCGAATCTGGCAAACTTCAACTTGCGAAAAAATTGTCACAGTGTCTCATATCTTGACTTGTGCGAAATTATCGTTAAAATGATAAATTATGCCTCTTTTAGTCCTTATTAGTTTAAAATATACTTTTCAAAAATTCCGCGTTATAATTAAAGTGAATCCACTAGAGATAGCTTTGCCTTATTTAATATTTACGAAAAAACAAGGTTCGACTTATACCTGAGTATGCGCGGTATATTCTATTATAAGAAGTTAGATTGATGTCTCCCTTGCAAGATGAACGATCCGGGTTCCAGAGATCCATTCTTACGGCTCCATCCTCTGTTTACTGTTCGAGTTGGACGCTTGCCTATCCGAAGCGGGGGTAAAACGTAGGGCCACTGCACCGCTCCCAATAAAATGATCTTTCTTCGCCGCAGACGGAGCGGTAAACAAATATTCGGAGCGCGGCGAGCGAGAGCTTTGAAAGCAACTGTCGAAAGAGGTTTCTGTTGAGCGCCGAATTATTCGCTTAGCGGACGAAGAGATCAGTTTAATTTCGCAGTTTCCTGTGTACTGTAGCGTCTAGTAAACATAAATGTGGAAGTTTACGTGACCACTTAAGATTTTCAGCTATACGCTCATTATTGAATCAAGCAGTCCGCTTCATCCAAGTCATCACCCGCAGATTTCCTTGAGTCGATACAGAGGCGTAGCCAAGGGGGTGGTTTTGGGCGTTCAACCCCCCCTCCCACATGATAACAGAGCCAACAATAAACGGAAGCATGCGAGAGGATGCCCTCTCGCAATTATGCCATACAGAAACCGCCAGAGATTCGCAAGGTATGAATAATAAAATAAATCAGTTTGTTTTTCGTTATATTTTCGGCGTAAGTATTCCTACTCTTGGATTGTAGGCAATACGGTATTTACTCTATGGTTGCCTGGCCCTTCCCCATGGACAAATTCTGGCTACGCCCCTGGGTCAGTATACTCCGTCCAACGTCGTGACGACACAATGTTAATCTTATGGCCCTGTGTATTTCTTTGGAGAATGGCGCGCGCTATTGCAACTTTTGCATAGAAAAAGAAAGTTGGCTAAAACTGATTTTGAAAAATTATAAAATTAAAAAAGAAACTACAACTAAAAGAAAGCAATACAAATACGCTGTAAGACGCCTTTCGTCGTGTGGCAAGTAATTATAGTAAAATAATTTTAACGGCCATAACTGCGCCCATGCTTTTATATTTATTATTATGTAAATATTTATTCACGATTATTGTTGATATACAATCATGTATAATTGTCAATGTACTACTCACAGTTACATATATACTTTATTCATTTCATCTTTTAATGTTGCATCATTTAACTGTGAATATTGTAGGTATGAGTAGGTTTTTCACGCAGTGGATGAAATTTCCCCAGGAATATCTTTTGGTTTTTTACTTCCACATTTCTTATCATTTTTCTCTACTACTATTCTCAACATATTTAATAACTGTATAAAATACGACGATGGGTTAGGTGGAAGAGAAGATTTTTAGTCTCGCCCAAATAAAGAGGTTTTATTTATATTATCATTATGCTTTTGAAATAGGTTTTCATCGATACGATAAAATGATCCAAATTGAAAACAATGGTTAAATCAGATGAATTGGGAATTTTAGGAATATTTTCCGCTTTAATTTTCCATTGTAAACATCTTTGGAGCACATTCGAATCCTTTTCCTTTCCTCCCAGTAGGGCGTCACTCATTTTCGGCTATTGAAACGAATTTGCTGCACGGAAAATCATTGGAATTCAAATGAGAGAATTTCGTACGCTCCGTAAAACCGCTCCAACATGCGAACATCGCTCGTATCTCTCCAACGCTCGTTCGACTTTTTTCTTTTACGATTCGTTTACTCTCCCATTTCCAAGCTCAATGTTTCCATCTTTCGCCCTTTTTTATGCATGCATTTCGTAACCAAGTCGGCCACAATCCACTTTTGGGTCGCTCAAAACATCGGCATTACTTCCATCGTTTGGGCGCCTAAAATGTTTTCATTCTATCCCCATGCATCCCTCCCACACCCGCAAGAGAACATGCCCACCGTTGCGTCACAGGATTAGGTCATCGGAGGGACTGACCTTAATGCCAATGGCTGGCCTCTAATGGGCTGCGCTAGAGATGGGAGACGCGTTGGGGAGAGGGCGTTGTGGTCAAAGGAGTCGAGTGATTGTTTGCCAGTCTTTTTGGCACTGCCGTCTTTTGGCCGGAAGTGTTATGGTCATAGTCTCCATAACCTGTCGTCAGATGGCGGTACTCTAAAAGGATTACCCAATTGAAGTTTGGTTACTTCTTCAAGCAATCCATTTTCCAATGGTGTGAAATCGTGCGTTTAAAGGGTCTGACGATTACAACGACAGGGTGGGCGATAAATATTTCTTGTTTGTTGGGTTAGGAAACATGACTCTTCCTAATGGAGAATTCCCAAAAATAGGTCATTGCAAGCTGCGAGTCCCAATCGCTTCAAAACTCTTACATCAACTCCCACAAGTACTGCTAAAATTTATTGTGAGTTGTAGCTCAAGTACTCAAGTAAGTTAAGACCCAAGATCTGAAATTATTTAATTATGAACTTCTACATACAGTAGAGTATTAAATATCTTAGACTTGCAGTTGAGTCGGAAATACACTTATAATTCAGCAGTCTTTTAGTAACGTGTTTCCTATACGAACATTAAAGTTACGCACCTTTCTTTCCCAACTAATTTCCGATTAAGTAATTTAAATTTGGTGATCATTGATTTATTTCTCTTTGTACTTCATTCGCCATATTTATTTCAATCACAAGAAAATGAAGGTACTCAAATAAACACAGGGAAATGAGGTATGTATGTACTACATAAATAAATGTTCACTAAATTCTGACCGGTAACGCCATATATTGGTTTATAGGAGCAGGGACAAAGTTAAGCAATAAGAGGCCCTGGGCGATGACTTTATTGTATATATTATTTATTTATTTTTCAATACCCCCACAAACATCCATTATTGGACAATTACAGTGGAGGGCTCCAAACAAGATCAAAGGACAAACTCACACGACCATTCCTTAACCGGAAAAATCCGACTAGCCAGGATTCGAACCTGGGACCTTGGGGTTGGAGCGCTAGCATTATAGATGAGTCTAATCCCTTTGGTGCTTAGTATCCGGGATAGGTGAATGTTGCCTCCGTGCTGTGATGTACCAAATAACAATAATAATAATACGTCTTTATATATGGGCGAGATTGAGACTTGTTAGTCTCTTCTTACATCTAACCCTTAGTTATTACATATAGAACGAAAGAGGTATTGGGAGTTGAACTAAAGTAATGAAAGAAAGAACTATGATGTCGATTTAAAATAAATCCCCTCTGTACTTAAGAAAAACTTCCCTACAGGGAACCACCCACGTGATAGGAGGCGTGAAAAACCTGCGAAACTTATAAAAACCAACTTAAATTTAAGGGGAGAGGAAAATAAGTAAAAGAAAAGTGTCAGCAACACAGCTGGAAAAAAGCAGACGAATAATGCAGATAAGAACATCAACAATACAACAACAATAAAACAAATAATTCAGATAACAAAAGCAACAATACAAATTCAAATTTACAATTCTATAAACAGTAATTCACAACAAATACAATTCAAAACTATACAGATTCAACAAACAATTCACAAAAAAATACAAATAATTCAGATAAGAACAGATGTTGGATTTGAAATGAAATTAATTTTTTCCGCGAACGATACGCGAAAGCAGTCGATTAGTGAAGTAGAGTCATGGGTGCTTGCACCCCCTGCCACACGCCGAAAGGCGGCTTGCAGGGTACTTATGTAGACGTAGACGAAATTATGAGAAGTAGGCAGTAAGAATTAATTAAACAGAAGAATAATGAACTTTTTCATCGCGCAATAAATCAAAGCTGATTATTTACTTTGATTCTAGTTTACGGAATTCGATGGGCATCAACTGTGAAGAGACCAATTTGTGACTCAGGCGCCGATCATAGCTTTTGATTGGAAATCGTTCCTCTCTCGATTGGAGATTCAATATGCAATCAATATTCTACGGTTTCGGAATCTTCCCTCAGCTCGAGCCTTCATTATGAATCTCTGATATTCCACCGCATATTCGGGAGACTTATTTCACGAAGGTCTCGAGTTTCGAGTGTAATGGTTGGATTCGTCGCTATCATTAGGTCCAAATTTGTTCCCTCATCCTGGGGGAGGAAGACCCTCCTCTTTCTCCCTGACATCTGGCTCTTCTCATTTCAAGAAAATACCTTTCCATTCTCTCACTTCCCTCTAATTTTCGTGGTATTCTTTTCTCTCTTCCTTCATTTAGAAGTTCATTTCTCCAATACTTCCCACGCCTTTCTTCCTTCAAGGGTTTCCTACCACAGTTCGTGTTATAATGAACATATTTCCCCTGTCACAGACCGAAAGGCGGCTTATAGGGTATTTATGTCGATGTAGACATGATTTGCTACTATTATTTATTTGGTTATTTTACATTACCGTCGCAGACGCTGAGTCAGGTGGCGACGCTAACTTACATTAATTTGACAACTAATATAAACAACGTTTCTATGTCTTACATACATATCTACCAAATATTAGTCATACACAACGTCTTTGCCTATCGTTATTTACAAACTACTCTATTATTATATTTTCGTTTTAAACAACTGAGTTATATATTAAAAAATCACCACAGTAACGATAGAATTGATAAATTTTACCGATGTGTACACAAACACAATATATCATTACATAATACGTCGGTATTGTCGGCTGTTATATCGGCATTATAATTATTTTCATCTGAGACACTCGATTAAAAAAAAAAACGTCCGTTCTTACGATGCAACAGGAAAATAACCATGTATTCTTTCATTTATATTTATTTACGATAAAATTCCGCCCCAGTAAAATATTGGACCAGGTGGTGACGTTAACTTACACCACATTCAACAACTCAAACAACACTACAAATTCCCAATTCTTTGCAAGTACAAAACGTTAGTAAATACATAAACAACCCGCATTCACGTATAAACCGCCCACAAACATCAATAGCTTACGAAATTCTCTAAATTAAATTTGCAATTTAAACGGGTATAATTTTCATATCAATCTACGACCACTAAAAAGAGCAAATATACTATTAGACACTCAACTCAAACAATTCCTCTAAAGCCTTACTCGTACTAACACATAATATAGTAATAATAACAAAAATAACGACTTTAGTATGTGAATTTTGGTTTGAGAGACCACTCTTACAATTAACCTTTTTAAAGTCACGAATACAAACAGCAATGTCATCGCCAGAATTTGAATCCCGGACCCCGGAGTTGCTAGGTTAACCCGCTAACCACTACCTATCCGATACAGGTGAATGTATATACATGAACAATATTACCCACCAAATTTATTATTTACAAGCAGCGCTGTTAATGGATACAATTTACATATGAATTTGCAATAACTTTGAAATAGCATTAGCACCGCTTGACAATATAACTCATCTATAAAGTCTCCCGTTTAGTGCGACTTTGTAGGCAGCGTGTCTGAATGTTCTGGATCGACAGCTCAATTGGTTAAAGCATCCGCCCGGGTTATCTGTATTTGTGTCCCGGTCCACCCAGAAATGGCCGTTTTAATACCTGTTTTTTCTCGGAATTTCCTAGTCGTGCGCCTTGTCGTACAAAATCACCTTTCACTCATTTTCCCCTTCAATATTACTAATGATAATTCAATACATCTTCCTTATTCAAATTTCATCTTCCGAATTACCTACGATTACTTGTCGAGCGATACTTTTGTCTTGAATATAGTGTCTTAAATAATGTTTTGAAGGCTTAAGTACAGATGAAAGTGGATTAGATACAGGTATAAGCGACGAGGAAACTCGTTAGTATTACCAGAAAGCTCCACTCCACTCCATACTCCGAAGCCTTAAGAAATTTCAAAGATGAAAAGGATCTTACCTTTAGTGTTGTTCCTCTGCTACATACGAAGCGGTCAAACATTGCAGGGAATTCCTCTAAAGCCTTACTCATAACCGAGATAACAAGAGAGTAACAAGAGCCGAGGCCACTAAATACATATTTCGGAAACTAAGTTTCCATCTTCAGTGTTATTGTTGGACTCAATTACCACGGAAAAATATGGTCAATTGTAGTAGCTATTCGTAGCTATTTAATACGTATTTAGTGACTTTACACCACATCAAAGGTAAGTTCCTTTTTTTTCCTTTGAAATTTCTTACGGGATTAAGGAAAGGCGGTTGACTTAGAAATGAAAAGCAGTGCGACTGAATACCAAGGAATGACATGTATGAACAATAGTTACATGACTGGGACTCGAACCCAGGTATCCCACTTTCTGGGCAGGTATTCTAGCCGCTGAATTACCATGCCAAATCTCTTTTTAGGTTAGAATACCTGCCCGAAAATTGGGAGACTTGGGTTCGAGTCCCAGTCATGTCGCTATTTTTCACACCTGTAATTCCTTGGGATTTCTTACGGCCTTGGAGTGGTTTTATCTTTTTTAATATTATTCTAACATTATATATTATTCTGTTCTTTTTTTCCCAAAAACTCGCCATGTCCTGAAAATAAGTAATCGATTTTTTTCTTAATCTTCGTGTCCAGTAATGCAAATCAGCAGTTAAAAATTCAATTGCGTTGAAAGTACATTTCCTTGGCTTGAATGACAATGAATACTTTCGGAAATTTTGGTAACGGAAATGCTTACGCGGTGATGTGGAAAAACGAGAGGCAGTTCTCGTGATAGGCACGTGTTCCCAATCTAGAGCGTTCAGATAGTAGTCCAGTCAATAAAAACACCCGAACTTGCAAAAAGTCATGTAGGTCTTATTCTTTAATATACTGTTAGGACCTCTGTCGATAGCAGACTTTACTACTTTTACAGAATCTAGAGAGCTGCGCAATTTCCAAAATAACCGCGAAATTTTCGCACTTTTTCCGGATTTTACTTTATATCTCCTAAAGTATGTGTCATACAGAAAAGTTAATCGATTGTACTATAAAGATCATTAAATTTCCTAATTTTAAGCCAAAAATTGGCTTCGTGTGTTAAGAATATTCCGAGAAACAGTTAATCAAAACTGACCATTTTTTACACAATCAAAATGAATAAATTTCGTTTAAGACGTGTATCTTGCTAAATATGGGGAAACACTCTTCGCATGAGGAATCTTATAAGAAATGTATTTCTGACTAATTAATTTAGCTTTAATTTGAATTCAAAAGAATTCTCATAGGCTTAATAGTTTATTGCAAATGGTATAAAACAAATATTGTAAACAAACTGAAAACACAGAAATAACAACTTAATCACTTTTAGAAGGACAAGAAAACAAACTGAACATGAAAAGAAGATAAGTGCATAATAAAAAAACAGTAACACTCAGAAAAAAAACTTGCAATTACCTCATTAGCCAAAAGCCGAGACTTTGTAAAACTAAATATTATTTTATAACATTTGATATTTATATAAATATTTGATACTATTTGATATAAGTCGAGGTAACATATCAAAGGTCTTTGGGCTCATAAACAAATCATTTCTTAAAAAAGTCCAATTGAGCTTAACTAAATATGTATTAACTTGTCTTTAAATACCGGTATTCCTACCACTTCATTACGACACGAAATAAATCCAAAATTCATCATTCACATTGACGAATAGGTTTGGTTAACAGACGATGGAATCACGAGATAGCCTCGATAGGTTACTGATTACTTCATCCAAGGGCTTAGCTAGGATTTGTCCATGGGAGGATTTAGAAACATGGAATAAACCCTAGTCTGCCTTCAATCCCGAGACAGAATAATTCCGCCCTAAATCTAATGTAAATATAGATTGATTTATCGTAACATGCCTTCCCTACGAATCTTCAGTGGTTTAAGTATGGCATAATTGTGATTGTTTGAACCCCCAAAACGATTCCTTTGGATACACCTCTGATTTCATCGTTATAATAAACTTATTCGTCGTATCCCATCGGGGTATGGGTTGAGAACCCCCGGCTTAAAGAACAAGATTCCGGAACAAATTTTGTTCGTAAGTCTAGTTATCTCTGCAAGGCTGATAAAGTTAGATTGGTTCGTGAGAAATTTGCGTACATCCCGTTGCATTGTTTCCATATTTGTTGATGCGGTGCTTTCCATCGACTTGCATACGCTTGTGCCAAATGAATGCGGAGTTGGATAAGGCAAAACATGTACCCGCACGGAGATCGGAGACATGTTCTTCGCATGTCGAAACGTTGTATGTCCATAAACTTCCACCTGATTAAACGCCTCGTGTCGGAATTATGCGATTGATGATTTCCTGCTTTGATCAAATACTGGATGGAACGCCCACGCGTAGGTGGGCGTGAAAAAGGGTCATGAAATGTTATCTCCTGAAGCACACCTCTGAAAATCGGGGATAATTTCTCATCTGGAAGAAGACGCATGGATACATACGTCTTAATTTCCGGTGAATTACATATTTAACAGCATCGTCCTACACTTAACTCGTTTATGAGGAATTGGATAATACAGGAGAATACGATAGTTAGCAAGATGAAAGTGAGTTTGAAAATCATGTGCGAAAATACCATTCTACTCAAACAAGTTTCACCAAAATATTTTATGAATACTTATTTAAAATTAAGTAAGGAAGTAGAAAAGAAATGCTAAGGCCCGGTAATGTATACTTAAAATAGGGTTTAACTAAATTCTCTCTAGGGCAGAGTATTATATTGTTTTTTTTAAGTTAACATAAAGATTATGGTTAATATCCTAAAACTGTGATGAATTAGAATTGAGATTAGCTATAACCCTGACCTCCAAAGTGAACTTTAGTGTATTTTAAGAATACAGTATAATACTGGGCTTAAGTTTGTTCTATAAAAAGCGGCGAAAAGCAGAAAAACGCCAAGAAGAGAAGGGGATGCACGATAGGAGATAAATATCATCATAATTGAAAATTGAAGATATACGTAAAATGTTGTACGTATAAAAAATACCTAAAAATATTACTACTAAAGAATTGTACGTGAAACGACCGATTCGTGGTTTCAGAGAATTATCTGCAGTAATGCAGGCCAGAATGGAAGTGAGGTGATAAAAAAGCAGGAATACAGATATTAATATTACAGAAATGAGTGGAAGAAGCTATGCTTTAGGTTATGTTCCGGCTTTCCGACTTTGGCGCAAGAGATATCGCAGTTTCACTCCTTGGTCTCTGATTATCATACAGAGAGTACAGGTCTAAAAGTGGATAGAATCATTTGGGACTAGAGTTTCATTCTATGCAGAATAGCTTTCTCATTTCTATAAGTGACGTTAAGTTATAGCTTTATCTGGGAACAAAAATATTATAGCGAATAAAGAAATGTGTTCTTTTCTTTATCCACACATGTCCGAAGCCAATCTAAGTTGTACCAAATTGTAAAAAATTATTGTCTTAATCGACAGAAATTATTTGCAATCGAGATAACGTAATGAAAACCTCGTCTTTCAAATTATAAACGATTTGTTGTATATTAATTTCCTGCCATTTGTTAGTTCTGACATTTTTCTTTCTATAGCTCAGCAATGTGAGATCATTTCAGGTGATTATTAGTAATGAGTAATTTAATAAGCTAACAGATACGAGTTATTCTATTTAAAAAGAAAAATGTTTCTTTCTGGTGCGAGGTTATCATTTTAAGGCGACGATGAGTTATTTTATTTTCCTCGGACTTTGTGTACAGTTGGTAAATTAGAGTTTTTGCTGGAACATTTTATAAAAATTCCCTGCATGAAATCTAATTAAAAGTTGTATTTACAATCCGTAAATATTCTCATTCACAGTGCTTTCCCAAACTTAATGCCGCGTGATATACGAGGGTATCTCTTCTTCAAATTTTGTATTACTTGTGCGCAATATTTGGCGAATCACAGGCGTATCCAAGAGGGTAGTTTTTGGGGTTCAACCCCCCCCCCATGAGAACAGAGTCAACAATAAACAAAAGCATACGAGAGATGACCTCTCGAAACTATGCCATACAAACACGGCAGGAAATTCGCAAGGTATACGTGATAAAATAAATTAGTTTATATTTCCGTTATATTTTGAGGGTAAGTTTGCCTACCCCTGGATTGTAGGCAATGCAGTGTCTACACATGGACAATTCCTGGCTACGTCCCTGCTCAAAAATAAACTTCAACATGCTTGAAAGCCACTATGATGGGATTGTTTAGTTTTTTAATTGCACAACATAGAGGCGTTATCTTATGTGTTCCAATCAAATTTTATTATTTGTCCTATTAGCGAATACTTTAAAAAGTCGGAGATGACCACTATTGACAAATTAGATGGGGCTGAACTATGTAGTGAAGGAGATCAATATCTGAATAAATAAAACACCAAATTATTATTCAGCTGTTATGTTTATTCCTTTAATATGTAAACATACATATCATTTAAATTAGGTGAATGTTGGATGTATGCTTTTTACAATTAGTTGTAAACATTTGAATACCTCCACGAAGCATTTAATCCCCCTGAACGTTCGTAGAGTGTGTTGTGCATCAGGGAATTAGTTTAGATAAACATTCAGAATATCTTTTCTGTAGAAACCCTTTGGTTCAATCGATTAGTATTGTTTTTATATTATTCCGGTGGAATCTTAAGTTACAAAATTGAGCTTTGATGGATCTTGAGTTCTTTATAATGTTCCTCTGGTTAGGTTTCTCAGGTATTTTCAGTCAAAGTTTCGGATTTAGATGGACGTAAATTTCTTCTCTGGATTCTGAAAAAGATCACACATGGCTATGCTCAAGATTATTATGGAATAATTTCGAATTACGAAGCAAATTATAATTAAAGACATTCCAACAACTTATGAAGTGCTTATTTTATTAGTTTTATCATTATAAGCCTTAATTGAAGGGCGAGAGTGAGACTTCTTAGCCCTTTACCCTTATTGAGGGGTGTCTATTAATTTTTAAATCAACGTCAGTTGGAAACAAACGAACGAGCTTCATTAGACGATGGATTAATTATGACATGTGGAAAAGGAGCTGACTACTCACAATTAAGAAAAACGACACATTTCCTCATGAACTGTTACCGTGATTTTTGACGGCGTGAGTAGCTTTTCACAAATATAATCATGAACACTCATAACTTACCCACTTCACTCACACACTTTTATATTGGCTACAGCTGTGGTTGTCAGTGGTCAACTATGGTGACTTTAAACACATCAAAGTAGAGTTCAAAGACACCGTACACTGGAGACGGTACGTTGCTGGCAGCGACCCCTTGGTCCACTCCGTTGATGAACAGATGTAAATCACCGGAAGATGTCCGTTTGACTCCTATCGTTTCTCCAACCTAGAGTGAAGTTATGGAAGAAAATTGGCTCTTTAATAACACTCCGACCGCTGATTTGGTGAACGCCGCGAATTATAAAGTAGTATCACCAATTCGGGTACAATCATAATTCACTGTGTGAAAATTCCGCTTAAAAATTATTTAATGTATGTGCGATCAGATTCAAACTCATACGTGCATCTATATCACAGTTGTCCACCCTTTTCTGGTGGAGAATCCCATTGAATATTACTTCAAACTAGCAGGCCAATGATGGCCCCTTGAATGAAACTACTATTCTCTGACGCAATTATTTTGTATTCTCCCTTTTTTATTGCAGATTGTTTAAGTCAAAAGTACATGAACGTAAGCAGATGCCTAATTAAATCATGCCTAATTAAATACCTACGTAAACAGAGTAAAGAGCTTTTCAGTATACAAACAAAGTTTTATTCAAAACGAGGGTAGTTTAAAAAAATGATCTTACAAGGTTTCCGATGTACTACTCTGGTTCATCTTAGGGTGAAAGTTTTTTTTTTTGTTTGCAAAATTTCGAGAATTGAGGGGGAGCTTTAAAATGATCGGAGCCAAATTGCAGCGTTGATCGTGCTGCAATTTGGCCCGCGGAGCATTTGTTGCACAACCTTTGAGTAGCTTTGATTTTGCAAGGGCCTTTGACCTCTAGTATATATTAGAGTTAGTAAAGAATGTGTTAAGGCAAATAATGCGAAAAATGCGAAAGATGAACTTCTCATGAATGAGGTTGATCTCAGATTGGCCCATAAACTATTCTCGGCAGTCTTAATTTTGTCCAGAAACTTATACTCACAAATGGCCCTTTATAAAGTGTAATTTCTTCCTTAAGCATCAATATACGTGTAATATTATTTTCTACTCTCCATTACGGTAAATTTCTCCCTCAACTAAAAATAATAAGAAAGATGATTCTTAACCTTCTACTGTTTAATTGCATATGAAATATTCAATTAAAGGTTAGATGGAAGAAGGGACTTTTTAATCTCAATCTCGCCTTAATAAAGACATTAATAAAATATACACAAATTTTATAAATAATCGCTATAAAGAAAATAAATTTGTCTTAGATTTGTATTACTGCTTTTTCGATAACCTAAAAACCTTAAGTTTTCGGTATGTACATAATTTCCGATATTCTAAGGCGACTATTTCAAAAGCACGAGGACCTAGGAAGGAGCCTAGCTTGACTAGGGCTGAATCCCTTTCTGCCTCCACCTAGTTCCCAATGTCCCACCCACCTCCTTTTTCTATTGGTCCTTGCTCTGGTGCATTTATCTAAATTAGCTCTGTTAATTCGTGTTTGGTACCTTTACATGAATGTGCAAGTCCGAAACAGGTCGTATATGATAGAATTTTAAATGCAATTTTTACATAGTGAATTTTTGTTTCTACCCACTATGGAGTTTCACAACAAAGGTTTCATGTATAGATTTTATTACCAATTTATTATTATACTTATCGCTTTTTTAAACCATACCCAAATTTGAAGTATTTAAATCTCGTATCTGAGAATAAATTGATACAGAATTTTTATAATAGAACCAGCCATTTGGTGAGATAGTGATCAGTGGTAATCGCCGCAAGTTCATCATAATATTACAGCAATAGTTTCTTTATGATACGCACTATAAATCAAAGGAGTTGAACTCATTAACGAATTATAATATACTTAGCAAAACTATTCTTAAGAATTACTAACCTTGATTTCTTTTAGATGCTTCATAAAGTTGCTCTTAAGGGCCGAATCATCTTTGTAAACACTAGTATTATACATCATCCAGGTACCGTTTCTGGGAATGTAAAAGACACGTAAATCAGCGCAAGCAAATTATTAGTATGAGAGGAATGTTTTGAGCTAAACCAATTTCGATTAAAGCCACAAATACCTGCTACCGAAGCAACCTAATCTTAATTTGTGGTGGACTTACTTCATACGGTTCATGTGAGGTAGTATTTGGATTGTGTCTGGTGAATGAGTGGTAACCCCTATTCCGATTGCTTCTTTGGTTTGGTCGCCCCTCATATCTATTACTACTTCAAAAAGTTCGTTGTCTCTTAGGGGTCTATTTGTGAAGGCAACACCATCGTCCCATTTATCAATTCTGAGAAAAGAACCAGATTATATTTCATCTCTCAAATTATATTTCATCAATAGTGCGTGGTGAGAGGTCTTAAAATGTTCTACTCACTTAATTTTTTCCAGCGATTTCCCGTTGTTTGTGACCCTAGCGTTGGTTCCACATCTTCGGTGAAATCTTAGGAAATCGTCCGTTGGTTCCGTGCCGGTTTCTAAAGGGAATATTCAATGAAAAATATTGATTGAAAATTGCCCCGCATAGTCACCCAGCCGCCTGTTGGCGTGTAGTTGGAGGTGCATACATCATGATATCAGATACTTCCCTAATCGATTACGCGTATCTTTCGCAGAAAAAATTAATCTTAAAGCGGCTTGTCCTACCATATCTATTTCTCTAATTTCCTCGGTGCCAGAACGGCCTATGTAACAGAGAGTATGCATAATATCTACTACATCTTCTGAGAACGTACTCTTTCTGAACTTATCAAGTAAATTAAACCTTTTGTTTAAATCGTCTCTCCTCTAAAGATCCCCATTCTACGTCCTGAATCACTTGAGAACTTGCTCACTAATTTCTCATAACAATTTTTAACGAAAAATTGCACTTTGGAAGTACATACTTTCCCTGATTCCCAAACACAACACTTGTCGGCAGGGTCTCTTACACTACGTACTCAACACGAATATTCCAATATCATAATAAATATCTTTTCTGTAATCCAGGATTTAATATATAGCAGGTAGCTACAAGCGCATCAAATGCAATGGCACGGATATGTACTCGAAGTTGACTAAAGAGAGTTTATGAGAGAAGGATGACAAGCTCCTAACTGGATAAAAATGTCTCAGAAGTCACTATCCACATCTTAGAAGTCTTATAAGTCACATATCTACTCCTGGAGTAACGAGAATAATGGAAAGCGCGTTGAAATTAGAAAAATTTCTTAAAAGAAAGAACATTTCGTAACTTCCACAGCAGATCTTTATTAACCGGTTTCCTTAATCGAACTAAAATGAGTAAAGATGACTTTGCGCAAGATGGTGCGCACCCAGGAAAAATCCCAAGGAAGAATGGACTTGAAAAAAGTCTGACGGGACCGGGAATCGAACCCGGGTCTCCCAATTGCCGGTCGGGTGCTCTGTCCGTTGAGCTATCCCGGCAGAACATTTCTCCAAG
>KZ308489.1:522889-545289 GCA_000376725.2 Ladona fulva | reverse complement strand
TTTCCTGGGTGCGCACCATCTTGCGCAAAGTCACCCTTACCCGTTTTCCTTGTTTCCAACATGAAGGGGGTTTTCCTTTCCATCACTTTGTGTGGCCGGTGCTTCAATGAAGCCGTGACTGCGAACGATGCCGCCATGCGGACGAACTCGCAATGTCCTTGCCCACAAAGTCTCCCGAATGGCTTGGAGAAATGTTCTGCCGGGATAGCTCAACGGACAGAGCACCCGACCGGCAATTGGGAGACCCAGGTTCGATCCCCGGACTTTTTTCAAGTCCATTCTTCCTTGGGATTTTTCCTTAATCGGTTGATATCTTCAGGTGAAATTACGAATTGTTCTTTTTTTTAAGATGCGTGTGAAATCCCACGAAGTCACACTTGACCAGATTAATTTTACTAGAAAAAATAATTTATTTCCAATTATATTCTATAGAGAATTATTTCGAGTAGCCTCGCGTATTGGGCCTTTCTTATGAAATTTGCTCTCAAATCTGTCTTCGATCTCTTCGAATTTCAAAGCCTTTATTTATCAATGTGACAACAAGTATTCTTTCATCAATATTCTTTATCATATAAGGGTTTCTGAAACAGATATTAGTATTAATGATTTCTGTCCTTATGACGGTTTGCGAACCATTACTTGCCGAAAATAGGAAGTAGTCCTCTGTAAACCTAACACTCGATTCCAAGGTGAGACTTGATTAGTATGGCCTCAATATCGTTCGATCGACGAATTGAGGTAATGGCTTGTTTTTAATGATAACATTTTTCGTTTTTGGCCATTCAATTAAATACATACGTGTGTAAATTCTTGTTAATTTTTGTGCTGGGTAAACCAATCTTTTATCAATTTCTATCGAATCCAGCCGAAAAAAAGCTTGAAAAATTCACCTTTTCAAAGAAAACAGTTGCGACAGTTATGAAAATAGATTAGAAAAAGAAAATACGGTTTACAATAGGTGATAAAACAGAGAGTAAACTGTGAATATTACGTTATTGTTTTTTCAGATCCCTTCACTTGCCCTAAATGTTATTGAAATTCTCGCAGCCATCTCGCAGACTATTTTTGGGAACCTATCCCCTTTTTTTAAATGCAAATGTCAGCCTCCAGATGTTTGTAATTTTGTGGAGCCAGTCTCACGCGCAAATCGAGCGATGGGGAGGAAGGGAGGCTTGTTCATGCTTTACGACGGTATGGGAAAGGGATGGTGAACCTTCAGTGGCAGGAGTGCTATATTTGATACATATCTACATATGTGCTATATTTGATACAAGTACTTTCGTACCAGAGTGGTCCGAAACCATTGTGAAATGCTGATATTATCTATTTTATTAGGTCAGCGATGAGGGTAATGTGTAGCAATATAGATAAATAATCAATAAACGGTCGTGTGGCTGAGTGGTTAGCATGCTAGCATCTCAACCCCAAGGTCCCTGGTTCGAGTTCCGGCTAATCGAACTTTTCTGGGTAGGTCATGTTTGTTCGTCAAACAATTATTAAAATGGGCATAACTGGGATCATAGCCCTATTTTCATTAAAGAAACAATAATAAATAATTACCATTAATCCTTATCGTGCAAAGCCACCTTATTCTTTTCCTTGTGTCCTACCATTAATAGTTAATATAATTCACATTTCTTTACTCTGGCGATTCATGTTTTATGAGAAGATTACATAAGAATAGCGCCGTCGGAGATCAGCGAGCCAAATACTTCCCTTGCGTACCATAGGTTCACCAACCACAGTATTGGATTTTATAAATAAAGAATGTCCCGATTCTTGAGAAACCCTGCAGATAGACTTTTCTATATTTTCTGTGTACTGAAAGTACTCACCTGTGATTACTCCGTGGATTTTGATGTTTGTCTTCCCCTTGCATTCGAAGTGCCTGTGGTTGACGTGCATCAAAAACTTGTCAATGTCCGATGGTTTTCCTTTGGCTTCTATCTCCGCCCAGAAACTCGTCACCCATCCGCCAGTTTTGTTCCTCTGGCTTTCGATTGTACCGCTTAACTCTCGCCCGCTGATGGCTGGAGGGTCGCAAATCTCATCACACCACGCAACCTTGGTGGCGAAAAGACAAAAACACAGTGATGTAGCTAAAAGTATGTGGGAGAGGTACATGTTTCGTTGGAACTGTTAAGCCTCTTTCTGACGAACGCAAACCGTCGACTAACAGGGAACAAACAGCACCCCTTGCTTTTACGCGAGTTACTGTTGTGCGACCAATGAAAAATTTACACGCGCATCACTTTGATTCGATAGTATAATCTCAATTATTACATCAGGGGGATCCACCCAGGTCAAAGGGTGTTGGATAAGTAGCATTTACCATCTTAATTGGCAGATGGTCAAGGTCAAATGGATTTTTGATTAATTATAATTCTGCCAAGCTTCATTGAAGATCAAATTACTGAGAAATATAAAAGTCCGGCTTTTATCTTCTTGGGAGGATGTTTTCAAGGAAAGTCTAACAAGGAAAGAAATTCATCTCCAGGACAGTTTACTAACGTCGGATGATCAAAGGAGTGATTCTACGGGATGCGAGGATTCTGCGGGGAATGAGTTATTTGACAAAGGAATCATATTTACATCTTCTACCCGCAGACAGTTTCCCAGCTAATAAATAAATAATGCAAACGGCCATCAGTGGTGAAAACTCCGATATGCCCACTTATCCTCTTAAAACAGGAAGATTCATTTTAAAGCAATCTTGAGGAAAGAAGACTGTCTTAGTCGGATTTTTCCAGTTAGGGAATGGTAGTTTGTTTTTGTAAATGATGATAGTTATTGAAATTAATATAATTGGGATTATCTTCCTATTTCCATCAAAGAAATTATTATTATTAAAGCAAGCTTGTCCAATCTAAGACTCGCGAGCCAGTTTTTAAAACACGAATTTATTCTCCAAAATGTTCAAAGTTTGGTGCATAAACCTTGCTCTCAAAACATGTAACTACGGATCAAAATTATTCCCATCAAAAGTACGCTTATTCCAGTTTCTCTTGCTATCTGTTTAGCGCAAGCTAGTCCAGACCCTCCTAGAGGACCTGCTGTCAAGGCTTGTGATACTTCCAGGGGCGTATCCAAGATTTTCTCTTAGGAACTTAGGAAGCGTAACAAATAGCACAATGAAGTTGTTATTCATTGTAATGTGAAAATGTTGGTTCTCATCATAAGAAAAGTTGAAAATAATGAAACGGTATAAGCTTCCCATATAGTTAGTGATGAAAATCTTTAGGATTAGGTTTTGATGGACATACCTTTAGAATCTTACGGGGGCTAGAGCCAATCTGCCACACCCCCCCGGGCTGCGCGCCTGGATACTTCCGATAGGTGCTCCAGTTCCTGAAAAACCTATTTTCCTCCCAACGGAATGATTCAGAGATATCTATTTAGAATTGAGAGGAGTAGAGGAGTCTCACGAGTAGGGTAGTCTAGGGGCAGGGATGGGGAATCTTTGAATTGCCATATTAGACAAAAATAAACTTGCGTGCCAATATGGTGCAAAACCAAAGAGTGAGATGCTGATATTTTCTCTTTTATTACGTCAACTATGGGATTAGATATTAAGCGCCTGCGCATTGAGCTTTTCGGAATATATCGGTCAATCGCTAAGCGCCTGCTAAAACTCTGTTGTAACATAGGAGCGGCGAGTCCTTCTTGGAACTTAATACAACCTTCAAGTGGTCCTGAGTTCGAATCGGAGGTACAAAACCGTATCGTCGCGTTCTTTTGGTCAACTTGTCCTTCGAAATGGCGCTCAGCGGCTTTCGCGACTCCTTGAGTTGCATGAAGCGAAAGTGGGTCAGTTTTTGAATTTCATAGGTGGGCAGCGGAGCACATTACTTGCATGTTAGGATCGCTCTGACATCAGTGGGCGACGAAACACCTTTCGGGGCGGTGGCCCAGTAATCGTAGTCGTCAGTGCACAAATTACGATACTTGAGAACTATGTCAAAGATGAAAGGGTCCGGGTGCTCATGGCTCCAAGAAGTTCTGAATTGCGCTCCAAGTACTCAAAATTTGAAAGTTCCTCTTTAAATTATCGACTGTTCTCCAACCTGCCGTGTTTACGCTCTAGGTGTAAAGCACCTATCCCGAAAGTGAGGGCTCTTTTTACGGAACAGTTACTATTATTTGTATCGCTCAAGTAATATGCCAAAGGTGAATTTGAAGGTTGCCACGCTCTTGTTAAACGTGCTCGAATTCGATAGGCTCTTGCGTGGCTAAAAATTGTGTCAGAAATGTATTATCTTTTAGTTACAGCTTCATTTATCTCTGTATATTTACTCTTTTTTTTCTATTCACCACTTTTTTATCTAGCAAACTTATTCTTTATTTTATTGTACCTTATTGAATATATTAGTATAAATAATATATCATAAAAAATGTTGCATGTTCGGTCTGCGATACCCGCAAACTCAGCACGGTGGAATATATACACAGTGAAACACTACGCTTGAAATGTTTGATATTGTAATTTATTTTTGTACTTTATTTTCAAATTTATTTGTGCGTTTCTTCTTACTCATTTCCTGTCTGCCTAATAACTTTCTAAGTCTCAATGTCCCACGAACTATTTGTGTATGTCTGAATCTCTTTGTTTCGCTTCATATATTCCGTTATAATAAAATAATAATAATAATAATTATTATGGTTTTTCTCTCACATTTTTATGTCGTATCTTAGAACCTGTGACGGGTATTCGCCAAGTCACATGTTCCATTATTATTATTATTTTTGATAGTATTTCTTGTTCTACTGGTTATTGATTACTGATTACAAAGAAATTAATATTATCATAAAACAAATAATTTCATAATATTACCATAATATTTATTTAAGGGCGAGATTGAGAGTTACCAGTCTCTTCTTACATCTAACCCCTAGTCATTACAGATAAGTGTGAAAAAGGTATTGGGAGTCGAACTAAAGAAAAGCAACAAAAGAAGGAATTACTATGTGGGTTAAAAAAACCCAGGTCTGCACTTAGGAAAATATTAAAACCCTGCAGGAAAACACCCACGTGGAGGGGGACGTGGAAAACATGCGAAACGTACTGACAGTAGCAACTAAAATCTTAAAGAAGAGGAGAAAATAAGTGAAAGAGAAGTGTCAGCAACACAGCTGGAAGATAGACAAACAATTAATAATTCTTACAGATAATTAGGATAAGAACAGATGTTCTTATGTTGTCTTGTTCTTATGATGTTAAGTATGCAGTGAAATGTAATTAAACAAAATAAGAAAAGGAATAAAAAATATAGTATAAAGATGAAATATTTGAATAATAAGAAAGTAATGAATGAACTGAAAAAAAAACGCAAAATATTTACATTAACATTTCAAAGCAATGGGTTACTTAAAAGAGATATTCTCTAAAAATGATATGATACCGAATAACTTCGACCGCAAAAATTTCGGTTACCAAATATTTTTCGACGGAAGTCCTTGTTAGCTTTATTGTGCAAACAATATAACGAAAATTTCAAAAATCGATTTCCATTCATTTTGCTGTATGACTTTTGACCAATATATAATTAAAAAAACATTAGATTCTAGTAATTTCCCCAGTTTTCTTACCTTATCTCCTTAATTTCCATAATTTTCCCCACATCTAATAATTTTAGTCGAATGGAATCACTTTTTCGATCAATCATAATTGAACAACTGAATTCGCTGGTTGAGAACGTCCAGTATACAATATAATATTCAATTGCGTATCAATTACTTCATAATACCAAATATTATTCTATTTGACATGACAAAAGAGTAATCCTCAATATTCTCTCGTGTCATTATTAAGATGCTCCTCCAATTTACCCCATCATTAATTGAATTTATAAATTAGGAAACAGTTCTTTCTTTTTCCTAGAGTACATTCATACATCGTTTCGCGTTATTGACATTGTATGCTTACTCTCCCTATCTCATCTTCCTAAAGAAAAGAGTCCGTTGCTTTCACAGAAAAGAGATGTTATCGAAATGTAAGACTGCCAAAGAAAATATAGAAGTTCTATAAGATACGGAATCCCTTGAATCGCGGGGATAATTTTATTACAAAGGGTCAAATAGATTTATAAAATTCGGGGAACGTAAAATTTCTGCCCTTCCAGCCTTCATTTCAGTCAATGTGGGTTTATGTTAGTCTAGATAAATTAAAGAACTGAAAGGATATTTTTAATTTTACTCAAATTTAGATCATTGATAATGATGTAAGGATATGTATGTAGAGGTAGGCTTACCATAATGCTGCTTCTGTCCAGGTTTGGATGAAATTATACCGGTTAATTCATTACCTTTTTCCGATTTAAATGTAAAACTCCGATTAGGTTGTATTCATAAGAATGGCTAAAACAACTCTAAAATTCTATTCCAATATAGCACCTATACTTTCTGTAATCCCTAAAAATATCTCTTCTTTTCCCAGTAAAAGGGTTTTTAATTGTAAATTAAAAGAATGGCTATTTCTACAAAAGGATATAGAAGTTCATTTAAATTAGTTGTATTTTTTTCTTTGTCTTTAATTTGCTACATTTCTGCTGTATTCCTCACTGCATTTTGTTTGATTATTTTTAGTTCCAAGAAGCATATTTTATAATAATCTTTTTTGATATGTGCCTAAAAACACGTCCTTTTTTACCTATACAAAGCGATGGCAACCCCTAAAGACGTTTTTCAGGGGTCCCTATTTTCACGTGTTTTTTGTTTTCCTTGTTTATACGATCTTTCGTGGCAAGTGAAATAAATATGTCAATTAAATTAAAGAACAATTTTTTAAAGCAACATCCTGGTTTAGTCCGTGTAAACTCTCTTTAAAATTTTATACGTCCCGGTTTCTCGCAGTGTATGGTAACCCTACGTATATATCTTCAGAGTTTGAAAAGCCGCGTCCTGTCCCGTATAATATTGCACTTCATTACAGTCGAACCTGTAGATTCAATTATGAAATCAGAGAACCCTATTCCGACTACAAGCAATATTCCAGTCAATTTTCGAAAGAGTTGACGAATTTGACGCCTGCAGTGATGCCCTTACACTCCCCGATGAGTTCCAGATTTTTTTTGGCGATAACCACTGCGTATTCATCTTTTTTATCAAATTTGCTCACCATAACAGGATGTGTGAACAGCACGTTTTTAAGATTCAGAGGTATTTCCACTCCAAAGAAGTTCTCTTTTTGACGTATTCGAGCGGATGTCGCTCTTGGTGACGTAGAGGATCTTGTTTTCTGGAATAGAATGCGTTCAGCTAGATGACTGGATCCGATCTTGCGTGATTGGCTTGAAAAAGTCACTCTCTCTCCCTCCAGCAGTCATTTGGCGTCCTATGTTGCTGGTTGTGTTACCTCTACCTAGGCATCAATAAGGTAAGCTAACGCTTTTTGCCTTTTAACTGAGGGACTCCTCTCTAAAACGTTATGTATCGAGTTTTGTGTTTCATAGGATAGTTTAGGATTCCCCTTAGAAGCGAATACTTAATAGAATCTAGTATATCGCGAAGAATCGTTGAATTACACACCGTTTTGAACTTTTGAAATTACGTTTACTAATCCACAATATATATAATTCGTTGGCGTCTAGTTTCGACAATTAATAGCCATCTCCAAGCCAAGGAAAAAGCAAGGAAGGCTGTTAATAGCTGAAACTAGTCTCCAAGGAATGATATATATTGACGATTAGTAAACGTAATTTTTCCTTGTTGTTCAAAACCGTGTTTTATTCAACAATTTCTCGTGATGTCATCAGGATTCCACAAAGTGACGGCTCCTCCGTGAATTTTAGAATCTAGTGTATTTTTTATCTAGAGTGTGGTGTCGGGACTTACGTCCCTAGGGTCTCTTTGAAATTTTTTCAAACACGCGGCTCAGCAATGGTGAGGTAACACTTCTTTCGAGCCATTTGAGCCGTATCATTTTTTAAGCCGACTTCTTTTGCCGATGCGTACACATAAGTCTGCGGATACTTCAATAAACCATTTAAACAAGTGGTTCCTGTCCTTGTCCTCTGCCGGTACCCACCGAAGTATCAAGCTGTGTACTTCTGAAATAGTTGGACAAGAAGTGCAACGTCTACTTGAGATAGTGTCTTCTGTTCAAGCGAGGGACTTACAAGAAAAAGGGTTAAGGTGATTTGGGCGTGAAGGCGTAATATTTCTGAGGAGAAATTAAGAGGCGAGACCAGAATCCTCTATTGTTACGAATATCGGTCAATGCCAGGCGCAATAAAAACAATATTTACTGAAGCTTAATCTTTAAATATTATGCTGTATAATATCTTTGAATCTAAGTTTTTCACTATTAAGTCATCGTAAGGTAAATGTATGTAAATTCTATTGTAAATTTAACGTGATTTTCCCTTTCCTTTGTTGCAGGCTGCAAGACTAGCTCCTGACGTGTAAACAAGGGCGCATAATCACCGAGGTAAGGAAATGCAATCATCATTTCGTTTACACTTAGATTAATTATATGTTTCAAAGGAAATGAGTTAAAAAAATCGAAGGAGCACAAAACTTAAAAGGAATCCCACAAATATTAATTTTGTCCGAACTCTACGACGATAAATAGGTTTCCATTGGTTATAGCTCCCCAGCGTTTATTTAAACACGAGAAAATCTGTTATTTCGGTTTTTTTTTCTCGAAATTAAGTTCGTATCTATTGGGGATAATGGAGTAAGAAAAAAAATTCGTGCGTAGAGCAGTTCGTATGTCGAGATATATAGTATAAGTATAGGTTTAGCGTAGGATTTCCTTTCGATAAATTCCGACGTACGTGTAGCATGGTTACTGATATGTTTGGGAATGTTTGCTCAAGTTTAGCGAGCACTAACCTGAGGTAACGTACACACGTACACTTTGGCCCTCATTGCGTGTCTCTCTCGGTCATTACAAACAGTCTCGAGGCCGAAAATATCCAGCGACCCCAACGCAAAACCAATTACCGTACCGATCACGAGCGGAGCAAAATCTTTAACGGAAGTTCGCCGCAGAAAACCTGAGAGGAACCTTTGTTTCCGAGGCATCAGTCGTTCCGGACAAAGGAGGTTTTATTTATTTACCGACTCCCTCTTACGCGGAATTCCTCTCGGAAAAATTTTCAGGCGAGTCTCATTAGAGGGATCCCGTTTACGCAGGCACTCTCTTAAACTTGGCGATTTTTTGTACGCTCCGAAAATGTTTTCCGAAAATGGACCCTCGCCTCGAGACCGTCATCGCCGTGAGAATTTTTTACTATTCCATTTGCCGTTATCGCACTCAGCTGCACTGCTGGCAAATTAAAAGTAATTTATTCCCACGAGGTAGTCGATAAGGGTTGCTTTCCTGTATACCCTAGATGGCCTCGTATTAGCATAATAATTTTCGTGTGTTTGTCTTTTTAATTCGGGTCGGCTGAAGAGTTTCGGAAACGAAAGTCTTTTGGCAAACTTACGGAAACTTGTTAGAATAGAATATAAACTTCTTTATTGCGGACGAGATGGGGACTATCAATTACCTTCTTGCATCTTACCCATTTAATTTTTTATATAAGGTAATGATAGGCAGTAAAAAAAAGGAAGTGAAAAAAACCTAAGTCAAGAGTCTGGGAAAAATTTCCATTGATGGATAACACCCGCAAGGAAGTGCGTTTGGAAAACATACGAAACCTGATAGCGAAAGTGATAGCTAAATTTTAAACTAAAGGAAATTATTTCTGTGACTTGAAAAAGGAGGAAGAAGGATGTATACAAAAAAAAACAAAAACAAAGAATACATACATAACGGCGTGGAATTAAGTTACGGAAGTTGCGGCCTACTGCGGAATGAAGATTTATCAAAGGTCACAAAATTGCCCAAAAATTAATCACAAATCTTCTAATTAAATCCTTAAATAGTAACCGTGTTGCAAATTTATTAACACTGAATAGTAAAAATGAATAAAACATTATATATGATTATATTAACAATTCCCAAATTCGTCGCATGACATACACGGTGCGTTAAATATGTTCCGGGACTGAATTTTTGTACGAGAAATTAAACTAACATTTCTGACAACTATGGCTTTATACAGACTGAAGCTTTCTTTACTACTAGTGTTAATTTTGTAGGAGTAGACGGTCGTCTGTCGTGTTTAAAACCCGACCTGTTTCATTGGGTTCGAGTACATAGTGTGTATGTGCGGATATAATTGAGTGTGAAATTCATACAATTGCACATAATTTTATATATATTTATTGGTTAAATAGACTTAAACCGTTTCACAGAATTTCTCAGTTCCATTTAAATAATGCAACATTTCGCTGCGAAAATTATAAATATCTTCTTCATTTCTTAAATATAAAGTTATTGAGAAGATGTAAATTTAGTATTTATTTATTCGTAAATACGTCATTATTTGGCTTTCTGGCCAGATGGCAACTCTGGAGGAAAGGATATATTAATAATTCATTTTGACTGAAATTCGCCCCAAGACTGGAATAGGCAATACATTGCATATATAAAGTTATGCATGGAAAAGTAAATATTATATAGTTATCCTCCATTAAAGTAAGACATTCGAATAATTGACTTGACAAGCTTTGCATTGGTATTAACATTAAAAAGTTGCATGATAAAGGTTATGAATTAACTTTATAAGAACATTATGACTATTAGTATGTAGACTTTTGCATAAATTACAAACTTTTACACCAAATACATGGTTGAATACCCATATAATTATTTCAGTAATAATAAGAATGTGAAATAAAAAATTTAAGTCCTACAGTACAATAATTCCCAGGTTAACAGTAAAATCACTAAAAACTATGAAATGATACAACATACGTGGCAGTTTATCCATAAAGTTACATACATAATAGGTATTTCATTGATAAGTAATACAACACGCAATAGTTTTACACTGTAATACGTTGAAACTTAAAATAATTTGTACATCGTAAAAAAATCAAGTATTAAGCCAGTTTAAAACACATAAACGTATGGTTTTTGGTAACTTGAGAATAAGCCATGGGAGTTTATGATCCGAAAATCTTCTCTCAGGAGAAATTTTGGCGGAACATTTTTACGGTGGAGATATTTAAGGTCTTCTGCGTCCCTTGAGGGACATAACTTCATTAAGCTTATAATAGCTTAGCCTTGTCGCGAGATCCCCGACTAAATAAACTCCATTCAGTTCGCTCAAATATCCCGTGCCCTATGTTCTTTCAGAAATTATGACATTGAGATGGTGTTAGATATTACATGTTTCATATCCTTATGTTTTATAGCTTTGGTTCTCTTTGTGAATTTTGAAAACTCGGGGTAATTTCTTTCGCGCCATGCGCTTTTTGCTCTCTAACTGTTGGTATTTTTACCTTTCATCGACTATTTATCGCTGTGCGGATTTTATTGCTTGCGAGTGATGCAACACTGTTTTTGATTTCCGTTGTAAACTTATTTACTCTTTCGGGTAGTCATGTTTTCAAAACTGCCGTAACATTTGGTTCTCGTAAACGTTCGTCTGAATATACTAGAAAATTAATCAGTATTTTATTCTGAAAGGAGTTTCTCCCTAAATTGCAAGTGAGATTTGCTATATAGTAAAGGCCATTTAAGCATCGTAATGAGCACTCTGTAAAATCGTCGAAGTAGAGCAGATACGTTACTATGAATATAAAATTGCACATATTTAATTTAATTAATTTTATCGTTCCCCACGTTGCATATATAATAAAAGGATAGGGAAAGTTAGGTTAGTTTCTTAAAATAACTAAAATAGATCCGAGCATCCGATTTTATAATTACATTCGTCGTGTTTAGGAAATGAATACTTTCGGTTTATCATTCAAAATTAATTTCTCGGTGTCTTAGGATAGATTGTTGTATCATTTCTCATACATGAATTCTGTTACTTTCGAAGTGAAGATGTAAACACCTTGAATAATTTGACAGGGTCTTATGTTAGAATATTATATGATTTCTGGACAATAGATGTCAATATTATTCAAATTGAAGGAATGAGTAGCTTGAACAACATTTATGAATATGGAAATTTCCCTAAGAAAGAGTTCTAGCATAAAATGGCTTTTAATGGCTCAAAGAACGCCAAGGAATTGAAAGTTCGGATGTTAGTCAGGGGTTTCTTATCTTAAATACATCTCATATAACATTTTTCCCACCTTTTCTGCTACAAGTGTGGTTAATACGAAATGAAGGGACAATTGATATTTGCTGAATGATACTGCATTGCAAAGAGGGCAGGATGTGGTTGAATTTCCTAAGGAAACGTATATTATGTAACAATGATGATGAAGAATGGAAGGGGACGTGTGTGAGTTACGTTGAAGGCCTTCGTAACTTCTCACGAGACTCGCAACTACTCACGCACGATTTTCGACCTTCATGTTAGAGGGGAGGGAGGAGAGAGGTCGTGGAGGATGTTGAGGATGGCTTTGAGTGGTTGCGTATTAAGAGAAAGTGGGAGATAAGAGATATGAAGGATAAAAAAGGGATATGATGAGCAAGAGCGTGGAGACGAGGAAGTGAATTATCTGTCTAAAAACGGAATTACGTACGAAAATACATTAATGGCGACATGACATATTCTTCTCATATGATGAGAAGCATTTTAAGATATGTATTGAGCTAATCATCATATATATAAAAAGCAAATGTTTGTCCGTCCGTCCGTCTGTCCGTCCCCCTATTTATCTCAGAAACGGCTTGACTTAAAGATCTTAAACAAACTGCATTGTAAACAATCTAAAATGGGTAAAGATGACTTTCCGCAAGATGGTGCGCACCCAGGAAAAATCCCAAGGAAGAATTTCAGATTGTTTACAATCATAAGGGGGTTTCCTTTACATCACTTTGTGTGGCCGTTACTTCAATGAAACTAGACTGCGAACGATGCCGCCATGCGGACGAACTCGCAATGTCCTTGCCGACAAAGTCTCCCGAATGGCTTGGAGAAATCTTCTGCCGGGATAGCTCAACGGACAGAGCACCCGACCGGCAATTGGGAGACCCGGGTTCGATTCCCGGTCCCGTCAGGCTTTTTTCAAGTCCATTCTTCCTTGGGAAACTGCATTGTGTTTCTACGTTGCTGAAACCCCCGGGAGAGCTATTCTCATCTCTGTAAAAGTCCGGATTCGAATCCAGGACCCCACAATACGTTTTCATAAGAGATGAACTTGAAGTACGTTTTCAGGACTTGCAGAGGTTGTTTCTTTTGTAAAATGAAATTAGAAACAATGGCCCTACGAAATTGAGACAACTGTCACAAGAAAGGAAAATAATCATAGAATCTTATTTTAGTCGTGAAATATTCATATAGATCCGAAATTGCGAGAATTATGAAAGAATACACGGAAAGTTCGTACAATTTTTGAGAAAGAAACAACCCATCTCTTTTATGACTAAGGCCATTGCTGAATGTTCATTTCATGAATTATCCCATAAAAGTACACGGGGATAACCAGTTCTTATATTTTTCTATAAGAAATGTACGTAAAGTAGGCTTTCATGACTTGAAAACAGTAGAATTAATATTATAAATAATGGTAAGATATATATTGAATTGTTATGATCTTACGACGGACTGTTTCTGTCTTAGGAGGACCAGGTATATACGATAATAGATATATTTTTAAACTAAATTAAGTTCCTTCATGCTTGAAGGGGGAGTTTACTAATTATCTATATTAAGTATTTTAGGTGGCTGTATGTTAGGAATAAGAATAAACGTAAGAACAACTAAAGCAATGAAATTTACCGTAGGTCAAAAAGTAAGTTAACGATCAGAGTTGATTGGGGAAAACTAGAACCGGTGGATAAATTCTCTTACGAACAGGTGAAGTTCGAAGAAGTCGCATTGTCCAAGGTGGCTCTCATGAAACGTAGGGAACTGATGACTAGAGGTATCGATAAAAGAATCAGGAAAAGATTGGTGAAATCCTTGGTGTGGATTGTATTTCTGCATGGGTGTGAAACGTGGACCTTAAGAAAGGAGAAATTCAAAGATAAGAGGCCTTCGAGATGTGGGTGTGGCATAGAATGGAAAGGGTGAGTTGGGTTGCTAGAAAAACTAAAAATGTACCGTGAATATACGTCCATTTTCTGGTGTATTACCTCGTAGATATGGTTGAACCTGAAATAAGTGTATATTCACACTCATCTAATAATAATGCTATGTAGTAGAATAAAAAAAGTAAGTTAGGTCGATAGAAAAACAAACACAGAGGTATTAGATATGTTCGGGGAGAAGAGGGTTTTAATTGAAGTAATTAAGCGCCGACAAAAGAAATGGGTGGGTCAGATATTGAGAGGAGAGGGATTGCTGAAGAATGTAATTGAGGGAAGAATGAAAGAGAAAAAACAAAGGCAAATGATGTTAGAAGACATAAAGGTTGGGGTTGGGTTGGGTTGAGGAAACGAAAGAAATGGCACTAGTAAGTATAGAATATTAAGGCACATGAACCTACCGAAAGGTAAAACACTTGTGTAAAAAGTATGACTGTATGTCTATTAATGTATATATTTGCGTTTGTATATAAACTGTTAAACGCACACACTTTCCGGGTTTGTTTTCCTAATCAATCGAAATTTTTGATACACGAATGACGAATACCGAGGGTCAGTATTACAGGAGTTTTTGTTTCTTTGCTTAAGGGGGGCTCCTGAAAAATTTTTTTTAACTTCTGTTTATTGAATATAATTGAATATTATTTCAATTTCGCAACAAAGGAAAATTGCCTGGTGTTATTCGATTGCCGTCTGTTGAAAATCTTGGAAATGATTATTCGTATTTAAGATTTATCGTTAATATCTCTGATAACGGATGTGATTCTCTGACTATTTTTTCCGTTACACAAGTTTTAGTAGTATGAAAAAGATATGCTCCATCGGATTCTAAGTAATCGATTTGCTAATAATTCTAACATTAGCAATGCGCATATCACTACTTTATGAGTACCCTTACCTTGACCACAATAATATGTGGCAGGGGTATTTCTAGAAAGAAAAATAATAAACTGCAGCTTTAAGGTAGGGTTTCCGTCAATTATTTCGGTTGGGACGGAGAACGTCCAGTTTGAGAAGAAAGACCGGAACGGAATTCTGGGGCTGTGGAAGAATTCTCTCCGAGAAAACTGAGAATGATATTTTTCCACTCATCTTGCGAGAGAGGGAAAGAAGAGAAAGACGAAGAAATGAGGGGAAAGGAGTGGAGAGTGTTGCAGAGATATTGTTTGGGCGATATCACAACGAGAGAGAGTCTCATGTTCCGTTTGCCTTAAAAAAGAGGGCGAGAGAATGATATTGGGAAGGGAGAATTGAAGAAGATGTTGACGATCTCCCAGGGAAAATGTATTAAAGGGAAGAAAAGAGAAGGGCAGGTATCGGAATTGGAAGTTAAAATAAAGCGAAAGAGCTCACCATAAGAGGAATGGCAATGAAGAAAATGTCAGAAATGTAATATATGGGTGGAAATGAATTGGGTTACGAGAGGATTAGAAATGGGAAGGATTTTTGTCAGTCAGTGGTTAACATTTATTCACATACCGCCACCTTTGTACAGAGATATTTCCCTACAGCCCACCCATACCTTTATTAATTAATTCTTCGTATTCGTATTACTTATAAGGAATATAATCTTTTTAGAGAAAAGAAAGCTTGATGATGGCCGATCTTTCCCGAAACGGTGTTAAAATATATCTGCGGAAATACGTAGTATGTAATTTTTATTCCTCCATTTACTTTCGTAAATTTCCACGAAAGTAAAGCCTTCTACGATTTATTTTATTCTTCAATTAGTTCGGAATCCTCAGAGAAGTATGGAAATACTTAAAGTAACGAAAATATCGAATAATCGTCAATGATCAAGGAAAAATAGGTGAAAAACATTTTGTCCAAAAGTTTATCTTCAGCTGATATGATTGTTGGAAGTGGTAATATTGACAATCTTCTTCTTACCTCTTAGACTTCGCTGTGGTTAAATTCGGCTTCATTTAATTCTTTCCCTCTCTCAATGTCTGGCCATCAATTGTCGATAGCAAGGAGAGAAAGCTTGTAGAGGGCCGGGAGGAGAGGCGCTTGTGCTGCGAGACTGCCTTAGGATTTCCACTCCACTTTCACGGTCCTTATCGACTAACAACTTTCCCTTTCGTGCGGGACATTAATAACCTCGATGTCGGCTGGGAAAATTCCACGTGTCTCCATGTGCATTGTTTCCACGCTTGATCGAGAACGGTGCTATTGGCCCCAGTGACAATGAACGATTGTGACATTCATTTCATTGTTTACAGGTCGTGGTTTGATCGCTTTGATGGAGATAGTCCGCTATAAATTTGATTGGTTTAAGTGCGAGAGGATTTGTTATTATTACACCGAATATTTTCTGCTACGTTCTCTCTACTCAAAAGTACTCTCTCGGCTCAAAAGCAGTTTTTTACCACTCTGCTTAAACCATTCCGAGACACAAACGTCGCTTCAGTTCTATAATATCAGTAAAGAACAAAAAGAATCATCGATTCTTACGGAGAAAATTAGATCAATGAACGACTTTTTTGGAATGATGGCTTGATTTTTCCTGAATCTTGTAAAACTCAACGTATTTTTTATGCAGGTAAGGCTTGGATCGATCTCTTCCTGTTGTAGACTTCCTGAAGAAGCTCCATTTCGTTCGGGAAATAATAAAATGTGCCATCAACCATTAATACTCTTATTGAAATTAGATTCGTGAATGTTCTTGGCATATAATTAATTGACTTTAACATTCTTTATTGGCGTAATATTCTATATTGATGTAATGTTCTATATTGGTTTAATATTCTATACTGGTTAGTTCTGATTCTGACTGGTTATTTCTGATTTCTTTTCCTAAGCTTACGTAATTAAATTATAAGCCTAAATCATTATTTACTCATTGTTTGACAACTAATTCACGTTTATTCGTAGAAGAATATTTCAGAACTATTGCGGACCTATTTGTTGTATGAAACTTGGTCATAAAGTTAGCAACCAAGACGTATGTGATAGGGCTCCCGGATAGCCAACTGGGTAAAGCGTTCATCTTCGGTGAAAGCGGTCCCGGGATTGATTTCCGGTGGAAGGATTACGTTCACAATGACGTCAGCTGTTGAAACACTTTTAAGAATACTACTACTACGTATATGCTCCCTTTAGTCTTGAGCCGCAGGTTTACTTGTGTTACTTCTGAATTAGTTTTAAGTTAAAAATCAGACTTTGCAACCTCTAACAACTTCGTCATTCACTTTTGTCTTATTTTTCTCATAAAATCGTTAATAAGGGATCCGTATGGATTTATCCTCATTTGTTTGCGAAGCGGATATATTACGCTGTTTGTCTTCTGAATGGTAGTATCGGTCAAAGGTCACGGGAATAAAATGATAAATTGCTCCGCGTAGTCATTTTATATATGAAATTCAGTCTCTCTTGCCCGAAAATACTCCGGACGATTCTGGTGTACACAGCGAGACTGAAGTGTGCAGGATCTAAGCGTAAGTAAAAGGCGTCTTTGTGTAAAATCCGGCGCCCACAAAATGTAAATTAAAAACAAATTCCTAGAAGTAGAGGTAAACTGCTTTAACCCATAAATAAATTAACCAAATACTTGTTAATTGCTTTCATTTTAGATCGTAGTAATGACTAATAAATAGTTCTCAACGAGGCGTCATTGTGCTTAGTACGACCTGTTCGTTCGAACGTGGGGGTGCTGAGACATGGGGGCATAAGGTATCATTTTGTTCGGTAAACTATCAGACGCAAGACTTAAAATGCATATAAAATATATACTTATATACTATACTTTCAAAAGTTTCATTGATATGTATTGGATTCTCTGATTTTTTCTTTTGAGCCACGATGAATCAGCACTGGAGAAAACTGGAGCTCATTAAACTCTCAATACGGGGTTTCCATCCGAAAAATAAGAGTGGAGTTTGGGTTGGATTAATTTTTGCAGCTCTTACAAAATTACAGTATACCAATTTTATTCTTCGAGTAAGGCGATAATAATTATCTTAGGCGTTGTAATAGTGTGTTTAAGACATACTGTCTAATCCGGTTAAAACGTTCCTATGCGCTATTCTGATCCTGTTATTATTTCTTGATGAATTACATGTCTAACATCTGTCTTTTGGTACGGGATAAAGAAAAACGTTTCTCTTATAGTATACTTTTTTCTCAGTCTTATTCATGGCTGTGATGATATGAAAGCTACTGAGGTATGAGTTATGTTGGAAAATAGAATTAATTAAGGTCTCGCCTTCTGTTACGAAAAGTGTTATAATGCACAGAATGCACAGAATCTATCCTACTTCTTGCCCATTAAGAAGTACTTGTTAATTCTGCGATAATAGTAAAAATTAGGTCTTGCTACCATATTTTGATGAATGAAATATTTATCGTTTTTCTTTTGGTAAGGGATAAAGAAAAACATATGTTTTATATACTTTTATCTGTCTTGTTCATGGCTGTGAAAATATGAAAGCTGCTTAGGTATGAGTTATTCTGAATAAGGCAATAATTAAGGTTTCTCCTTATGTAATGTTACGAAAGTTGTTACTCGTCGAGTCATTGTGCTTCACTAACGTGGGCTTGTTCTGCTTGTAGCATTCTGGCTTATTTAGGAAAGCAAGGGCAAACTACCTCACTCCTCATCTTGCCTAGTAAGCCTCATTTCCCTCTCCTAGCTCTTAGTAGCTGATGGTCGAGGGGATGAGGTCCCAACCGGCCCTCGGGCTGAATACTTTACAGACAGACGCGCTATTCTCCCGATCCCTAGTATCCTGGTCCCTATCACACGAAACATGTGGTAAATACTGCTTATGAAGAGAATTTAGATGAAACCTGCTTTAGCTGTTCGTCCGCCTCACTTGATAGACCAAAATTGTTTACATTATCTGTATTACCTTATTCACATTTTCAAGTCTTTCATTTTGCTCATTTTGAAAACAGAAGAAATGGAATTTGAATGATGCTGAAACTTAATACATTCTCGTCGGGTAAATAATAACGTCCAGTTTCCCTATGGTAATAGTATCATCAAGTTAGTCTTCATTATTGTCAAATTCTGTGGAAAAATATAAGGTTCTGCTGTTCTTTTCTTTATACTCCATCTATACGGTAAAAATTGCGCGCTGTTTCAGTATTCGGGATTCCCCGAAATCGAACGCGGTATTGGGATTCCCAGAAATCGCGCATGATTTCGTTAATTCAAATGAAATAGCATATCCAAAGATGAGGAACAAAAGGAACTTTCAACGGATTTTCTAAAATATCGTTTAGACATTATAACGGAAATTGTGTATCAGTTTATACAAAATGATTCAAATTTTGATAGAAGTTCGAAGGCGTAGAGTAATTGATGCGATGTCTTGCCATAAGCAGCTGCTTGCTGAACAAAACAGGAAAAGGCAAACGACGTTAGATGACCTCTTTACAGAAAAAAGATGTCAAATGAGGAAGAGCCTTCCTCATCACAAACATAACTTCTTTACTTTAACCTTTTTGATTTTCATGAGTGCTTTAGGAACACATATCGATATCAGAAATAAAAAGTAAATAATTAATGTAATAAAGAAGTATTGAGCAATGAATGTTACAAAATTAAACAAAAAACTGATGAATTTTCTTATTCTATGTTCTATTTCACTTATTCACCTACCTACTAAGAGGACTTTGTTTAACGCCGTTTCGTTTAGCGCTCGAACTTATCGGAACGTGTCCCCCGCGGCGATGTCTACCTGCACTGTTAAAAACAATATCTTTATATATGAATATGATAGCAGATGAAGTCCTCTCGGGTTCTACGCCAGGTTAGTTAATCCGTTGCCGACGTTTCGATAGCTAACTCTGCCATCGTCACTCAACGCCATGAGGACGATGGCAGAGTTAAACGTCGGCAACGGATCATCTAACCTGGTGGAGAACCCGAGAGGACTTCATCTGCAGCATACGCCAGGAGAGCCTGAAATCTTTCATATGAATACGATGTTTTTCGCATCTCTTTCTATATTTTATGAGCAATGCTATTTCACAGCAAAGAGAAAACACGTGGGTCAAGTCTTACATGAGACCGGGAGCCACATGTGATATCCATATAGGGAGAGCAGATCCGTCCGAAGTCTATAATAGTATTACACATTAATATATCATCAATATTAATATATAATAGCATTACACTCCATATATACTACCAGAAATCGCGTCCTTATCTACTGTATATGACACGTTGTTTTTCGCACCTATTTCGAAAGAACGAGAACATTTTTATTTACGATTAGTCTGTCCGTAAAGTAAACCTTGGTAAAATAGTAAATCAATACCTGGTTTATCGAGACTATACGTATACGTCACATGCTGTAATTATATGATTTAAGAGATGAAAAATACGAATAAAATAGCTCGTACAGAAAAGATCTAGTAACTTATTTCCGGGCACAGAAGTTTGCAAGGCCAGACGTCTCGAAAATATATTAAGTGGGGCAATCTTCTCGTTGGGGAGACGACGAAAACATGGGAAAACTACATTGTAGGAGAATTAGATGATTGCTCGATTACGTTCAATTTTGCGCGCCCTGAAATATAATGTTAGCTCATTTTAAGAACGTAAAATCCTCAAACTATACTCTCAAAGTACAGTCTTCCGCGTGATATTCAGAATGCTCGGCACATTCTTGCAGTAATTTGATAGGCAATGAGACGCTGGGTTGACGTTTATTACGTGATCTGAAAATTGATCCAATCTGAATCGCGCCAAATTAAGTTACTCAAATGATAATATTTCACAGTCTTTGCTAGCGTCTTCATCTCATTCGCAAAGGGGAACAACAGTCTAATTTTCGTAGATCTTTCAACAGGGTGTTATAGTTGTTCCTTATATCATCTTGAGTAAAATATTCGAAGGGAAACAAAATTTGAAGCTTAGTCGATATTGGCGCGAAAATTTCTTAACTTAATCACAGCTTGGAGAGCTTCATACTGTCATAGGAACTTCATTGCTTACAAGTTTTGTTGGATGAAAGCCTACTGATTGAGACTGATCTAGAGCAGCAGCAGCAGCCATCGATTCCCTTCGATTATCAAGCGATTAAATCGTTAGATATTTTGCTGTTGACATGTATTTGGGAACAAGGAAAGTCTACGATCTTACGAAGAGATACAAGGAACATGAACTTTCGTTTGCGGATTTAATATCTCAAAGTAGATACAGCGACAATTTCACGTTAGATCTTCGCAGAAAACTGAAATCGTATCGATCGCCAGACAGATATTATCGTGGGTAAGTTAGTGAGATCGTTTTTGAATTTTTCAGTTAGTAATTCTCTGCGAAAAAATTGCTCCGAGTGAAATCTGAGACGTATTAGGATAATCTTCCCCATAAGAAGAGGAGGTAAGATCATACGGAATACAGTGCAGTATCAGAATATATAATTCTGTGCAGTATGACGTCAAATATTTGAAAAAGAGCAATGAAAATTTCTCGTATTCATATCCCAGTGGCAATATTTGGAAGGTAAACAAATAATATCTGCTATGAAAGATGTAGTGCTTTCCTGGTGTATGCTGTGAAGGAAGTCTTCTCGGGTTTTCCACCAGGTCAAGTAAACCGTAGCCGACGTTTCGATGACTAACTCCTAAAGTTAAGTCTTACCTAAAAGGACGAAGGACGTTTGAAGGAAGTCTTCTCAAATAATATCTGTAGCAATAGATACGCCTATTGTTGTAAATCATTAAATTATTTTTCACTTTATGGTTTGACTGACACTTGTGAGACAATGTAATTGGAGATTTTTTTCAGCCACTGTTATTTACATTTATTTTTTTAATTTTGTTATCATAACCTTTCATGATTCATGAGAACCTTAATATTTCCTGATACGCTTTACTTTTTGCACAAAAACAATTTTAGAGTTTCATATATTTGATGGCTGAATTTATCATTTTATTCTCTAGTTTAGTTATTTATTAGTTGTATTTGTGTTTTGACAGATATTACATAGACTACACTGACATCATGGGTTTCGGCAGAGAAATGGATGGCTGCGGGAAGTTCATGAAGTACAGCATGTTCCTATCTAATCTCATCATATTTGTGAGTATATGTCATTTTCTGTACTTTCTGCTTCAATTGCAAAATGCTAGAAAAGGTTGTATTCATTCCTAGGCCTTTGCACATTCCTACACTTTGCATTGAGCTAGCCTAGCAATATAATCAACCATTTGAACTTGAGTGACAAGGGTAACTAAATTTTTCTGCCATTTTTTATTCTAGGAGGATTCAATGAAATTCAGTAAATCTTTCTATAAAACCATTGCTTTGAAATTTTGATAAATAAATTGTGATACCGTGAATTGATTCTATGAAGAATTTTGCTCTAACATCTGTTTACTTTAGCTTTGTATTTTCATAAAT
>KZ308489.1:497687-508458 GCA_000376725.2 Ladona fulva | reverse complement strand
CTGAAATGTAAAACAGCACAATTTTAAGTCGCAACACCATGTAATTTTGAATATGAAATTTCTTTTATTATTCTTTAAAATTAGTATATTAAATTAATTCATTTATTTTGATACTTTTCTTATTTCTATATCTCTTAGAGGATAATTTTTGAGTAGATAATTTTAGAGTGCCTGTAATAGGAGTTTATTGGAATAATAAATGTTTTCTTTTTCAATTAGAAATAGTTTCATTAACCCAAAAACATCTTTCTAGGAAATTTATGGCCATTTCACTGAAAGAAAATCATCATAGTCAATCATAACTTTAATTGTGTAAAAATTCCGATTTTTCAATGACATCCAAGTCAGGGGATAATTATCAAATTTGATAATGACATGATGAAGTGATACTTAATAACCATGGTTATCTGCATATCTTTTAAACTTATAGTAGTATATTTAAATGGTTGCACTGAAACTGGGTAGTTTTACAAAAAGTGTATTTATTTTACAATAGTAAATGAAATTAAGAACTATTGTGGAACTGCCTGTAAAAGATGGACTCATTGCTTTCAAAACTAGTATTTTTTAAACATAGTCTCTAATGTTTAGTGGTATTTGCTTCTTTTAATGCATATAATTTCTGTCCTGCTAAAAACCTACTCCTCTGTGATTACAATGAGTTAATTCCATCAAAGAAGTTCCTGGTAGGCAGAAGTTCTTGTACAAAGATGATGCAATTACCACTGTCAGTCAATGATTCTGTGATCAACTGGCCAAGTTCTACATCATCAAACTAGAGGTGCAATGGGAGGAAATGCCTGAACCACGTTGGAACCCTAGAGAGCTAGTGAAAGATACTCATAACAGTTCCTTTATTTTAACTTTCCAACCCTTTAATCATCTATAAACAAATTATTTCTATAGTGTATCAGATTTCTTACATCCCTAGCTGAGTGAAAGTTTGAATTTTTGGGGGATTAATTTATAAGTTTCATTTGTGTTTGAATACTCTTTCACTGGCTACATGTTTGAGATTACTTTTAGAGTCAGTAATAAAAGTCAGAGTTAGAAACCACACGAAAAATTTAAAGACAAATTCAATTTCAAGTGATATAATTTATAATTGCCAGTTTAAGAAAAGTTTCTCTTCTGTAAGTGTTGAAGGTTGACCCTCTCACTTAAAAGAAGTGACTTATCTTTTATTAATGCATTGGTATAAATATACAGAGCAACTAACCAGAATTGACAAAACTGATTTATTAAGATTAAGTATCCACTTAATACTTTTCAAGGTTGCTTGACAAAGTAATCTGCAAGTTGAAAGAACTTATCACTTATTTTACATGTTAAGTATATGTAACTTTGCTTGACTGAGTTTACACAAAGTTCATTTATTATTCAAACTTCTAGGAACTCTTCTGCCAATACAATTTCAAAATATTTAAAACAATCTCATAAAGTAAATTAATTTAATATCTACTGCCATAAATGGATTCCATTGAAAGATACTCATAACACTTGCCCAGGTCTTGACTAAATGAAGAGGAATACTCCCATGATAATCTCTGCAATAACCTGAAAGGATAATGCTTCTTTTACTATAATTCCATTTGATATCTTTGCGAACAACTTATTCTGTCGAAGCAAACTAAGTAAATATCTTTACATTACTACCAGGTAACTTCCTCTATTTATATTGCATCGAAGTTTGAAAGTCAGTTTGCTCAAACAGTTAAATTTATTAACAGATTTAAAAATGCAGGTATTTCCGGTTAGTAAAGAAGTTGCACTTTCATTGTGATCCACCATCTTTAGTGTTTTCATCTTTCTGAGGTTCATTTGACTTGAACTAAGGATTTAGATAAACTTCTTGGTTTTATCAATAGCAGCAATCTTGTTCATATTGTCACCCACCAAAAGCACCCAAGAGGAGACCTAAGATAATTTTAATTGAAACAGGAGTATTTCGGTTTCTTTATGTTTCTCATATAAAACATAGTGGCGTAGTTAAATTGCTCAACTTACGGATACTGGTTAATAATGAATGTGTGTTATGTTTTTACTCTTAAATGAAAGTGTAATATTGTTAATTTCTATATTCCTTACCCGTTTGTGTTCAACTTTAAATGGTTTATTTTCAGCAACTGGAATAAAATTTTCGGCAATTTTCAATTTAAAAAATCAAGGAGATGAAGTACATAGGAAGTTATTTAAAAAATTCTACAAGAATTATTCCAGTTGATATTGAATATATTATGTCTATGGAATATGGTACGTCTTCATTATAATCAAATAATTGATTGCAGAATTATTCTTTTTATTTTATTAAAAAATTGGGAACTATATTTTTTCAAAGAAATATTGGGGTTATATTTAAAAAAATCTTTGGGCTATATTTTTTGCTTCATTCAGCAATTAGTCCTGAAGAAAAAATGAATTATTGCATTTTTAATGGACATTACTTCTGGCTGTAGACAGCAAGGGATGTGAGCACTGAGAGAACTCAATCACTTAGTTGATTATTTGCCGAAAATCCATGTACACAGAGCCGTGCTGTACTATGGGTGCAAGGAGTGCATCGCACCAGGGTGGCGGCATCTAAAGGGCAGCAACAGAACCGTAGCCAACGATTCTTATTACTAGAACGACATTATTTGTTGATTAATTTGTGATATGCACGACTTATTTAGGAAAGATTATGATGTGAAATTAAAATTTGGCAAATATTTAGAGGAAAGAACTACGGATAACTCAAGACAAGAAAGGAATATTTGTGCAGTGGATTTAATTGAAGAAGTGGAATCAATAAATGATTTTCTGGTACAAAGAATAAATCCTCTTCAGATTTTGTAATATATAGTTTTAAGAGATTTGATCAGAGTTTTTCCTAATTTGCAAATAGCTTTTGACACTTCTGTATAATATTGCTGTTAAGATAATGATATTCAAAATTAATGTGGAATATTAACTCATAACTAAGTTTCAGAATGTCATAATTGTTACTCATGTTTTGTGACTGATGTTGGTTTTTCTAATTCTTACAATAAAAACAATGGTTTTTCTAATTCTTACAATAATTTTTAGCTGCAAATCTGGATATATATGGTTTTGTTGTTTAATTTTAAGGGGCGGCAAAATATATTCGCACCGAGCAGAAATAGGCAGGGCATGGCTCTGTATGTATGGATTATAGGTTTTTCAAATTAAATTCACCCTTTTGCAAATAGAACTCACCATTTTGCATATAAATTCACCTTTTTGCAAATTAAATTCATCCTTTTGCAAATCAAGTATTTTTACATATATATTATATTTAAAAAGCATCAAATAATGTTAAATACATAGTAAAAAATCAAAAACGCATACATACATAATTTAATGTATGTAGGTTCTCCTGTAGTAGCTTGTTTGTGAAAACGCATGTGAATATAATTCAATATTGACTTATCTTCACACATTTTTCATGCATATCTTCATCTCCACATGTAATTATGTTATTGTATGAATTATAATAATTTTTTTAATATCTATGTAATTAGCCTTATTTGATGTTTTTTTCAAATATAATATATTTGTAAAAGTACTTGATTTGCAATAGGGTGAATTCTATTTCCAAAAGGGTGAATTTCATTTTCAAATGGGTGAATTTTATTTGTAAAAGGATGAATTTGATTTGAAAAACCTACATTGCTCATTAATCTCAAGGAATCGATTTTCAGGTCAACATGTCCATGAATTATCCAAGAATTTTGAAAACCATACTTACGTATATCGCAATGCAGACGAGAAAAATGCTTCCTGATATTGATGCCTGCTTGTGTAAAATTAATTCGATCGTCTCAGCGCAGCCCATTGGAGTGATTGCTTCCAGAGAGCAAATACCTTTCTGACTCTGATGGTGGAAATGGTGTTGAGACGAAAATAGAAAAAAATTTAAAATGGAGAAAAATTTATTAATATATATAGTGAGAGACTTCGTACTTCCGCCTAAAGATTATTCTTTTATTATGAGGAAGTAGTCACTAAAACAGATGGTTACTTCTGGTCGTTCATTCCGTATACCACCAGAGAAGCTAATAAGATAGGTTAGGTAAGGTGTTAATACACACCCAAATGAATGTTGTTGGAGTATGACTGCCATCTAAGCAAGCGTTGCCGCCCTAATTTTTTAATGGATTGTGCAGTTGGCAAAGGCATGTGTCGACCAAGTTAACGCGAATAAAAACACTATTTTCAATCATTTTTCCTTCCAGACAATTACCTGACAATTTCCATGGTAATTTGCTTCGGTATTTTAAGATTGATTTCCAAGTGAATGCCATATAATAATGCCAAAATACTGCAAACCTTTTTATTCTTGAAAGCGGCAAGAAAATAAAGATATTAGGAAATACGATGTCCTCATGGTAAACATTCCATTGAAATGAAATCCTTTGACTTTTTCCGGAAATATAGAAGCAAATCGGTATGGTCTCATTGAATTCGTTTACAAAATAGAGTGCTGTTGCGAAAAATATTTCAACATTATCGACCTTTAAACTGAATTCAACCTTCAGTAACAAAGATCCGATGTCAGGCTAGGCAGCAGAATCAAAAAGATGGTAAATTAAACCGTACTTAGAAAGGTTTAAACTTTTTCGTGAGAATAATTGAAAGAGATACCTCTCATTGTCAGGTTTCGGCCGGGTAAGTTATCGGGAAACCAAAATTTCGTCTCGAGATTTTTTTACATTTTATAACCATCACATAAAATACTTAACGCATATACTCACATTCAGTACTAAAAACGGGACTAATTTCCCGCACACTCCATTTATGCAGTCTAACATTCTGTGTTCACAGCAAAGTATGTCATCCGTTTTGGAATAATTTCTAGCGAACTCTAGTGCTATATCGTACGATATACAGCAAGAATTTAGGACGAAGTCTTTCTTTCCCGTCAGGAGCCAATCTCTGTAGCCTTCTACCCCGCAGCATAATATCTGAGTGGTAAAAATAATATTTTGCAGTTGATGAGGAAAGTACAGTAAGTACCTTAAGTTCTATGACTTTTAATTGAAAATAATATTCACGTTTCGATGAAATTTTGCTTAAAATCTCAAATGAAGTAATCCTTCGATACGATGAAAAAAATGGAATTACTGCCATCGATTTGCGATTTCAGATATCAGGATAATTTCTAAACAATAACAGTAAATTTAATATCTTAGAATTTAAAATTTAAAATATGTTACAAAAATCTAGTGTTGGGGGAACATAGAATATCTTTGTGCAAAGTGAATAATGAATGTAACAATGTTCAATAATTTAATATCCATAATTCAAGACCTTGAAGTAATCCTTCGATGCAACCAATAAATGTCAAAACTAATCTTTTGAAATTAATCTGTATATTCTATTCTAAGGAAATTCTCTAAGCAATCATAAATATAAATAAAAATCTTTTAATACAGGTCAAAAGATTTAAATTACAAATCGCCTAAAATTGTGAATCCTCCTATCTATGATATGAATGTAACGTTGTTAAACAGGAATTTAACAACGTTATTTAAGTTAATCTTCCTATACATGCTGCCACATATTCAAGTAAAGGCTTATTAAAGAAGTATTGAAAACGCGCTTAATATATAACGAATATCAAAATAAATAAATTTTTTATAATTGAAAAGTAAATCAACATCAACACGTGAGGAGAGTTATTTCAAACGTAAGGATACTTTCTGGACAATAACAATAAATTAAATATCTCAGAATATACATAAAAAATTAAAATTTTAAAAAATTACAAAAATATACTGTTGGGTTATATTATAACAATCTATTTAAAGTAAATCTCGCCATAAATGTTGCAGCAAATCATTGCAGTGTTTTCAAGAAGTATTTATTACGAGCTCAAGATAAAACCTATGATAAATAAATAAAAATTTTACAACTGAAAAATTAACCAAAATTAACACGTCGGAAGAGTATAAGAAAGAATAGATTTATTACTATATATAATTTTATGGGAACTTGAAGTAAATTACTTTTAGCTTTCCATCTCATGTATTGTATTCCATCATGTATATTGAAGGGTGTATATCAGATTCCAAAATCCGTGTGTGCAATCTTCCGGGGTGCTTATTTACCGAAACAGTACACGATTTTTGTTTCGTTAGGAATGTTGATTATTCCCTGAAAATTATTGAATAGTTCGGTTACAATATCAAAAGTATATTAAAAATTACTTTGCCTTGAGTATGAAAGTCATTGATTTACTTTTGCGATAGCATTATGAAGAAATAATGTGTAGAGAAAGCACCTGCTGTATATGTTACGGTTTACTTCATTCAAAAATTGTCCGAAAGTAGGCCAGACGAATTCGTACTAAATTCTTCGTTAGAATGCTGTCTCACCGTAGACTGCATAGTGTTCCAATCTTCCATTTCGTCGTTTCCAGGTAACGCACGGGAAAGCAGAGAGTACAAGCGTTGCTTGAGATCTTGGCGCCAAGGCGAAACTTTGGGATTGCCGCCCACTTCGTGTAGTTCAGCTGCCTCCATGGACAGGGAGGATCGAAATTGGAAGCAGTGGACGGCTCCTATGAGCATCAGTATGATGGCCACGAAACCCAACGCGGAAGGCTACGACGAACGTAGAAGGAAATAACAATTAATCAATTAGTAGGCATCATGAGTATTAGATATCGCTATGCTAATGTGGGTTTTGCATTCGAAATTAATCCTTCGCAAACTAAATTGAACATTTCGCGATGAAATCCAGCCAAGATTAAATCCAACCTTTCGTAACCCTCTATGAAATTTATCTCGCAAGGAGTGATTCTCACCTTTTTCCAGGGATTTTGATTGAAATTGTTATGAAGGTGGAGCAAGTGGAGTGATGAAAAGGTTCGTGGGAATGGACTTTATTTTCACAGCAATAATTGAAAGGTACAGGCAACCCCGCAACACAACACAATTCCAGCCGAATGGGTGGGGAAATTACCCTGTGTTTGCACATTTTTCTTCGTATATTTGCCCAATTCAGCTATCGAGCCAGAAAATTCTCTCGTGCCGTTTTGGGAGACTATTCTTCGTTAGGAGATTTTACCTTTTCCTTGGGTGTTATCTTAAGGGGGTTCTCCTTTCCACCACTTAGTATGGACGTGGTGGTATCTACGGAACTACTTTGCCCTTGCTTACAAAGTCTCCCAAGACAGCATTAGGTAATATTTTGGCTCGATAGCTAAAATGGACAAATCATTTGCTCGGAAAATGGATTATTACAAGGTCGAGTCCTGGTCCCATAAGATTCTTTTTATGCCCGTTTGTCTTTACGTGCAAAGTCACCTTACACTTTTCCTTGTGAAGATAAACGTCGATATCATCGGTCCAGAATTTTTAGGTGAAGTTAAGGATATTCCGGTGAACAGCGAGCGTGAACTTCGAGAGGCGACGACCAAGCGTTACATGGAAATAATCGCTAAAAGAGGTAGTTACTTCTGGTCGTTCTTTCCGAATAGCATCAGAGAGATGGAGTAGATTAGGTAAGGTTTTATTACACCCCGTGCCTTACGCCACTGGCGACTTGCAGGGTACAAATCTAAAATCTAAATCTACTTAATTCGACTATCACCACCAGTAATGCTCGAAAGAATACTTCATTTATGTGAAGTAGCTTTCATAAGAAATATGTACCTGCCTGCTGCCTGCCAGGCGCTTTCCTGTTTCAGTGGCATACTGACTATACCTTTAAAGTCGCCACAGTACACTGCTATAAAACAATTAAGGGGACTAAGCCAACCTAATTTAAAGATACGCTATGCATAATTGTTTTCTTAGCTAGATACCTATTCATTAAGTAATTTATGTTCAAGTCTCAACTATAAAATAGTGGATAAGGAAAGGTGTGATACTTTGCACGATGAAGTCGTGCGGCTGATCCCAAAGGGATAACAAGTGTGAAACTTGTGTTTATTTGTGTGCCAGGAAAGTGGGAGACCTGTGTTTGAGTCCCAGTCATGTCGCTATTTTTCACACTTGTTATTCCTATAAATAGTGATATTGGATCAATTACTATACAGGAAGGAATTTTTAACGGAAAATACTTATACAATGTTGTTTATGAAACTACAGCAGAAGGCATAGTGGCTTTATAAGAAAACAATCCAATGAAATTGAAAGCCTTAGTTTTTGGAGATAAGTCTTTCAAATTTTTAAAATACGTTTAGAATAAAATTCGATAACTGCGATTCTTTGCGACTTGTTAGCTTTTACAAATTAATTAAATATCAGTACACCAAAATTTTTTAACATGACGTTGACTTAATTATTCTTGCTTCAGTCTAATTCTGCATCCAAAATCCAAAAATATTTGTATGATTCAAGTGATACCATAGTTATCTTACGAAAATGAGAGGGTTAAATCATAATTTTATACTGTTTAACCTCCGCTTTTTGAATTTTTCAGTCTGTATCGCGCAGAAAAATTAAACAGAGAGTAATAATAAGTACCAATAAAATTTGGAGTTTCTGATTTCGTCCTTCGTGGTAGCTTAAACAGGAAAGCCGCGCGATGATCGGTGAGAACATCCCGACCACTAATGCAAAACAACTTGTAGTTATAAAAACGCTCGGCTTAGGATATATTGTCGTAGGAATTTTCCAACGGCGAACCATCGTCCAAAGTCCTACTCCGCCGACCAAGATACCAGCGGCCTGAAAAGTTGAAATATGAGTGAATCTTAGATTTTCGCCAAAAACTTTGCTAATGTATTAGTTATCAACGCGATACCTATACTAGAAAATTCAGTAACTATAAAAAGTAACCACTACCACGCCAATGGAGGAAACATGCAGAGCAGTCTTACTCTGTCTCTAACGACCTTTTTTGGCAGTGAGGTTGGTGGGTGCGACAGCGGCACCCACTTATGAGTGTGTAGGAGAGCCTCCTTTTAAAGAGCCAACTAAGATTTCGAAAATAACTTAGTACGCAGAGGATTTATGCCAGAAAAAATACAAGGAATGAACAGAAGAGAAAGGTACATCGCGACAAAAAAATACATAACAAGAACAGTTATCCGAAACAAAATATAAGGATCTAAAGAGGATAGTTTGTTCTCTTTTAGAAATGCTACGACTAATCCTAAACGAATATTACTCCTTTTTTTGGAGGTTGTAGTACACGAACATCAAAAAAAGCGAATAAATTAAAATCTTTACTAGAATGTTCGCTGTTAATTAAAATATGAATTTGTGAGAAGGTCCCGGCCATTTCCAATGAAATTCAAACAAATGTGTTGTATTATAATGAATCTAGAATACTCACCAAAAATAGCGATGATGCAAAAATGAATGAAAAATTGAACAAATTTTCGAAATCGGATTCTGAAACATTTTCTCTTCGACCCTTAGGTTTGTTCTTCCGAGAGAAAAATCCATCGCTGAAGGACAGACTACTCTGCTGAAAAATGCATTTATAGAAAGAAATTGAACTGGAATAAACGTATTCAATACCTTCAAAATTCAACCGAACCTTCGTTTTTTCTTCTGGAAAACCAGGACTATACTGCAATGATTCCATTTCAAGCTAAAATCGGATAAAATGTTCCTGATTTCCACTGATTGCATACGGTTACTAAGGACATGTTTGAACCAAACTAAACTATTTAATTACCAACACTTAAGATATATTTCCGAAATTAATCCAATACATATAAATATCCAATCCAATAAATATAAGAAATAATTTACGCACTATTGGCATTATTTGGAAGATATATGCTGACCGAGATTTTCTCCTGCATAAAATCTTTTGTTTATCATCTATTTATTCCTTTGATGAAGCTACTGTATTTTAGTGAAAAATAGTTATCTTGATAAGTAAATTCATAGGCATCACAAACGCTATTAACATACTCGTAATTAGTTTATTTATATATAACAATCAGTTTGTGAACTATCTGTTGAGGTAATACTGAATTACCACAAAGTCGTTCCATTTTCAATTTGGCAGAATGCTGAACTGACCCAAAGGTATTCACTTTGAAGCTTTAAATTTCATGGAAAACCTAGAACCAAAAATTTTACATCATCCCCTTCCAGGAAATTTTGTAAGTGATGGCAAGAGAGCATATTTTAATTCCCACAAATAATGAAATGGCATTTAAAAGCATTCAATTGTCACGCAAAGTAGTACTATTTTGTTTACTCAGGAAATTACGTAATACATACAGCAAACAATGATAACCTTTGGATGAGAGTGAAAAGAAACCTAAAACTTACACAAGTATGAGTGGAGCATTTCTTCACTTATTTAGAGGAATTTAAGTATCGCGATTAGTTTAAAATGGAAGAAATTTTTCTTAATCTTTTTCACTTAAATTTCTAATAAAAATTCTTTAACTGTAATTTCTGATAGAAATATTCCACTAAAAATTTTAATTCTTCCAAATCCTGGGATATCATTACTCAGAAACCAATACAAATCAAACAGAAATCATTCAAAACAACCTGAACATGTACCCAAATGTATCCAAATGAATATAACCAAACTATTTATATTCTAATCTTCTAAATTGTATGTCTTAGATCATCTATAAAATCATGATATTTTTAATCAAAACATGTTACTTATTACAGCTGATGAAAAGCTGACAAAATTACTTTATCTGCATTTACTCTAAGTAGTAGATACGGTTATTTAAAATGATTTAAAAGTTTTGGAATTGTGTTTTCATAATAACCCTGCAAAATTGTTTTCATCATTCTAAATAAATCTGAGTTAAAACCACCATATTTATATAGAATAC
>KZ308489.1:478397-497340 GCA_000376725.2 Ladona fulva | reverse complement strand
AAATTTCTGTAAACAAATCTTCTGGTTATACATAGGAAATAAATGGATCACTTTAAAGATAATGCATAAGTAATTATGAAATTATTTTATTAAAATATTGTTTAAGTGAGGTTAGTAACAAATTTTGGTGGCAATAAGAGGTAATTCAGTGAAAATGAGTCTCCAGACTGAATTAATGTACAATCTTTTTAACTTTATGTGTACAAGGCAAGGTGAAGAGAATGGCAATGAAAAACAGGGTTGTGAATGAAGATGAATTGATCCTTTCCAGACAACATAGATATCTGAGCTGACAAATTTAGAATACATTACTTAAAAACTAATGTTAAATATTATCAGTAAAAACAAATATCCTATGCTTGAGTCCACCCTGAGCATATGTGCTACCCTGTAAGACCTAATGTTGTATTTTTACCTCAGATTTACATTAACGTAATTCTACATAAATCTTCACCCATATAGTTTCGAAAACGCTCCTATGACAAGATGAGTTTTATTTAAATGCTACAAACACACCACTGAATTGACACTTGAATTGAATTAAGTATTTGCAATGGAAAATTTGGCTCTCTTAGAAATAAACCAAATTCACGATGAAGAGGATTAGTTTTTGATAATTAAATTGTGTACACTGAGTTAATATATGTCTGACAACAAGACAAAACGCCATTACAATTGTATATGTCATTTTGAATGGAAAACAAAATGTTTTAAAGAGGTACAGAAAAACAAATAAAATATTAAATGAATTGGAAAAATATTGGATTTCTTTAATCATTGCGATGTTCGAAGTCTATACATAATTTTTTCTTTTATCCAAATCTACTTACGTTATGATATGAAGAACGGATCCGTTCTTCATATCATATAGATCGACGTACTTAGGCGAAACTTACAGTACAAAGCGTACGAAGGCTAGGTAAATGTGAAGATGTCAAATCGCTATAATATTCCATTCAGAGTTCTTTTTGCCGAACATTAACAGATTATTCCCATTTGTAAAAATTTACTGATGCTAACGAGTTAAAAGTACCGAAAGGCCTTAAAATATGTATAACATTTTCAAGCCTTCATGAAAAAGAGTTTGAAGCAGTTTAAAGTAAGCGCTAACATCTGATTAGCGATTGAAAAGAAAGGGAAGAAAGCGAGAAAAATCATTGTTACCATTATTACCCATAACATGCGTAATTTGGATGCCAAACTTATAATTAGGTAAACATCGTCGTTCTTTTAGGAAGGAAATTCACGAGATTCAAAAAGCTGAGAGGGTCTGAGTTGCTCTCAGAGGGTCTTTAAAACTTTTACCTGTAAAACTCAGTCTATGTCTACAAACGCTTGGATTTTTAGTATAGACATCTGAGACTTTTGCGGTGATGAACGGTGCAAAATTCAATTAATATACATCTGTGGTACAGTGATGGAAGAAAAGGTTATCTTTCATGAACACTGTCTGTCGTTAAACGTAATAAAACCGTTTACGTATCATTTCCCGATCATCTTGGTAAAGTAACCAGCCATTAAGCTTTCCTAATAATCGTATTAAATCCAAGATAACTCGGAGAAAAGTATTTTCATTCCTTGTGCAGTTTGGAATCAATGAGATGTTTTGTTTTTACTCCTGTGATTCTACCAGGTAAACTATCTCAGTTATCATTATCAGTACTTAGTTCAGAATTTAACAATATTATGTTTTATTTGAATGATAAACCTTATCAATTTACTCACTATTATTACACATATTATCTAATGGTTGGTTTACAACTCAGAATATCTATAGTGTCAGCCATCAACGTTAATATATTTTTGCTGATAACATGCATTGTAAGCTGATTAAGATGTAGGTTATGAATGCTCCAGCTTTTCAAACGAATTAAGGTAAATATTGCGAAGGTGGCCACCAGCAAAAAAAATCATAGCTCATCCCTTCTCAATATTTACCGAATCAAATGACAGACAACCAAATTACTGATACAGAAATTTAAAAATACATTTTTAACTTTCAAAAGCAAAGTTAAAAATATAACAGAAGAAAACATTTAAAGTATCACGGCAAAAATATAATAATAATTTTCTTAGAGTATTCAAATCGCTATTTTCAACTGTACATTTTCCTTGTAACTATTTGTGGAAGTAATATATCTTCCTGCATCTGATAAATGGGAGTTATGAATTTAAAAGTAAGCTGATAATATGTACCTGACTTACAGACATTTTAGGGAGGGTTGAAATAGAACATAACTTACAGTTCAAAAGTAAAAAAAAAAATTACCTATAAATTAGAATCAATACGTTATTCAAACTATATTGAAGAAATATATATAGGGAGTAGGGCAATTATTTGTCTTGCTGATGTATCTTTTATCTTTTAGTTCATCTTGCTAAAATTGCTGTAATGTGGGTAGCCAAATCAGTTGATTGCAGTTTAGGGGTATATTTGGAGTCTTTTTGTTGTGGTAGTGGTTTCTTTTTTCTTCAATTACATTTCTTAGAATCATTTAATATAATACATTATATTGATTGATATGTGATTTCTAAACTGAAGAACGTCTACTATTTGTAATTTTTGGAAATAGATAAGATCTTATTCAGTGGGATACTTATGAAATGTGATGTGTTTACAGGCCACCTAGAAGACCAGCGAGATTTTTCCTATGAGCCATTATTTGGAAGTGACTGATTTAGATTATGTTTGAGTGAAAGGCTTTCTGAAATACATGAATGAAATGAAGCAATCAAAATGAAAGAACTTCTCACCCCTGGTAAGGTATAGCTTGTTTATAAGGATATTAAGAATAATCAAAAATTATATACTTCTGATCTTCCATTTCAGTACAATTAGGTATAATATTATTCCTACATTAATGTAAAGGAAAATATTAGTCAAATGAGAGTAAGAAAAACTCTTCAGTCCATCAAAAATGATTGAAATGCTCACAAATACTGATTCCCAAACACATTCATTTATTTAGTCATTCATTGAATATGGACAGAGCCCAGTTATAAGGATTAAACAGTATATAAATATTTAAAACATAATGTCATTAATTAATGACAGTATGATTAATATGAAAATACCTTTAATGAATATAAATTTGTGAATATACATAATTAGACAATAAATAGTAAACAAAAAGAATAAGTAGTTCAAAGAACAATAAATAGTAAACAAAGAGAAATATGTAAATTATGCTTATAAGAAAAAAATACAATCCTGATAAATTCAAAGAAAATGAATTGCAAAAAAAATCTTGTTAGTATGGATAAATGGACTTTAGAACAAGTTTGGTTATACTTTAATTTATTTACTTAATGGGTAAATTTAAATTTCAGGAACATGTACAGATAAAATAAAGAGAAAACATTCTCAGAAGGAACTTACAATGCAGTCAAATTGGTATATAAAACAGTCATAGAATGATTAAGAATTATTGCTGAAGCTAATAAGTTTTTGCACAAGGATAACACTCATTGATATTGATACATAAACCAAAAATCACTATCACATTAATTATTGGATACATAGAAATAACAGCAACAACATAAATGACATTTAAATTGACATTTTTATAGTATGAGTGAATACTTGATCTATCATCATCAGGTTCTCTGCCTTTTGGGAGGTCCCATGCACCAAAGCTGTCTCCAGTTTGTCCCGTCCCTTTGGTCTCCTTGTAGCCACCTATATTTACTTCATCTATCAATTTCAACCTTCTTCCTCTTCTTTTTTCTCCTTCCACTGTTCCCTCAATACAAATATAAAATAGTGAAAGGCATTTCCTATGAATAAATTGTTACTTTGCTAAGAGACTGTCTTCTCTTTGAGGATAAAACCATTTTTTTGGGTTGTTTTATACATTTCTACACATTTTTACTTCTTCCCATCAGTTCTTCTGTCAATGAATTGTCTTCCCAACAACCATGAGGGTATTTTTGCTTTTGCCAAAAGTGGATTCAGTATCTGTTGGTGACCATGACATTAACATAAAATCATTAAAGAATTAATCAACTGCCAGAACTAATCGATAGATTTTCAATTTCAATGGTTTTTTACAAGTACTGGTCTCAGTGCCTTTTTTATTCTCTTATGTAGAAATAGACCCTCCCTTTTCTTAAATTAATATACTGTTGGCTATAATAATTGTTTATACAGATATCTCACCTTTGGTAACCTCATGGAAATTTCTATGTAGCAATCAATCAGACATGAGCTTATTCTTTTTTGAACGGATGAATTAATTATATTGAAGGATTCTTACCAAATCATGTAGACTTCTTAGTTATAATTAATAGATCTACAATTCACCGATGTACAAACTTATAATTTCAATAATCAAAGCCAATGATGGTTGAATGTGGTAGAGCCGTCTTAATAGAGTTCATGGGCAAACCATTGTGCTAGGGTTGGTACAATAACCACTCATACTCACATAAAAATAGTCTACAATCTGAAAAGAAATGGAAATATAGTTTAGATATTGTAAACACACATTTTTACATAGAATTAATTTAAATGTCGACTATATCTTAATTTATGGGAACTCACTTGAGATACAGAGTTAAGTATGGAGCCTCAAGTCATGTGCCCAGTAGGTCCATATATCACTGGTACTAGCATACGAGTCACTCAAATACCACTTGGTTTGAGTTTGTTCCAAAACAGTTTGTTTGCAATTACAGTTATGAATTATTGTGCACTTTAACCATAATATCTTTATATAGCAATGTTGTTGTGCAATTTAATCATAATATATTTATATAGCAAGTGCTATGACAACTAAGATCATTTCAAACTTACGGACCTCAGAATCGAACCTAGGTCTGCTTTTACTGAAGGCGAACGTGCTATGTTATATATGGTATATTTCTATGTATCTCAGTAAAAGGGGATAAGTTTTAGAGAAATAATTTAAAGCACCAACATTTTGTATGATTTTTGAAAGGTGAATGTGTATAAATACCAAAAATTTGCAAAATGTTTCTTGCCCTCTTGAATTGAGAAGACTATATATATGAATGCATGGGAAGAATGGATTAACAGTATTTTGGTTTATTGAATAATCTATATTGAAATTCAACATTAAAATAGTGCCTTCTATTAATCAGATAAAATGTTTGCTATTAATATTAGCTATATAATTCTTATTCTTGTCTCTATTGCTGTGTTTCAATTTTGCCATGAAATAAAGTCATGTTATTATTATATTCTATTTTCATCGGCTGAAGGAAAAATTTTTCCTTACGCACTCAGTTTTTTGTTGATACTTGATATATTTGATCACGTTCTGATAACTCTTTCTGCACTTACTGTTTAATTCCTAAGAAGTTTAATTCATATGAAAAACAGTGAATATAAGGTTACATGCTAAGCTGGAGTGAAGCTGTAAGTGTAACATGGAGGGATGATGGTTGAGATGAGCTAAAATCAATAGTATTTTGCTTTAACTTTTCACTCTACCTTAAGGTTGATTAATTTGACTGGTAGCCCTTAAGCTGAGCTTTAGGCTTTCACTAATGATGTAGGTATTAGATAATGCAATAGGGATTTTTGTGATAGCTAGCAAAACAAAGGACTGAATGTATACTAAACAAAATTTTTCCTTTAATCAATGAAAATACGAGTAGTTTCTGTTTCCTTGACTTATTCATTTCATGATCTCTTATTTCTCTGCCAAGGCTATGTCTAGAGCACCTAACTAATATCCTTGCAGGTATTCATGTCATGGGAAACCTTATTCATCCTTTGCCACAGAATGATAGTATGAGTATATGTTGCTTTATTTATCACCGCTTTATGTATGCTGACTTTAACATCTCTACTTTTATTGAGCTTGGCTCTTTTATTCTTAGGATTCCATGCATGTTTTATACCTAATACAAAGCTAGAAGTTGAAGCTGACTTTGGTGGCAATGTGGTTAGTGTGATAGAGTTTTAGCACCAAGGTCATGGGTTTGAGTTCCAGCTAGTCAAATTTTTCTGGTTAGGAAATGTAGTAGTAATTTTTAAGTGCTTTGACAGCTAAGGTCATTTGCACATGAGCCCCCACTGGGATTCAAACCCAGAATTGCTTTCACTTTCAAGTCAAATGCGTTTCTCCAAATACAATAATTGTTCTATTAAGTACATGCAAAATAGTAAGAAGATTCCTTAGTATGCCTATGGCTTAAAGTACAAACATGCAACAATAAACTTAAGTAAAATAAAATAGTTTGAGCCTAATCCCCTTGGTGAAATACACCTTTGATAGGTTAATTTTTCCAGTCCTGTGGATGAGAAGTGAAAGAGTAGAAATTATAATCGATTTTCATCAGGTTGATTTTACCCATACCAGATCAAATTAGAACCCCCTCTTCTTAATCGAAACTTCAGTATTATAGATGCAATTACTTATATTGTGGAGACATTAATGAATGCTACTGATAAAATTTTTACCATTTATATGCTGAGCTGCTTCATTAATTATTCTGTGAGAGACTGAGTGAGAGTCAGGTCCTGTTTCTTATTGGTGCTGAATATGGGATACTGCATCCTGCAGAAATGCCAACTCAGGCCTTGTTGAAATGGTGCATTGTCATATCCTGCAGCAATGCTGACACCTAAAATGTTAGTGGAATGGTCCTACACTGATAAAGGGAAATAAAAGTTTGTATGTTCTTTGCTGATCTTGTTCCTATTCCTCAGTCATCACTTGCCTATCTCTGCATTTCCATTGGTGTATACAGTTACTTTTTTTCAACATTAGGAGGATGAAAACCGTTATACATTTACTACTTCTTTTATGCAAGCATTTAATATTTAAATAATGGAGATGACTTTAGCCTTTATTTTCCTAAGGATCAGGGAGGAGATCTTATCATTATTAGGACTATGCCTTAAAAACCACACAATAAATAGAAGTGAATTTTATTGGCATGACTGGTACTTCAAATCCAGGCTTTCAACTTCAACAATAAACTATAATGTAGTTTAATTATCTAACAATAAATGGAAGTGAATTTTATTGGCATGACTGGTACTTGAAACCCAGGCTTTCAACTTTCCAGGCAGTATTTCTAATTATGGAACTACTATACTTAATCATTCTTGACATTGTTATTCTCAGCTTATTGTATTCACATTATCACTGGTATTATTTTTACCACTATTCTTTCTTTGACATTGTACATTGATAAATATTTGGAACCATTTTTAGAAACAATTGGTTTGTAAGGTGAGACTTGTGTAGTTTAATTATCTAACCCTGCTTTGCCATAGCATACAGACAGAATGAGGTGATACTGCTATCTTAGAAAAGTTTTATGTAATCCATTCATTCACAAGTACTATTAGGTTTTCAGAAAAACTTATAATTTGCTTTCCTTGTAAAAAAAACTTAGTTTTGTCAAAAATAGTATTATCTTAAAAATCACTTTTCCTTTTATATTTGTTTGTAATGATTACAGTTACGAAAAGCAAGTAGCTGAGCTTCAATTTATAACAAAACAAGTGTGCCTACTGTCCAAGTTGCAGTAGGCTACAATATGATACAATTAGACTTTGGTAAATTTTTAGTCTTTCAAGAATATGTGAATGATCAAAGAGGGAGTTGATTGACAGAAATAACTATGGTCTCCTCTTCTCTTTTGATGGAGTAATTTTATATGTAACATATACTCAAATCCTTATTCTTTTGAAGAATGCAGTTAGATAGAAGTTTTAATGTTAGAAGCTCAAGGATTCTTTATTTTGAATTACTATCCAAAGCAAGAGAAAATGGTAATAGAGACAAAACAAAGCTCACAAATGCCATCAGCTGGACAGAGCTATGAATTTAGTTAAAGAGAATTGCTCAGGCTTTTTCAACAGCCATGGCTGATGGTTTACTGGCAGAGTGGTTAGAGTGCTAGAGCTCCAACCTCAAGGTCATGGATTTGAGTACCAACTAGTCAGATTTTTCTACTTGGGGAATAGTTGTTTGGGTTTGTGAATAATATTAATTATTAAAATGGATTTAATGGGGGTCATCTTGTATTCATGAAAATATTATTATTATGACATTGAGACTTCATGGGCAAACCATTGTGCTAGGGTTGGTACAATAACCACTCATACTCACATAAAAATAGTCTACAATCTGAAAAGAAATGGAAATATAGTTTNTGTTTACAACATTTCATAAAATGTTTGCTCATTTTTTCAAAATTCCCGAAATTTTGAATCGAAAGTAATGTTCCTCTTTCTATTCAATTTACATTCTTTTGGTGCTTGTCTCGATTTCGTACTGCTATTTTTCCTGATTTAATTTTTCGAATGAAACCCTGCAAGCAATAAAAGTGAAATTATTGCACTAAGCGAATCAATAAAAATTATGATATCACTTGCAATAAATTCTATATATTTCTTTCTCAGAACAAAACAATTCTCACTGAATCACTTTTCTTTTTTTAAAGGTGTCTCACACACAAATCAACAACCCAATAATATATATAAACAAACTCTCCTTAGCAAAAGTCAATAGCAACAGTCTATGGTGTGTACTGGTGAACCTGAAATCTCCACTGACAAAACAGACTGACTGTACCGACACTGCTCTACGCAATTTTTTTTACTTATATTTACTTGATTACCGATTTCAGATCTAAGCCGGTGATACTTTCATTCAAGGTCTTTTCATGACTTTTTCATTATATTTTCCTCGTTTAACTTATTTATGTCTTCGAAAGTAATATTGATGTGGAAATGGCAGAGGTGTAACCTGGCAATCTTGTACCTTGGGGTTCACAGAGATCCAATGATTGTTGAGGGAATCACCAAAATTTAAGATTTTATGCATTATTCATGCACATTAAATATTAGTGAGATGCCATAAGCTGGCCATGATGATTTGAAGGGGGCAGGACCCTCTTTAGTTACATTCCAGGGATGTAGTTAATAACTTTCCAATTTTAAAATGGGATCATATAGAAAACTATAGTCATCAATTTTCACTCATGTTTTTAGGAGGCTTTCAGTGTTAGGGATTTATTCATTAGAAGCTGAATGATATGAAGTTACCCTTAAATGATGTCACATCTTTCTTGGAACTACTGAGCCTTCCTTTCCCATCTGCCACAAAGGTTACAAGGAGCTTCCGACCCCTCCTCTCTTGTCACAAAGGTTCCTCAAGGCTTTAATTTTCACCTTTCAAGTGAAATATCAACCATAAGTTTTCTTTTGTGCTGTTATTTATTCATGTATTAAAATGGACGGAAGGGTAAGCACTTTATACTTTGTAAAGTATTTTTTGCAAAATATAAAGTGTACATTGCTTAGAAAATACCCTTTGTCTTTCTTAAGGTTCTTTCCAAGGCATCGAACAGCAATATTTTTTGTTTCTGTTTTCGCTCCGGTTCAACAAAAATAATTTCGGTTCAGCTGCGGTTTCACTCCTACCAACGTCGATTTGGTTCGAACCGTTTTCGTTTCGACCTTGTTAACATTATATTCTTCTTAAAGATTGTTTTATTAATTGTAGCTTTTTCATGTACATTGCATTATCATACTTTTTAGAAAAAAACGGTAGCAGTTAGTTGCAAGTCTTAGTAGAACTTTTTTGTCCCCTTCCTCCATCTACGTATAAGTAAAAAAGTGATGCCTAGAATCGAAAATCAGTACGGAATGATCATCTCCTTCCCATACCACTAAGTCACATAGTGACATCTTTTAGGACGACCCGTATGAAATATTTTGATCGGAATGAAAGTTTGGTAAAATATATGTATGTGTGTTCAAGATAATGTCTAAATTCCGTATTGGATTTCGTATTGAATTAATTTTGGAATTATATCGATCTTAATTGTTAATTAAATAGTTTAGTTTGGTTCAAACATGTCCTTAGTAACCGTATGTAATCAGTGGAAATCAGGAACATTTTATCCGATTCTAGCTTGGAATGGAATCATTGCAGTGTAGTCCTGGTTTTCCAGAGGAAAAAACGAAGGTTTGGTTGAATTTTGAAGATGTTAGACACATTTCTTTCAGTACAATCTCTTTATATAAATGCATTTTTCAGCAGAGTAGTCTGTCCTTCAGCGATGGATTTTTCTCTCGGAAGAAAAAACCTAAGGGTCGAAGAGAAGATGTTCCAGAATCCGATTTCGAAAATTTGTTCAATTTTTCATTCATTTTTGCATCATCGCTAATTTTGGTAAGTATTCTAAAGTACAGTCAAACCTTTTCTTTCGTCCTTTGACATTTTTGGCATTAAGTTTAGGGGGAATTATTATGAAAAATGGAGTTCCTCATCTGATTTACTGTTTTATCCATCGCTGTGAGGACTCTCTTGTATAGGAAGGCCAAATAACTTTGGCAGATTATGAAATATTTATTATGTATTTATGATATACTCATGCATATGTAATGTAGCAGTTGACCTACGGTGCGTGTTAATATGCCCTATGTTTGTCTGAAAAATTCTAATAGAAGGCATAACAGGTGCGATAAATAGCGACATGACTGAGTCTCGAACCCAGGTCTCCCACTTCCCGGGTAGGTATTCTAACAACTACATCCGCATAATACCAACTACGTCTTCCGTGTCATGAATGCCACTGAACTACCATCCCGCGTCTATTCTACGCTGCTTGGGAAATGCTTCCAGTAGATTCGTGCAATACCTCCTCCAACTAAATCACATACTCAATATACATTGTGCAATCTAATCTGCTTTGGAATTCCAAGAAAATTCAGAAAGCGCCTCGTACATCTCGGTTTTGGGAAATTGTTATTGGTACTAAATGATTTGACAATCGAGGTTTCCTATATGAAAAGAGTAGCGGTATCTTTAATGTCATTAAGCGAGGCAATTAACCGGGCAATAATGAGAGTTGACTGTACATTGTAACAAAATATTTTTGTTTTTTTTATCAATTATCAATTTTATGTATTATCACTTCCAGAAAGAGGAGGAATATCACTTGTATTGCATATAAAATGTATAATTTTATAGGAGAACTATTTAGGCCCTTTTAGATCTCTACGTTTTGGTACGGATTACTCTTCTTATTAAGTCATATAATGCCTTTTTCTCCTCAGGTTTTCTTTTAGAGTTCGTGCGTCACAATAAATGCAAAAGAATGCAAATATTAATAAGTAGAACCCTGGGAGGATGCCCATCTAGAGTTAAAGAAATTGCTTTGTGACCAAGCGTTACAAGAAATTATCGCTGAAACAGGTAGTTATATTCTGGTCGTTCTTCCCGAATCAGGAAAACTAATACGGTAGATTAGGTAAGGTGTTAATACACCCCTTGCCATACGCCACTGGCGGCTTGCAGGGTGAAAATCTAAAATCTATATCTTTTTTAGCGATTATTATTTTTCGCTTAGTCATCACTTCTCGAAGATCCCGCTCGTTGTTCACGAGAATGACAATATCTTTTACTTCGCCTAAAAATTCTGGGCTGATGAATTTTTCGAAAAGCTTTCGTCGGAAATCAGATCTCTCCTGCAGCGAGATCCACCCGAATGATTTTATCATGGCCGTAACGCTACTGGTGAACCTGAAATCTCCACTGACAAAACAGACTGACTGTACCGACACTGCTCTACGTTGAACCAACTCTAAATCTGAAACAATCCCAACTTCATGTGGATCCCGAATTGCGCAGCAGTACTTGAGACTTGGTCAAATGAGGGAAATGTACGCAATTTCTTTGACTCTACTAGTAGATGGGCATCCTCTCAGGGTTCTACTTGTTAATCTTTGTATTCTATTCGCCTTTCCTTATGAGTAAACATAAACCTACTTATATGGAAACTGATACATTTCAATGAGTCACCGATAAAATGAAATTGAGTTATGTTTCAACATTTCAGGCAGGAGGAGTCATGCTCGACCTGGTAGTGATTTGGGTGTTCTTTTGGAGTGTGAAGATTCCGAGGGTACTCCGACCGAATATTATCGTTGTAACGACGCCTTTTTTTGCATTGTTGATCAGCATACTCTCTTTGGTCCTCTCCTGGCATTCCTTGATCAAGTACCGGCAAAGAAGGAATCGGAAATCACGAATTTTATTGGTACTAATAACTAATTATAAAAGTGTTTGGTACTAAACTAATTATATCGTCTTTTCCTTTTTCCTAGTATCGCTTAAAACAAATATTTTATGATCGTCAATGCAGAATCGCGTGGAGCATAAATAATTCGGTCGACGTCATATCGATGAAAACAGGTTCTATATTTAATATTTATTTTGTTAATAAAAATTATTAAGCTGCAGGACATCGAAGTTATAGATTGATATTTAAAACAGCCTAAAAAGTCGGACGACTTATTCCTAAGATCTTAAGTTCTAAATTTCATTGGGTTAATTTCTGATTTACCCGCCATAATTTGTGCTATAATCTCTAATATATGCTAAAAGCGTCATATAAATATTTTACGTTATCAAGTATTCTTTTTTAATAAGGATTAATTTAAGTGCATTAAGTTATCGATCTATCAACTACGAATCATTAATGGCTAAATGAATAGTCATCTAGGTAACAAAATAATTATGAAAGAAACTTATCATGGTGAATGTAAAACTAACCTATCGAAACATAATAGTTCCAGCTATCTATATATCTTCAAATCAGGCTTCACTTCTCTCCTTGATTGTTTTATTGTAACGACTCCTAATGTATAGCCACTTTGCCTCTAAAATACGGAAGTACCTGGCAGGCAGCAGACAGGTATATCTCATTAAAGTTAGTTGACGTAAATGCTGTTTAGTTTTGAGTATTATTGGCAGTGATATCGAATTAATTACCGATAAAATAATTAATGCTTGCTTTATGATAATTTCTTATTGGGAAGGACCTTATTTACCGTAGTTTATCACCAAATTCCGTTGCCAAAGCCAGGAAAAGCCAATAACACTAAATGTCGACAGAAGGCAAACGGCGAGTAGATTTTCATAGCAGTCAGCTGATTGAAAAGAGGTGAAGCCATTGTTGTAATTTAGAAGTTCTAGGAAAGTGGAAAATAAGTTACGGCAGATCAGAAAAGGTGTCCTGTATGAAGGTTTAATGATAGCGGAAGTAGATTTCGATGCATCAGTTAGAACGACGGAGATCGGGTTTCCTGGAGAGTAGCCAAGGCTAAGAAGAACTCCCACGAGATAGGCTCACCTTCTGAGTCCGGTATACTGACCGTCATACAATTTATACTCAATTGGTGATGTGATTTGGTAAAGAGGCTGCCTTTATGAAACACGGAACATTAAAATGGTGACAAATGCATTTTATTTCAATTTTATTGTTTCTTTCTAATGCTGCTTTGCTTGGTACACCCAAAGAAAATTTTTATTAATTAATTCTCTCAATAGAACTTCCAGTAAAACGGATTTATTTCCTGAATAATCTTCTAGTGAAATTACCGAAAAAAATGGAGAAAGATATTTAAATAATGTCCATCAAGAATAATTCTTCGTATTTGTTGAAGTTGCATCATTATCTATTTTTGAATCTTTTTCGTTGGACTAGTGAGTGAAGCATAAACGTAATATTTACGTAACGTATTTTTTTTGTGTTATTTGCTTCTGTATATGTCCATTTGAACTTAAAAACTATGCTATTATTGCCAACTGAATCGTTATCGTCGTTTTTAATTTTCCGTAATTTTTCATGTCTTTCTCAATCCATCAGTGAATGGCATTCAACGTATTGTGTTATTTTTATTTTGTTAATATACAGATTGCTTCAATTTTTTTCTAGTACCATTTATGAGTATACTAGCTGAAGTACCATTTGATTCTCAACGGGAAAAATAGAGATAGGATAAAATATAGTAATCCTATAGGATAGATAAATAGATGTAGATTTACTCCACGAAAAAATATTTAGATACCTTGTAATTTTGATTTCCTGTTGGCAAAAATGAGCTGATTAATGAAACACTACTGAATGGTCGGATGTGCGTCCCTTCGTTTCGTCAATGCGAATCATTCGACACTGCTTAAATCTCATAAAATCTCCTCTTCTTCACATATTTTATCATTAATTCTCACCATGTATAGGCTTCAATTTCCAATTCCTAACGGAAAATCCTAAATTCTAACAGGGAAATGCATAAGTTCGGATTCAGCCGTGGAAGTAGTTATCAGGGGGAGTGTTTGTTTACAAGATCAAAACATTGGAATAGTTTCGTTTATTTGATCAAAATTCTCCCAATTTTGAACAGAAAACATTTTTCTATGACCAAAATAAGAATCTTTATTCAATTCCCCTTCTCTTGGTGCTTGTCTCGATTTCATGCGCCTATTCTTTCTTATTTAATTTTGCAAAAGAAAGAAACCCTGCAAGCGATAAAAGTGAACTGAAAAGTATGAGCTCGGATTCAACAATTGGCTTCGTCATCAGGGGTACCGGTTGTTTACAACATTTCATAAAATGTTTGCTCATTTTTTCAAAATTTCCGAAATTTCGAATCGAAAGTAATGTTCCTCTTTCTATTTAATTTACATTCTTTTGGTGCTTGTCTCGATTTCGTACTGCTATTTTTCCTGATTTAATTTTTCGAATGAAACCCTGCAAGCAATAAAAGTGAAATTATTGCACTAAGCGAATCAATAAAAATTATGATATCACTTGCAATAAATTCTATATATTTCTTTCTCAGAACAAAACAATTCTCACTGAATCACTTTTCTTTTTTTAAAGGTGTCTCACACACAAATCAACAACCCAATAATATATATAAACAAACTCTCCTTAGCAAAAGTCAATAGCAACAGTCTATGGTGTGTTTTTCTTTACATGTGTATATTATTTACATATGTATATTAATATACATCAAAATTTACATGCATTTCTTATGGAAACATTTTTAAACATCTGGGTCGACCCGGGGACAGTTAGGTGATTAAAAAGTAACATATTTTCTAATCTGGGAAGGCATTTATAAAGCTAAAAAGTTTGAGATTCGTGCGAGTTCTGGTTCTCGAATTTGAGGCGGACGAACATATACACTCGATACACACTAAAATATAAAATAAGATCAGCAGCGAAGCAAAAAAAAGAAGATTTTATGCCAAATAGACGCTCAAATTCACCCATTATACGCTTTCATTCCTTACTCTGATATTCAATGCGTACATTTATTTTCAAGCAATGAAAAACGTTTTAAAAGTAATGACGATATACTATCCAAAGCTTGTTTAGTTAAACCCACTCCTCCTTTGTTCAGTATATAAGCTGTTAACATAAAGTTTCCATTTCTGATGAAGGGGCGACCCAAAACCAAAGTTTAAATAAATAACCTTTTTTAATGTGAAGTTCGACCAAATTTCGACATTTCAACAACCAAGTTCGACATCTTGATACGACCGATCATAATACTATGATTACTGAGTACTGATAATGATATTTAATTATGTAAACAATTTTACAGCATTATGTTTGAATCAATTGGTGATCATTTCAGCAGGAGTTCACGCCATCCTATTGTAAAATAATGGAAGAGATGACGATAAAATTGTACGGTAAGGATTGCGCCTAGGAATATTTCCAAGGAGGAACTGATAAGGCTAACAGGACTGGGACTCGAACCTGGATCTTTCACTTGTTATCAAACTAGGTGATTGTTACATACAACTTGCCGGAAAGTTCAGACATGCCGATTTGTCAAATGAGCCACTCGGCCTTGCACACAATGTCTCCCAAAACGGCATGTCTGAACGTTCTGGAAGAAAATGCCTAGAACAGGAATTTTAGGAAATGCATACTCCCATTAGGAAATGGGAATATCTGGATTTTAAGCTTCGGTGTTACCAGAGATTTTACATGTCCGTTTCGCATAGTTTATTTTTTGGAAGCACCACAAAGAACACGTACAAACACGGCAGTAAAAAAGGATGGATGTGTATAGCTTTTTATGATGCGTCATGGTAATTTTTTTGATATATAAAATTGTAGATTTAGCTAATATTTTTCTGACAAGATTTTGGATTTGTATAAATTAAAATTAAATTTTTAAACAAAATTAGCGTTTCAAAACTATGCTTGACATGAATTTCATAGAGACTCGCGAAATATTGAATTTAATTTTGGTTGATTTTGATAGCAAAATGTTGAATTTTGCCTGCGAAAGGATTAATATTGAATACAAAACCCACATCGGCGAGATCGATATGTTTAAGAACGCATGATGGTACAAGGAGTATAACAAATTTATTTTATCATTATTTCCTTCTGCATTTATCGTAGGCTATCTTATTGGGCTTCGTAGCTAACATATTGATGCTCATAGGAGCCTTCCAGTGCCATCAATTTCAAACCCATTTGTCTGTGGAGGAAACTGAAGCAGATGGAAGAAGCGTTCTCAACCTTATGCGCACTTATCTCTTTGATCAAATGGCCCTGTTAATCTCCAATGCGTTACCTGGAACCGAGGAAATGGAACAATGGAACAATATGCAATCTACGGTGAGTCAGAGCATTCTAAGGAAGATTTAGTACGAATTTCTCAAGCCTTCTTTAAGAAGATTCTTGAACAAAGTGAACCGTAAAATATGTAGCTGGTGCTTTCTCTACTCTTCTATGCTGCACATTATTTTATTATGAGATGGAAATCTAAAAGTCTACTTCAAGTTCCCATAAAAATATTTAATAAATCCATTCATTCTTATACTCTCCCCACATGTCAATTTTGGTCAATTTTTTCATTTGCCAAATTTAATTTGTTTATCATAAGTTTTATCTTGAGCCCGTATTAAATACTTTTTAAAACACATCTACATGATTTGCTACAACATTTATCGCGCGAGTTTTACTGGAAATAGATTGTTATATTCATAATTCACTTACAATTAGTAGTTTCTTAATAATGTCCATCAATATTCTGTCTTCTCCCACGCGCTGCAGGACCTCCTCATTTCTTACTTTAACACTCCAAATTATACCTTCCATTTTTCTCCATGTCCACATTTCAAACTTCTCTATTCTCTTCCTGTCTGCTTTCCTAATCGTCCACGTTTCAGATCCATACAAAAACACATTCCAAACATAGCATTTCATCAAACTCTTTTTTAATTTCATTTCCAAATTGCTTGTCAATAACATTTTCATGTCGATGAATGCCGTCTTTGCCATTCCTACTCTTTCTTTAATTTCTTTTAAGCATTTCCAGTCACTTTCCGCTACAAAACCAAGATACTTGAATTTCTCCACCTGCTCTATGTCCTCTCCGTCCAAAACAAATCCTATTCTTTCTTCACATCCTATCTTCATGGTCTTTGTTGTTTCCTTGTTTATCTTCATTCCATATCTTTCACACCCTACATTAATTCTGTCCATTATCCTTTTCAATGTCTCAAGATCCTCGGCGATCACTACCATATCGTCTGCAAACTTGATACATTTTATACTTTTGCCCCCAACTTTTGCTCCTGCATTTTCCTCTTCTTCCAAACTTTCCTCGATCATTTCTTCTAAATACATGTTAAACAACGTTGGCGACATACAGCATCCCTGTCTAACTCCTCTCCCCACTTCGCGCCATTACTTAAACTTCTGTCAAATCTCACCGCCAATCGTTGGTTCTTGTACAGTATTTCAATCAATCTCCTCTCTCTCTCCTTTCTATTCCCTTTCTTTTCATTACTTCCATCAGTTTCCTCTAATTCACCCTATCAAACGCTTTTTCAAGGTCTACAAAGCATAAACATAACCCTCTTTCTCTCTCCAAATATCTTTCTCCAATTATTCTTAAAAGTCCTATTGCGTCTCTTGTCCCCTTCCCTTTTCTGAAACAGAATTGTTTTTTTCCTATACCTTCCTCCATCTTGCTTACCATCCTTTCATTCAATATCCTTAGCATTATTTTGGCAGCATGTGATATTAGACTTATTGTCCGATGTTCTTCACATTTTGTAGTACTGCTTTTTCTTGGGTATTGGCACCATGACAGTCTTCAGGAAGTCTTCCGGCCACTCTCCTGTATCATATATTTTATTATGTACATAGACCTATTACATTTTCTACGCCTTTATCGTTAAGATTCTTCATTAACTCTGCTGGTAACTCATCAACTCCTGGTGCTTTCCCTCACTTTATTTCCTTTAAAGCCTGTCTTACTTCACTTTCCAATATTCTGTATCCCATTGAACATTCATTCACTTCTTCTTCATCTTTTATTTCTGTTCCTTCTGTTTACCCATACTGACTTACTGACCCATATTAGAGGATACTTTATATTTATTACTGCTTAGAGAATGTCCTTAGAATAGAATGTAGAGATTAATTTTAAGACCTAAGTTTCGATACTTATTGGTCGCATCAAAGGATTACTTCAAGGTCTCGAATAATGGATATTGTTTTTCAATTTAAAGAATAAAGAAAAGAACAGTAGATTCTATTTCAATTTTAATTTTCAAAACTTAATGAACTCTCATCAGCACGGCAAAATGATATTTTTACCATTCAGTTTTCATGTTGCGGGCTAAACGACTACCTAGATTGGATCCCGTTTGAAACAGTCCCACCCATCCCAAGTTCTTGCTGCATATCGTACAAAAAAGCAGAGAAGCTAGCTAGCCATTATCAAAAAACGGGTGACATAGTTTGCTTTGAAAAGCAAGTGTCGAAGTGCATTTATGGAAAGTGCAAGATTCCCGCCTTGTATGGCGAGCTTTATGTGAGTACATTCAGTATTTTTTCTTTGGATTTGACGGTCATAGAATATAGAAAGACAGCGAATTATTTACCATCATACTTTTTTTTGTTAATACTCTAGTTTAAATTAATTTATTATTATTAAGAATTAATTCGTTACAGTGCTTCATTGTTTCGTATTTCTCACAGCCACTTTACCTACGTGACTTTTCCTTCGTTAGCTTTAGACTTATTAGACAAGAGCATGAAGAATGCCAGACAACGCCTAGCAATGGGAAAGAAACAAATCTTGGTCGTCCATAAAACAGCATATCGAGGAGTAAGCCGAAAGGAA
>KZ308489.1:412859-469646 GCA_000376725.2 Ladona fulva | reverse complement strand
ACTTTTACGTAATCTGCATTAAAAATATAATTTAAAATTTAACCAATTATGTTGGTACTTCTTTATTTTCTCCCCAAATTGTTATGCCCTCAGCAAATACAACGTTTTACTTTTTCCGTCATTATCTCCTTTATTTATTTCCTTTAATTTATCCCCACCTAACAGTAGTCGGAGCAGGGAAAGAAGAATTTAATTAGATGAAACACTCTGAAGTTGGTGGAAAGGGGCACATCCCTTGGATACCCCTATACGAAACGTTGAGAATCGGTATTAAAGTGACTTCGATCTTAAGCGTTTTCCTCTTGTGCCAGGGATGCGTTAGGCATTTCACAAACTATAAAAGTGCACTACCTTCTAAAATCCTCTATAGAACTTGAAACATAAATTTGTCTCGTTTCCACATTATATATAACGTGTCTTTTATCCATATCCTTTCTGGGAAAGGGAATTTCTGTAAAGTGCCATTACTCACCAAACTTGCATGTACCCCAGTATACTCATTTAAATATTGTTGGTTGGCCCATATATGGGCATGAAGCTGACGATACTAATATTCATTAATAACTTAATTGTTCTACTACTTTAAAGTGAACTCCAGGTTTTTATGACCAACAGATCGTATTTATTTATAACACTGACGGTACAGTACCCGCATTAGTAAATTGTTTGTTACCACAGTAGTTCTTCGTCACACATAAGTATGGATAGCGATTTGGAAAAATGAATGAAACATCGTTTTAAATAATGTGATATTTATTATTTTTAAATATATTTTTTACTACTCGACTTGAAAGAGCAACACAACAACATTTACAATCTCAAAGTGACAAAATCCTCTCAAACGACTTCCAACAGTTTAAAATGCTCGTCTCAAAATACAATCTCTACTTCTTCAACAACATATATCTCTGTACACAGCCATTATCTTTTGCATGTTACGCACGCATTACCCTTTCACCACATCTCTCACGAAAGCAGACGTCACAAACCTTTCTCTCAAGCCATACAGCGTCCTCTCCATTTTCCTCAAGCAAAATAAATAAAATATACTTATGACTTCGATAGCTGCAATTGTTACGATTTATCGATACACGTTTTTCGCTACGCGAAAAATAATTTAAACACCGTTCCTTTGGCAGGGAAGCGGTATTAACTTAAATATTGAAAGCTCTAATACTTCATCGTCGATGCGGACGACTACCTGAAAAAAGGTGACGGAATATTCATTGAAACATATGAACATCTTTCCAATGGCAACGCGAAAACAATCGGAGTCATTGTCACCCGAATCTTTTCCTCTGTTGCTTAGAAAGTCCAATCAATGCAACAACAAACAGAACGGAACGAATGTGAAGAAAATGAAAATCGCCTCCAATCTACAGAAAAACAAATCCTAGAAAAAAACCGTCTATAATTAACAGAGAGCGGTGAATTGTCAAAACCCCGCTTCGTCAAACAGATCGAGTTAAAAAAACCTGCGTTTCCAATCGGAAGGACTTCACTTAACGTTCACTTCTTTCACTCGCAACTCCTATTCCGTCATACTTCACATGCACTAACATCATTTCTGCGTTCACAGCTTCAACTTTGGTCCAATCATAATCCCGCAACGAATGAAAAAATAATGACACGATTCTTTAATTAGTCTCTCTCGATAGAACACTATCTCCACCAGCACTTTGCGTGATTGAGAGCTGATCGCTCCGAAAGTGTTCAACAGGAGATTCTTAAAGTTCAACCTATCAACAAGAACACTAATAACCCTCCAGGGTGACGTCTTCGTGGGAAAAGCTTCGCTTTCTTGCTTCTTAGCAACCGTTCCTCAAGTTGGCACTGGAAATGTCGTTACATTCGATCCATTTTGCTATCTCCAGCGGAACCGGGGGCCTCTGGACTACCCCTGCTTCCATGACCGCTGGGTTTCCGTTGGGGACAGGACCCGATGGACTGCCACCAGGCGTGGGAGAGGCGCACTTCTTGCCGGTGTCCTCACCGGCGAGGATCAGTTCCCTCATCACATCTTCAGCGTTGGCCTTAATAACCCTTTGGCGGCAAATGGCAATGGCTCGGACGAAACCATCCTTTGGTGTTATGAAGCGGTGCTCCATGAAAACTGACTTTTCATCCCAGTAGACTATCTGTAAGGAATGAAAGATTTCAGTTAGAGACCGTTAAGCAAGGAATACATCTATTGACCGACCCTCGCTTGCCCGACCCTAATTGTAACGTTTCACCGACGCGTCGGTGACGTCTCGCAGGCAGGTCCGTTTTTTCTTTACCCTTATGCAAGGTGATTTAAAGTTTCATAAGTTAGCAATGACGTTTAAACAGCTCAGTGCCGTGTATCACGAGACTACTATATAGATCTTTATCGCTCGTTAGGTATTAAGATGGAGATGTCACATTCCTTTCAGCATATGGATAACTATTATTTCATTAGTAATTGACAACCTCCTTCCCGTGGTGAACAGGTGCTGATTTGAAAATAAATTTCAAGGAAGCTTTTTTGACGATATTCTCAATAAATACTGTTAGAAGTGATTTATTGTTGACTATTTAAGAATAAAGGATGGAAAAAATAGCGGAAACGACTTAAAATTTACACAGAATTAAATTTTATAATTTAAATTAAAATAAGTACCACGGAATAAAATTTAACTGCTCTTTGGTGACTAGTGTTTTGAATGATTTGTAAATCAGCGAAATGCTTCTCATGGAAATCTTTTCAGGCACTAGATCCTCCAAATGGGGCTCAGGTGAGTGTCGTTCGTATGTGCGTCATTTAAATGATATGATTCTTAAATGGCAGTACTTAAATTTTAGCCACACATTTACGCTAGCATAAGACATGAAAATTGTTCTGACTTGCCTATTATTTAAGTTTTAAGGCACCATTTGTGAGACTCGAAATAAAATTCATATGTGAGGAAGTAACGGGAAATTTTATTATTAGAAACATAGATATTATGGGTTAATTGAAGTAATGTGTTGGGAAGCAAGAATTAGGAAGGCAAGGATTAAGACGATTTTGTAGAAAATGTTTGCGTAACATGAATGGGGTGGATATATATATTTTAACTCTATGTAAGTGCAGAAAACAGTAGCTCCTAATTGTAGCGACAAAGCTTGAAATACTCGTTAACCTTGATTTGACCTCGGTTCCTTTTGTTTACTGGTAAAAATGTTTGGTATTGTTGTTGAGATGCACTATTACCACCAATATGACGCGCGAAAAAAAAGGTTTGGAATTTTGCCTTGAAGTGCCGCAAGTGGGTCTATTCATCGTTTTAATTTTAAATTAACTACATAATTCTTTTCGGTTATATAAGAAACGCCTTGTATTGACTATCTCGATGAATATGTTAAGGTGGGAACGCCTCAAAGGATGATTCTACCTCAGAAGAAATGAGGCTACGAAGATTCAGGTGATTATAAAGTTAGTAATATAAAATTTACATTGAAGACAGGAAGAATGATTTTTGAAAGGGAGAGGAAATAGTTTTTTATGTCTCTCGTAACAACCCGACCAACGGATGTTTAGCACCTGGTAAACCGAAATTGTTTTGTTATTGTGACATTCCTTTAATAGGAGTTGACGATTTATAAAATGAATGTTTAGCGACTTATTGCGAACTCGTGTAGCGTCGCTTATGGTATCTTGTATGAACTTCTGAAGGTTAACCGGATTTATCGTTACAACATCTGATTAAAATACTTGCAAACATTGATTTCGGTGTGAAGGGCTTAAAGAAGAGGATTCTTGGGGAATTTTCTCTTTCGGCGCACTTGCAGAATTATTTTACAGTTCAGGAATACGTCGCTTTTCTCTCATGGCATCCGATTCTAATTTTTACTGATTAAGCAACTCTTGTCTTCCTATGCACTTGGGAGAACAGAACATGAGAACGCCCTCGATGCCTCTTTTTGCCGCGGAAATAAAATGCTAATCGTAATTTAACTTTTCTTGCCGTGTCCACGTGACTTTGTTACTTGTCCTTACCTTGGAGGTTATCCTGAAGAGCGTGAAGGGACGCAGAAAACGCCGATAGCGGATAGTCGCTGCCCCTTGGACTACTGCGCCTCCCTTCTCTCGAATCTTCCGGTAGAGGCCACTTCTCTCGTAGAAATCGACGCGGGCAAAGTCCAGCTCCCTGAGGTACCTCGCGTTGTTCATGTGGTACAGCAATGTGTCTATGTCAGTTGTGATGCACATGCCTGCAAGAAAAGTCATTTTACCATTAATTTAACTGTAGGTATTATACATCATCAATAATTCGAAATCTGAATTCGGGGCAATAATTTTCTAGTATCATTTTTCCATTTTCATGAGATATCTTTCATTAGCGGTGCGGAGTGGTTAACTTTCTAGCGTTTTAATCCCAAGGTCCCGGCGGATTATTCTGGTTAGGGAATGGTCGTATGTGCTCGTCTATTGTTACTGTTCACGCCTCTTCTGTAATTGTTTAATGATCGGATGCTATTGGGTAGGCACAAGAAGATGGACAGCGTAAGTGAAATGCTCGAAATCCTCGGCTGGGAGACATTAGAGAAGAGGAGGAAAGTCTACAGATTGGTGGGCTTATTTCAGGTTAGAACAGGCGGTGATGCTTGGGAGGAATTAAAAAGAAGAATAGAAAAACCAAGTTACAAAGCGAAAGGAGATGACGATCAAAAATTAAAATTAAGAAAGCAAAAGATAGACTTTGCTAAATACTCTTTCATCAATCAAGGAATAAAGGAATGGAATATTTAGCCTGAAGAAGCACTTAAACCCTTGCCAGAAACTGTAAAGGAATTCAGAAACAGGTGTAACATATTAGCAATAATATAATTATTTTTGTTTAGACTAAAATTTGTTTTAATATTTGGATAATTTGGATGGAAAATAACATATGTAAACTAGTGTTTGTATTTTGTCTGAGTGTATTTTTGTATTGAGAGGAATGGGGATTTGTTACCACCGGACTAGTAATCCAACTGTAACGTATGTGTGAAATAAATAAATAAAAAAATATTCCAACGAGGTTAAAAACAGTGACGCACGGGTTAAAAAAAATAAATAAATAAAAATAATGCAAGGAAACATAGTCCGTAAAACAATCAACAAATAACTAGATAAGAGAAACTACTTTTTAATGGCTTTATGGAGTTTGTTTCTCAGCATTACGATATTAATGAATGTTATGTTGTTTTACAATCAGTTTCTCGCACTTAGTATTTTATTCCAACATTTATGAAAAGTTATAGCTTTCAGCGATATCGTCCATGATAATTTTCTTCACGTCATCTTTCAAGGAAGGCTATCTAGATAATTCAATGCAAACAGTTCGAAAATTTTGCTGTTTAGTACCTGAAACGAGCTACAGGAAATTTCACTATAATCTCTCTCATAGCGTGATTCGAAATCATATTTAGTTGGGCCTTATTTAAGATTTAGTAATAAGAACCAATTCTTGATATCATACTTTCTGCATAGTCGAACTACGAGTTGACCTTTGAATGAGTCATGAAAGTTAATTGATGCTCAAAGTGTCTAGTTAAACTAATTTTCCGCCATACTTCATTAGGGCTATGAATCATTGTATAAGAAGTTGAAAACTGTCCAAAAACTCATATAATTTACAGCTAAAATATTAATGTCGGGATTACATTTAAACGAGATTCTTTTCGCGATTAAGAAATAACAATTCTTATTTTCTCTTTATAGCCGCGAAAGTTTTGTTAATTTTTCCAAAGTTTTATAAAACCCACTAATTAGAACTTTCTTTACGCTATAAGAAAACGGACTCGAAACTTTAACAACTTAATAATGACGAACACCTTTCTGGAACATTTTAGTCAATCAAGTGGAACTTCGAGACGGGTAAACTTTGAACACAAAGGCTCACCTCAGCTGCGGAGCCAAAAGTTCCTTCGTGTTTATTTTCTTCGCTAGTTCAACGAATTCAATGGCGTAGTAATTATGCACATGTAGAATAGTTTTGCATTCTTAATACTATTAAGGAATGTATTGGGATCTTTACAGGATAGTCAAGGTTCTCCATTATCAACGATGCGTGGCGTCGGATTCAAAAGGAATTCGTGTCTTACATTTTCATCACTTTGACTTTCATAGCTTTTCCTTTAGACAGCTATTTTCAATGAATAGTAGATCATAAGAGTCATGGAGGTAAGAAAACGATGGAGATTTATTATTATTTTTTTAACCGTCCAATACAACCGCAGTTTTACGCTAAGTCAGGTGACGACGCTACCTTGTAAGCTAAATTGCACGTTTGAAAAAGTTATGACTAGGCCATATTATAAGGAAGTAGAGCCTCAGCGGTATTCGCTATACTTACGCATCCTGCTGTACATGATTTAGCTATCGTCAATACTAGTGAGAAACGCTCTAGTCTTAGTTGTTGGTACTGGGGATATGTGGGTACATACTGGGCTCTACTTATGGACGTAGCCAAAGGTGGAAGGCCTTATATTTGACGCAGCTACATACATAATTATGATATTACAAATAACGCGAATTAATCTCACATATTAGAAATTCACGTTCGTTAAAATCAATTTCTCAGGTGTAAGCAAGCCAGCCCATACCTTCAATATGGTTCACATTTAGCTATGGATGATCTATCTGATTTGTTTTAAATGATAGGATCATATTCCGTTTTAGTTGACTCCAAAAATATCCACTTCATTACAGACACAGTTTTTTTATTAAGTGGGGAGAAAATGATCCGCAATTCCATTTTAATTTTTGCAATACCGGTGAACACGACTTGAAACGATATAGGTGTTTTGTAAATATAACGCAATGGTTGCGTGAGATATATATGACGGTTCTAATAGCTTACAAGATGGATCGGTATAGGTCATCTCGGCTGTAAAATATATTTTAACCAATCACCAACTCATTACGCAGATGCGTATGTTTTACATGTATTTATGTTTAGAATTTTTATTCGAATCATGTGAGTTAAGCCGACCCCGTGAGTGATGGGTATGATAACGTCGAGGAGAAAAGTCAAAGCTTGTTAGTTAGACCTCATGATGTGTTAGGAAGTTAAAGGATTCGATTCGATTCGAAAGGAAAAGGATTTGATGTTGATGGTCCTGATATATTCTAAAGAAAAGCTTATCTAAATCATTGCGCATGATTTACGTGTCATCTCACCGTCAAATGAAAAGTGAATGAATTTTTGCATTCAAAGACTATAAAAAGAAAAACGACAGAAAATTGATAGAATTGCGAGGAATTCGTAAAAACGTAGGTTCTTGAATATTTTATATCATCATTTTTACATCAAATATTAAAGAATCGAAAGAAATGTTGATAACAACGTAGATAATAGCATAGCTCGTTGATTTCCCTTACTCAAACCAATTTTTAATCATTTCCAATGGAAGTCTCCATTGGAAGTCTCATTTCAGTAACGTTCAGTATATACCTTACTTACTTTAAAGTGTGTCGAAACTTTTCTATCTAAAGAATTTTTTGAAATATAAATGTATACCGCATTGGTGCGGGACATTAGTCTTTCTTTCTTTAACGAAAGGTTAGCAGTGGAAAATTACTGGTATTTACTCAAGAGAACGATCGGATAAAAGCACAGATTTCTACTTAGATAATGAGTCTCTCGCAAAATGACGGTTGGCTACCTTCTGATCTTAGGGCCCTTATACCTCAGATACTGTAATAGCTTCTTCTGTTGTTTAATTGCTTGAACTGATTACCAAAAAAAGGTCATTTATGGAATTTTACGGGATCTTAATTACAAAGAGTTACTGTATGGAAATGACTTGAATGGCACTTTTCATCGTCTGAAGTGCGCAATAGATTTGAAATTTGCGATTGTGAAAACGGCATCCAGCGATGCCAAGGCTAACGAAGGCGATTCGCTTCGAAATAATATTCATTATTCGAAGTCTTCATTGCCGAAGTGTTCTTTTCTTAAAGTTGCCAAATTCTAAAATTCCCCGCGGAAAACTTCCACTTACTTTCACTATCAAGCAGTTCTTTTTATGTGCTAATTTGTGAATATTTTGCGCAAATGTGCTGTCACGCGCATCCACTGAGGCATTCGTCAGCCGAGAATTCAGCTCAGTCCAGAAAACAGCACATTTAAAGTTCGTTACTCAAAAATTGTTGCTCGAAAGGAAGAATGCGGTATCACCGAACGCGTATCAGTCCTCTATTTTACATAAAGTATCTTTGCATTTAATTTGATAGTAAGTATATTAAGGCATATAATACTAGATCGACAAGCCCAACTATAAATGATGTGGCCAACTATGTATGATGGTTATAATAATCGGACATAAACAGAAATGTAATAAATTAATATAACTGTAGAAGGATTTCGTTCGTATGATTGTAATAAAACTATTAATATAATAGACTAATATAATCGGCCAAAAACACTAATATAATATAGTGATGTAATTGTATTAAAATTAATAATATGATAGTATTAAAATAAGTGATTTGATAGTAAGAATATGGAATCAGCCAAATTGACAGTTATGTGTATTTCACGAAGCTAATAACAAGGTTCGATTAGAGTGACTTTTACTTCCTCATAACCATTAATATTATTTATCGCCCGTTTATTTCCGTTCCGGAAATTGCAGCGACGACGAGGTTGTGTCAAGGGCTAAGTTCGATGTCGCCGTAAAGCGGACGAGTGGGCACTTACATGGCAATTTTTATATTCTCACCGTAAACAGAAGTGGGCGAGAGAATCCCCACTCTCCTCTTGCATCTCGCCACGAACACGCACAGGAACATCCTGAGGAAGTAGTGCAACTCGAAAGCGGAGTGCAGGAAGAGTAAGAAGAGAAGGAAGCCGAGCAAAACGTAGCAGGCCATCTCCATCGTCTGGCCTCCCAGTCTCCCAGTGGTTTCTGCATCCCCATCCATCTCGTCTGGCTCCGCCGGGAGGAACAGCGAAGCGATCTGAAACGGCGGACAAGTTGGTTTAGAAACTGCTTTCCATCGGATTCGTCGTACATTCGGCGAAGTATACACAAGTGATCTCTTGAGCCATTTCTGTGGTGCGGTGTGTTTAGGATTCGGAAGTTATGGGATAACAAAGGATAAACTAGAGGGAGAGCCTGCGGCCTTTTCGGGCGATCAATGCGACATTTTCTTCACTTATGGAAACAAACACACATGTTTACGAGTAAATAAGTTTGCTTTCCTAACTCGTTTGTTACGCTAAGTGAGAATAATTGAAAGTATTCCACGTACAGAGAGGAAGCAAGAATGTAGTTATGGAGTTCCATATAGTGACTGTGTGTATAGTACTCAGCTTGAAAGCCGATTGGGGCCTCATCCCCCCTACCATCATCTACTAAGAGCCAGGAGAGGGAAATGAGGCTTACTAGGCAAGATGAGGAGTGAGGTAGTTTCCACTTGCTTTCCTCACTGAGCCAGACTACTATTAGCAGAACAAAGTTACGTTAGTGAAGCACAATTACTCCTTGAGTAGCACTTTTCGTAAAATTGCATAAGGAGAAACTTAAATAAATACTATTATTCAGCATAACTCATACCTCAGTAGCTTTCATATCATCAAAGCCATAAAGAAGACTGAGATAAAAGTATACAAAAGAGAAATTTTTATGTATCCTGTACCAAAAAAATGATAAATATTTAATTCATCAAGATATGGTAGCAGGACTTCACATAGTGATAGCTACTTGGATTGATTGTATTCTTTTTGGTTTTTAAGGAGAGACGGACATGAAAAAATTCTGACAGCACTGAGACTCGCACCAGATCTCCCGGCAGTTGGGATATTTTTCCTAGGCACACGCCTTTTCGTGCAAAGTCACCTTTAACTCTTTCCTTGTATTTAAATTTGGTTATTCTGGAGTAGGAATTCGTTTTCCTTCGCAAAGCTTACTTTAATCTATAATTCGAATGTAGTCAATACGCCGCACAAGGGAGACTAGATTGCTCTAAATGCGGCGTAGTGGTTTCTTATACGACCGTGTCGTGTAAGTGGCCTGCCGATAAAAAAAGGTCCCCCACCTCGGAGATAATCGGCCGTGAAAGTCGTCTTAGGAGAAAATGACTTCAGATACCGGGATTAAAACCCTGATCCTCCACTTACTGGGTGGAGCATCCGGGCTTACCGTATATCGATGGAGTTTTTTCTGCGTGCACGCCACATCGTTCCGAGTTAAATCATGCTATGGGAAAATGTTTTCTCCTTAAAGGAGAAAGTCGTAATCAAATATTTAATAAGAAATAACAGCGAAGGAATTGGAATGAAAATAAGAGCGAAAGGAAAGAGCGTTCTTCGTTTGAGATTCGTTTGGAATTATCACCAGGGGTCTATGTCTATGTGAGTAACCTGCAAGCCGCCTTTCGGCGTGTGGCAGGGGCTGCATGCACCATGACTCCATTTCCTTAATCGATTATTTTCGCGTATCGTTCGCGGAAAAAATGAGTTCTTGAATCTATTGGTTCTGGCGTCTATTTCTCTGATCTTTCTCGCATTATCGGAACGGCCTATGTAGCATGGTGAACGCATTATATCTGCTACATCGTCTCTGAACGTGCTTTCTCTGAATTTATTCAGTAAATTGATCCTTTGTTGAAATCTTCTAACTTCCAAAGATTCCCACTTCGCTTCCTGGAGCATCTGAGTGACGCTCAGAAATGGAATCGTGTCTCAAATCGAATTGGCAATCTTGGTTCGTATTTTGGTAAAATATTTGGTTAAGTATTCACAAAATCGTAATATACTGAAAATGATTTTCCTCAAAAATTTCCCCGAAATACCGCATAATATTTATTATAGATACGTTAAGTTTATTGTATGTCGAACACTAATGTAGCGAATTGCTTTCCGATGGACATTCTGAGTACCCTCGTATGAAATTCGAATTTTAGTTGAAATTGAGTTACGAATTATTTATTGACTCACACATAAATACACAACTTCATGTTCTTAGCTTCATACCTCTGAAGATACGTCCTTTTTTGTACAATGGTCAACGACACCAGAAAAGTAAGAATACAAAATCAATCGCCGAAGCTGTGACTTGATAGAACACATTTCTCACATCGTAAGGGTACGCTTTTGATAGGGTTGTTTCGAAGCGTGAATAAAATGAACTCACTTTTGAAAATTACAAATGAAGTATAGAATCATTCAAAAACAATTGAACCTTGATCCGAAATTTATTTGAATCTCTCAGCTTCTTTGGGCTTTTGGAATAGTTCTTGTTGAATGGGATACGAAAAATGATTTTCTCGAATATTAGGTTTCAATAGGCGTTTGAAAGACTGCCCAATTTATGAGAGTAATGTAGGCGATTGAGAATTGGAGGGAGATTTTCAGAAACAAATGGCGGTCAAACGGAATGAATATAAGCAGGCAGTTACGGTAAATCTATGAAAGCTTCGATTTACCATAATTTTACTATTAAAATTAAGGAGAAGCATGTAAAGGTAGTGAATGGCTGGATTATTATTTTTCATACTATACGGTTAAATTATGTGAATGCATTCACAAGACACAAACAAAAAAAGCGTCTGAACCTGTCCCTTTCAATGGTTCGTCTGAATTTTAAAGAATGAATATTTTGATGACAAGTCGTATGGCCGGAAATCCTTAAAGGGAATATTAGGCATCTTCTGGGATCGCTTCCACTAAATACACACTACTATTGAGCTAAGCATGACCCAACAGAATTACATATAAGTATCACTACAATTTGGCACATTGGATGAATCACTGGCTTACCACATTTTGCACCGAAGAAAATCGCATAAACGTCGTTCCTGGACAGTCTAGGTCTATCCTGGTGGTGAAACACGTCTTAACGACAGATACCTCTTCTGATTCCATGGTCAACGAAGTGACTTTTAGCACTATGTAACTCCTTTTTTCCTTATCTCCGCTTCAAATTACTACGATGGAGTCATAGACGATGCTAAATCACTTATGTTTATACACATTGAGAATTATTTCAATCGACACTTTCACACTAATTTTATTGCCAAACAGATTAAGGATCTCGACGTACTCAAAGGAGATTTAACTCCCATTAAAAGGGCTATTTTAAAAAGACAAAAAGCCTTAAGGGGTTGGGAAAAGATCAGGCAGAATGTCTCAGATGAACGATTACTGTCGAAGAGTCTTACTCTCTGAGAAACTAGAGAGTAAACGATGGCACAGGTGATAACTATTTTCCTGCTAATCAAATGCGAATGAGTAGATGCGCTAACGGAAAATGTTTGGTTCAAACAATCATTGCGGTTCTTGACTTTTCTGCAGTCGTAACCAAACGAAACTGACCCGCTTTTATTTTTTAACACCCCCTTAAATTGGAGTGAGAGGGGGAGGGTACCAGACAATGGGCCAAATAGGCTTACCGGTTACGTCAATGAAAATATAAATATTCGAAGGTTATTACGTCTTTGCGAACAGCTGTCGCTGCGATAACGGTAAAGTAAGGTTTTGTCTTAGAACATTTTTGATGTCTGGAGTTTCCTTTTGAATATTTTTTGGAGATGAAATTCATTTTAAAAACTGAAAAATTAACGATTTTCGCTGTTTTTATCGATTCCTTGCATTAATACCTTCATCAATAATTAACTACTACTATTTCTTCAGCAGAAAACTCATTCTCATATGTTAACTGAAGTATGTAGGATCATAATATATATTTTAATCTATGGTCAGCTATAAATAATTGGTTATTGGGTCCGTCGCTCTGTTTCAGAATATATTATTCTTCTCTTAGAAATATTTAACATCTAAAAATTCATTGGTTGATTGGATGTTGTGAAATGGATTACAAATTAAAACAGACACGGAGTTGCACTGATCAGTTCATTAATTTCTATTGACAATAATTTATGGCTTCCAGAAGACTACAATTTAATGTAGCAAAATGATTAAATTTGGTTGAATGAATGGAGTTCTTTGATCGATATTGGTTGCGTATCTATGCGGAACTCAGATCTGCGCATACAGTACTAAGTATCTTGTTTCCTCCGTGACTCTTTGTCAGTTTTTCTTTGCTTGAAAGTCTTTATTATGTTACGTACGACTTAAATATCAGCGCGCGTTGGCAACTCTTTCTAAGAAATCAGAAGAGAGTATTTGCGGTGTAATAGCTCCGATACAAAACAGTGAGAAAGTACACTTCGTGCTAATATTTAACTTACGTAGAGAGATATTTTAGACGCATGTTGAATAAAAATGTATGAATTTTCATTTGGAAGATATAATCTTCGGTGGGTCGAATATAAAAGCTTCTTCAATAAACAAGACAAGCTAAAAAAACATGTTTGAAGAACTCAGCAGAAAACAACAAACAAAGAATGCACTGAATTCTATCGCTTTGTTCTTAAAGACCTTCTACTTTGGAATATTTACAAGAGTCGCTGATTGAACGGACGACCTTGCATTTCAAACACCTAGATTGGCATTCCTCCTCGGATAAGGTGACTCACTGCATTTTCATCGAAGCTAAGCGGTAACGCTGCGTTTCAACTCAAAAGGTTATAAAATACGCTCATTTGCATTTTCCCTTCTTTGAGCACTTTCTTACTCCCTCTCAAGACGGATTAAATGATGTTCAAAAACGTCATCGGCGACTAGTCTTCACACACCCGCAGAATAGTTCCATTTGGCTCGAGGCCAAATGATAAAACGGCAGGTCATTCGTCTTTCTTATAGCGCTGAAAATGATGATCAACAAACTACTTCAAGGTAAAAGAACATTTGGAATGTGTTCTAATTTTGCATCATCCGATTGCTCAATGGATAATACCGTTGCGCCACGATTCAATAATGCGTTTCTGCACTTAAAATTAGATTGATCCTGAATTTTTCTCTGCAGTCAAGTTTGCTATCCCATGGAACGTAAGAACTGGGTCTGTATTTGTTTACAGGACCTGTACAAAAATATATCCACGCTGGTTTTCATATTTATACGAGACTAGCTGAATTGCCTTTTTATCTTTAACGGAGAAATAAAGCGAAATAAACAGCATAATAATCAGAGGCGTAATCAAGAAGGTGGTTTTGGGGGTTCAAACCCCACTATGAGGACAGAGCCAACGTTAAACGAAAGCATGCGAGGGGATGGCGTCTCGCAATTATACCAGAACCCGCTGGAGATTCGTAGGGTATACATGTTAATATAAATCAGTTTCCATTTCCATTAGATTTTAGGTGGAAGGATTCTTGCTCGCGGTTTTTGGGCAATCCATGGCTCTGAAATCTCCGATAGGCAAGTCCTGAAAACATCCCTTTAACTAGTTGCAACTTACTCTCGAGAAAGTAACAGATCTTCTATGTAACAACTGATTGTGAGACGGTTAAATAACTAATTTCTCAACGGAAATCATATTTAGTAGCTTCGTTATTTTGGAATCAACCCTCACTTCCAAACGTATGAGAGGGAAATGCAAACGAAGGATACAAACTGAGAATTGTAAAACAAAGACAACAAAAATGGACTGAATGAAGACTCAGAAGAATGCAGATGTAAATCCATACGGAATATTCTTTGTGCTCCTTATTTTTCACAAGGATAAAGGAAAGGAAGGTAACTTAGGTTGTAAAACTATTTTTCACACTTGTTATTCCTCCTTATTTTTGTTACAATTGTCCCAAGGTCCCCCAAATTTTTCCCTTTTCTGTGCCTGCATTGATCAAGATCTCATTTCTTGCCTCATTGAAGCCCAGTCCCACTGTCCTTATCAAAGTCTTATTTAGAAACACTCCTACAAGGTCGTAAGTTTGAATCAGGGATTTTTCATCGTAACTGAAATTTCAGAAAATCGCTTTCTCTTCATATTATATAGTACTGGACATATATGCACCTTTATTTAAAAGCATTCCACCTGGAAAGTCAGCGAAAAAAGTGCACTACCTTGCCTAGTCGCCTCATCCCCTCTCCAAAAGGTTTTTAACTATTGCGCAGGAGATCCAACCAGCATTAGGACCAATGACCTCAAAAACTGTCGTATTAACGCATTATTATAACGTTAATGTGACAGGTTAATGAACTTTTAGTAATCGACTTTCCTGGTTTCTTGACTTCCCTTTTTAAGGATTCGGCTTCCTATCAGGATAACTATGCGTCGATCCCTTCATCGTGTATGTAACGCGTTCTGCATTACTTTCATTATTTTATCACGGTTTCATCCGTAAATCATTCCTTTGAATAACCTCAATGTAACTAGCCCTTCCTTTATCACTCGAAAAGAGCCAAAGTAACTCGAGAATTCTATTTTATGATAGAGCTTTTCACAAGTTCTTATTTATTAAAAAATTACCATACATACTTTGAATGAGGGTCTATAAAAGTCATTCCCATGCTTATTTTACGTGTATGTTGGGAAAAGATTTGCGAGAAACTAGTTGTGTTCTCTTTGCAACATTTAACTCACTTTCGAAGTAGGCAATTGAATAAAAAATGGTTATATAATCATATGACGCTAATTAAAGGCATTGGAAAAATTCCGCTATGATGCTTGAACATATATATCTGAAAAAAAGTCGAGATCGTGCTTTTCAAAGGCGCATGCATTTTACTGGCCTGCAAACTTTCTCTGAACTCAAGGAAACAGAATGCAATTCCCAAGAGAAAGCGGCTGGTGAATAACTTAAGCATATATGCAAGTTACGTGGGTAATATTCGTAGGGTGGGAGATCACCTAATAACATCCTCGAGTTTCATTGAAAGAAGAGAAGAATTTGAACCATGGGTTTATTAAAACCTTTCCTCGAGTTTCAGTGGTTTGTCCGTGAAAGGCTTTGGAGAATTCTAAGTTGGCTTTCTGTTTAACTATGTTATTGACTTCTAGTTGAATTACAAGGGCCATTCACGAAAGTAAATTGATTCATCATAAAGAGGTTACCCGCAAAAGGAGATTCATGGAAGAAAATAAGTGCGATTGAGGTAAAGTTCTTCAAAGGAGAAACTACTGCGGTTTCCTTTGAATTTTAAGAAGTAACTTTGTTGAATTAACCTCATGCATACGTTTTGGTGGTTGAAGATGTAAATTCGTGCTGAATACGAAAAGAGCGAGTGGAAATAACAAAGTTATTTGCTTTCAGTCGTAGTAATGGGACGAATTCGAGAAAATTGACTATTCCTTGGCTTTTAAAAGGAGAGGAAAATTCGGTCTTTGTTGGATTTATTCTATTTCTATGGAGTGGGTAGATGGATGGAAAATCAGTTTTAGGCTAACATCTTATCGGCCGCTAGACGAGTTTTCATCAATGAGGTAAACCGGAATTGTGGCAACCTTGATTCGAAGCTATCATTTCCCTACGTGTGGCATATAACAACTATACCACGCGGGGTGGGGCGGAAATGATACAGCACGCTATATTGGTAAGAATAATAAGAATTGGATTTTTACAAAATATCTGAAAAGTTAGCATCACATCGATTGAAGGAAGGGAAAATAAATATCCGATAAATAATTTTTTGCCAGACTTCTCGTTCGGCGTTTTTCTTCCCTGCCTTGGGAATATAAATCGATTTCTCCGTATCGATTGTGAAAACATCTCCTTATTAGCATGAGTATATTATATTATATACATCGATTTTCAAATTACGAATCCAATTCCTTCGGGGGAGTGTGTAATAGATGCAAAAGGTCACAGAAGTAGAGGATTTGCATCGAAATGAACACGTGCAACTGGTTCATTCACTTTTTCCTTTTTGTAGAGAAGTCCAACGTACCGAAAAGGATTGAAAATATCAATGGAATCAGCCACGAATTTGTGAAACTCCATAACATTAATGGTTAAAAGAACTATGCGAAAGATTCACAGAAACTATTTATTGGCGACCGGTTTCAGCTAATAATACTCGTAGCTACCGCCAGTCCACAACTATGACAAGTGCTGTCATATTATTAGCTGAAACCGGTCACCAATAAACAATTCCTATGAAACTTAAACGTAGTTATTTTAACCATTATTTTTAATAATCAGTCTAGTCGGCAAAATCGTAAAATTAATACTTGAAACACAAGCAAAAATTTTCTTAAAACAATTTGAAAACAACAGAAGTATCAATGTATAATTTTCACTCTTTATCTTTAGAAGTTAGGAACTTTAGAAGTTAGGAGATTTGAACAAAGGATCAATTTACTGGGTGAATTCAGAGAAAGCACGTTCAGAGATTATCTAGCCGATATAATACGCCCACCATGTTAAATAGTCCGTTCTTATACTGCGAGAAACATCAGGGAAATTGATGCTGTAAGGAATTGATTCAAGAACTCATTTTTTCCTCTAATGATACGAGAAAGTAATCAATTAGGGAAATAGTGTCCTGATATTCCAGCCCCATTAAGATGAAATATTTCATATTGTAAGTACATACTATGATCCTTTTTAATGGGCTTTTCCGTGTATTTAAATTTCCGAAAGCAACTTATGCTGGTTTAGACTTGATTTATGTGTAGAGAATCTGGTTATGGGAATGATGGTGCTGAATAATATTGTACAAATCGTGCATTCTCTCAAAGTTAGTTTTGGAAATTTACATCTTCCACCGTTAAATATTTATCCATCGGGACCTAAATTATGCCGAATTAAAGCTATTTTAAAACTCATATTTGCTTGACAGGGGTATTAAAAAAAGCCAAGGCTCATATGCGAGCATTTCGTTCTCGAGAGTAAATAATTATTTCATTCCTTGTGACGAACTGATTACATATTTAGTTTAGACTGCTTAAGATCATGAAGATTAAATTGCTAGATAATTATAGTCCGGTTAGTTAAACGAGAGTGATTTGCAAAATATTCGAGAGAATGATAGCGGATTACTTAAGAAGCGTATGGGATAAAGATATCTGGCGAACTGCCTTCGGGAGGTATTGAAAGGGTTTTCCTTCCGAATAAAAAGTCAGTCAGAATATTTCTCCCCCTCACATAAGTTGATTCTGACAACGATTTCATAACTGTACTTGTATTGTATGCATTCCTTTAATTTGGGGTTACTATTGCTCAATTATAATCGATGAATGATGCATTATAGTTATGTATACGATTGCCGCCATGGAGTAGGTTCCATATTGCAGCCTTTAAATGATGATGTTAATAATAATAAATTATGAACAGTAATGAACCTTGTGGAACTCTACAAAGAATGTCTCTGTCTTCACCAAACAGATTATTTAACTTAATAATGATAATAATAATACATTTTCTGTACGGCTGTTTATACGATATACTGTTTTTAATGATTGAATCTTCAGTACTGAATGCATCTTTGTTTTTACACGACATGACTGTAGGACCTGTTGTAGAAGATGAGACTATTTTATGTCTTTTATTGCTCCCGTATTTTGTGGATAACTGTGAATTTCGTCGGTTTGTTTCGTTTGTTACGGAATACGGATACAGTAACTTAGAAGTTTTTCTCAGTTACTCCGTGAGTACGGACCCTGCTACTGTTCATGGAGAAAAGTTCGTTATCTTTACGATTTCATTTGGAGCTGCACGAAAAGTCAATGGTAATGGGATTAAAAGGCGAGTTAAGGAAATTGGGGAGTTGATTGCGATCTCCGTATGAAGGCCGATGATTGGCCTTGACTCGGGAATCGAGGCTACTTCAGGATAGAGGGAGAGTGTAAAAGGAGAAATCGATTGGCTTTTCGAAGCCACGTAAGGCATAAGTGAGATTCGAAAGAAATTCAAAATTAAAAGGCACATGTTCAGAATTTTCAGGCGCTCTATCGAAAATACTCTCAGCACCGATTCAGGAGCCAACGATTTTTAGAAGATGTATTCCAATATTTGTAATGGGACCGCTTTCCAGTTTGCCATTACTTAAAGGTCATTACTATTAGACGCTCTTTGGAAATCGTTTATCTGCAATCGAGAGTGAACGTTACCTGTTACATAGCTTCTTGAATATGCACGAATTAATACAGTATACACTCGTGCATAGGTCAACCTTTAAATATAAAATTTAAATGAAAAAATCTAGGGTCGACCTATACGCGTAGGAAGTAAGAGGGTCATCCAGAAGGTTCTACCCGTTTCGAAATAAAAACTTCGCAGATCATATTTAGGTGATGTTTTTCTGTGTAACGCGTATCTTTACTCGAAATTTTATTCTATTAGTTAAGTAAATAATATTTACTTATCTTTTAATTGCGGATTTCTTTGGTATTTGAGAATGCGATAAAAAAGCCATAATAATATTCCAGCTATGTAAACACTAGAAATGCGTTAGGAATCAAGTGCACAGCAAACAAAAATGGTTATTTGTGAGAGAGTGGAGTGTTGTGAATTTAGGAACCAGACCGTTTGATAAAGGTTCTCTTCTGTTATCTCTAACAACTCTGTTTTAGACAGGAGTAGATAAGTAGAAGCTTGAAAAGACACTTCCCTTGAGGATTGTTTGGTGAATGGACTTTGTGCCTCTTCCTAGAGCAGTTCCGTTTTTACGAAAAGAAAGTCTCGTTTTGTATAGTATTACTTAATAATGTATGGACTATATCGGTGAAAATAAAAAAACTCATTTGTTAGTTGGAAAAAATCAGAACTTAAGGTGCGTGAGTGGTATTCGAGAAGGGTAGTGGAACTTTATTAGGTAGTATTTTATAATTTCGGTTCGATCCCTGTTTAAAATTTAAGGGTAGAATTTTAGTCTGAAAATTTCAATGGTAGATTTTTAAAGAGGTGTATCATGTAGCAATAATTCCGTGGTGTCGATTTTTTGCTCGCGTAGGGAAATATCATGGGTTGGTTCTAATTTGCAGTAATTAAATGTTAAAGGGTAAAGCACAAGAATGTCGTTGGAAATGTCTCCAGGACTGTGATAATTATCCATCAATTGTTGTCATTTCGGGGCTCCCGGCTAGCTAAGTGGGCAACGGGTTAGACTTCGGTGAAAACGGTCTCGGGTTCGACTCCCGGTGGGGGCCTACGTGCGAAAAAATCTAAGCTGTAGAAGCACTTTTAACAACACTATTATTGCTATTTTTGATTTAGGAAGGCGGTTTTGCACCACCTCCTATAACATTATCTGGGAGGAACGAAGTATACAAATCGATTTCATTTAAGGAGTCATTTCATCGTTCATTTTTAATTTTGAAGGTGCAGCAAAATTAGCAATGTAAATCTGAAATTATTTTTTTAAGTACGAATGGTTAAAATACGTATCAGAGATCCTTTCTACTGTGTATTGACTCAACGTATTTTCCTAAAAGATAGCCAATCAATATAGCTTTGTGTCAAGAGATACCGATCTTTTGATCAGGGACATTGACTTCCTTTTTTATAAATTATCTCCCAAAGTTTAAGTTATTAGTAGTAACAATATGTCTGTAATAACTTATTTTTATCCTGGGTGGCTTTATCTCAGAGATATGCTTGACTTAAAGAGTGTGAACTGTGTTTGTATGAGGTGATATCAGCGTGATTGTTTATAATTGTTTTATTCTTTGAATAACTGAAACTACTTTTTATGATAAATAAAATGCTGTTATAAACCTTTTTTGGTCGAAGGAATACATCAGGAGTTATGAGCCGAGTACGTTGTTTCTTGTAGATATTAAATTCATATAATTAATGGTATAGTTACTTGAAATACTTAATGAGTGAATTACCTATCTTGAAACAAGGATTAAGCCTTGAATCTTTTTCATAAACTTCCCCAATTTTTAACTATAAAATTTGAAGTACGCTGTAGCGGCAGAAAAATTTACATGAGTGATTTGTCGACTGGGAGACTTGATACCCAGATAGTGCTCTTTGCATAGGTACGAAATCCCAGTCACGTATTGCCGGTCGCTGAGAGAAGTCTAAGGAAAGTGATTACGCTATAGAATTTGTAAGGGTACGGGAAACCTTATGTGACATCCGTGTTCCACGTGGATGAAGCAAATGACAAAGGGTAGAGAGGTTTTCCCAAGGTCGGTGTAAGAAAACATATGAGACCTCAGGAAAGAAATGGTTCGAACAAACTGATGGGAGAATCGATGAATACGCGGGAAATTAAGGATCCGCGTGAATGAGATTCAGACGGCACCGTCCTCGTGCCAGGGTTCTTAAGGAATTTTTGGGAATCGGCCAGGGGTATTAGAAATGGTAATTTTCTCTTTCCCTGAGGTAAGCATTTCAGGATTCAGTCAAGGATTTTAGTAAGTACATCATTAACTTTCTTGATGAGTGTAGTATTTTAAATTTCACTTTTGAGTTGTAATTGAGGAAAAGTGATATTTTTTTCTATTTTTTCAGCCCTATTCCTGACTGTGCAAATGAAATGAAAGCTATTGAGGTACGAGTGATGCCATATATAGTATAGTTATGGCATTCATGTAGGTCACCTTTAATTGAATGCTATGAAAACTGTTATTTTTTGGATAATTTTAATATGGACTTTTTCCGCTTAGTGTATCTATGCCAAGAAACGAAAGAAAGGGTAAAATACCCCACTCCTCATTTTACCTAGTCGCCTCATTCCCTATCGAAACAGCATTTTGGCTGATGACTGCACAAACATATTTGTTACTCATGCGAAGTTAAGACTAGACTAAATTAATGGAATTTTTTCCGCTTGAAGTATCTACGCTATGAGAGGAAAGAAAGGGCAGAATACCTCACTCCTCATCTTGCCTAGTCGCCTCATTCCCCATCTAAACAGTATTTGGACTGATGACTGCACAAACATATTTGTGACTTATCCAAAGTTAAGACTAGACTAAATTATCTGGAGGGGACTTTCCCGAATGCCCATTTACCTGAGTGTCTCTAAAAACTTGTATCAAAATAGTACATAAGTACAAAAATAATGTATACCTCTTTGAAATTTTTGAATTGAAATTGAGTATCATGAAATTTTTTTATTTTGAACGGGAGGGAAGTAATGAATGAATATATATCTTGCTATCTTGCGCGCTAGCAAAAATTTATGTGCGTTCACGTTTTTCGATGCTATGTTATAGTTCCTTGCTCGATCATAAATTTGTATCATTTTTCCCGGAATTTCAAAATGTATATCTGACAACTGTAGGTCAGGAGAATATTGATTGGGAACATTTTCTTTCGCTACGATATCTCGAATCGAATTTCTATATCAATAAATCATGACTGGATGATAACATTGAATGAGGAATCGAAAAATGATTCCAATAGTTACGAAAGAGTTGCACGATTAGGTTAAGGATCAAAGTATTGATCTTTTATTGAATTTCGTTTCTGTATTCTTTCTCTGCAAGGACCAGCGGTACGCATATCGTGTTCCATCAGTTTAAGGTGGACAAAACCAACTTCGGCGCTCTACTTCAGTACTTGTCGCCACCTACCGAAGAAAAAATTAATTTGCATGGGACGTGGACAAACTTTGCGTTCGAATTTTCATTACATTTAAAATAACCTTTCATTTCCTTTTAAAACTTATATTTGTTACTCTTTAATGTGTGGGAAGAGAGGGTTTAAGGCTACAACAAAAAGTTTTGATATCGTTTGTTGGATAGCTTAATTTCAAAGGCAATCAATCTTCGATTAAGCAATTTTCAAACAAGTTAACCCTTTCAGTAAACTCTTTAGTTAAATTTTAAAGAAATTCAAATTTAAAGTTAAAATTAAAGAATTTACTGAATGGGTTAACATGACTGAAAATTGCTTAAATTTTAAAGAAATTCCAAGTTTAGAATTCTCGATTTCGAAAATATTTGTTTTAAGTTGTGAACAACGTTGAGTTCATGAGTTAAATTATATAAACCCGTTCTGTAAGTAATCCCATTCATAAATGGGAGGTGTGACAGCAAGAGATTTTTTCCGGTAAAACTGAACCACTCGGTAAAATTCAGATCAATATTTTATAACTACTTGAGGTATTTAAATGAGATGTTAGTTTCTGCAAATTGCATCATACAGTGTGTACTATTGACGAAAGAAATATTAGACATAAATGGAATTTCACATCCAATTAAAATACTAGAAAAAATAGGGAGTTTGTATGAGTGTATTTTGTATCATACGAAATAAGAACTAGATTAATATACATTCTAGAAAATTATAACTCATGGTTTGATTTCCTTTAATTAAAAGCTACAAAGTACGCTGTAAAACATTTATGACTAGCATTTAGAGTGAGTAATGTTTTACACGATTCGCACTAGGTAAGCAAATCTCGTAATTCAGGCCTCTCTATTATTGCTTGAATCAACAACAAAATATTCACGTTTGGCATTTAGAGGAAGAATCCAATACCAAGAAATAAATGAACTGAGTATCGTGGGCAAATCCCACGCTGCTTTGCAATACCAACATCAAATATAACTGCAAGGAATTTTCGGGAAATCGAAATTCTATGGTTTAAATTGGCAGCTGTTTGCTATGTCGTAAACTTACACATATATTTGTTCGACCGCACTTGAAGATTTTAATGGGATTGAGCTAGATTCTCGTTATGGCTCGGTGAGAAATTGTTGGATGTTGTTCAACCCATGCTCTGTTCTGGATTAACCAATTGCTAATCTCCCGCAGAAATTTTTATGTGACCTTGTTCTAGAAGCGGAAAAATAGACAGGTGAACAGTGGGCAGAATGTGTAAACAAATTGATCGATAACGTTTTAAGGTTCACCAGGAGCAATGAAGGTGGTTGGGTACCTAATGACATTCCTGTTTCGGAATATAGTCATTAAAACGAATTCTTCTTGTCAGCTTGTTATATCTTTGAAAGCTATCTTGATCAGAATTAACCGACTTGCGTTAATGGAAATCGTTGAAATAGCAAAAATTCCCAAACATAATTTAAATTTGATGGCCGGTGGATCTTCATTTTGAACTTTCCGTCCAATTTTTGTTGTAAAAAATATATTTTGTCCCTCATTAAAGCCTTCGCCAAGAAAACAATTCCCAACTTTAGACAAAATTGGACATTGCTAAAACTTCATTAGTGCTCTTTAGTCCAAGAAAATGAAGCAGGTTTACGACTCATTCAAAAGTATATCACTGATGTAGAACTTAACCCGGCTGGGAACCCGAGAGGAATTTATATATCACTGATGAATACTTTTCAGACTTAATAATCTTTGTCCCTTAACTATTTCAAGAAAGAGTTAAGACAGAGACATCAATACTGCTGCAAATTAATTTCTAGATGGGATAAAATAACCCTGTTCAAAATGACCCACATATTTCGAATAATGTGCGGATATACGTCCTTTGAAAGTCGTGAGAACACGTACCGTTTTAACAATCGAGAATAACCTGCATTTGCGGCACTTGTATAGGATCAGCATACCTTAATATTGTCAGCTAAGTCCAAAGGTAAGGAATTTGAATGTTATAAGAGCAGCTTTGCTGGAATAAATCTATTTGTCGAAAGTCGAAATTTTTTGGCAAAATCTTTTTAAAGGGCGCATCGGTGGAAAACTTAATTTTACGTCTCTATTTTGCGATTCAATCGTTTCTGTAATATAAGCAAAGAATGTAACACATGAATTGATTCTAAATTTCAAAACGTTAAAGAGTTTAGTCGAAAAGTGACATTTATACCGTCTGGTGATTGAGAGTAACGTGTAGGATATCAGTTCACGATAAGATCCGTTTTGCAATCCGCGATTTCCATTTGAAAGCTTTATGACTGAAAGTAACCCTTAATTCGCATGAATATCCTTCAAGCGACCCAATTCTCCTCTTTCCTCACACTCGCTGTATACCAACCGCGCATAAACTCCAATTAACCGAACTAGTTTAACAGAAATCTTCGAAGTGTGTTGACCTACGAAGCACTGATCGGCAAAAAAGCATTCAGATGCTTTCCTATCCGAAGATTACTAGTTTATAAAACATTAACCTAAGTCTTTGACGCATTCTTGATAGAACAGATGAGATTAGCATAACATCTATAGCATTAGCATCTATAGGCTAACATTTCTCCGTTTAGGGAATGAAGAGGATATATCCAAAGGCAAAGAACATTTCAAAGTAGTCAAGAATCTTGTTTCAGCGCAGTAAATTTGAGTGCATTCCGTTTGAAGAAATTTCTATTTCGCCTTGACCAAACGCGTTATTTTAATTCAAGTTTAGAGGTATAAATGTTTACGATAAAATAACGCATGGGGTAGGTGTCGGTACTTTTCTTGGAATGTACACATATTTCTTGGTAGCTCTCATCTACATCTCATATGCAAGGGAGTTGTACTGTGCCAAACAAGGAAAACTAAAGTAGCATATTTTAGCTTAGAAATTGATCGTGAGTATATGCAAGATCAGTTATTCCCAACCTTTTATATTCTACAGAACAAAAACTTATCAACGCATGCTACGCAAACAAAATTGCATGATCCTGATTCAAACTGAAATAAGAAGACAAAAAATAGTAAGTAATAAAATACTGCAACAGAATCAGTGATTACAGCTTTGAACCCCTTTCTTGACACATTTTCATAAAGTTGGACTTTTTCATAAAGTTGAAAAAAACATTTATCTTAATTGGTTTATTTATGTACTTATACTTAATTAAACTAACTAACTTAAGACTTTTTCCCCCTTGGATAGCTATTTAATATCATAATTCACATTTTTATTTTCTCAATTTTTAACTTGTTTACCGTATCTCCACATTTTAGAGTTTTTCGCGATAAAGAAAATTTATTAATAATTTTCGCCAAAGTTAAAATACGCCTGCTTCATGAGTTAAATTATATAAACCCGTTCTGTAAGTAATCCCATTCATAAATGGGAGGTGTGACAGCAAGAGATTTTTTCCGGTAAAACTGAACCACTCGGTAAAATTCAGATCAATATTTTATAACTACTTGAGGTATTTAAATGAGATNCTCAATTTTTAACTTGTTTACTGTATCTCCACATTTTAGAGTTTTTCGCGATAAAGAAAATTTATTAATAATTTTCGCCAAAGTTAAAATACGCCTGCATAATAACAATAGGATAATCAATAAAAATTAGTCCTGTTTTAACCGGGATATACAGACCGTCAGAAAGTCCATTTTGGGTCAGTCCATTTGTCTTTGCTGGTAGGAAAAACCAATCAATGAGTATTATAAGCAAAGAGAAAGAGTTTATGAATGTAACTTCCAAATATTTACCAATTTGTGTCCGTTGGTAGTGGTTTTTGAAATGCGCAACGCAAGCACATATAGTTCAAATTTTTATTTCCTTAATTTTTAACTTGTTTACGGTATATCCACATGTTAACTTAAACAACAGAGACGTGCATATAGAGCATAGATAAAAGAAATAATGCTAGACAAGCACAATGCGCCCGACAGATTAACTGAGATATCTCTTTGAAAATAAAAAATGGTCAAAAATGCGAAAGAAATACGAGATATCTCGAGTGTGACTGGATTTTAAACCACTCTTCCACGAGATAGCTCGGGTGCGTCAGGGAAGTGGTTAAGCTTCCAAAATAAATCGTATACCATCAGCAAAAATTGGAAAGATGTTTGAATAATATGAAACCTTCAGAGATTGCGCGGCCCACTAAAGGGTTAGTGGCTGTACACTTATTAGAAAACACTAAAGATGAGAATTTAGAATTTAGTTCCAGAGCTATGAATTTGAATTCGAAAATAATATGATCTGAATTTCGTAAAGAAGGAAATCCAGCGTTATCTAAGGTATATTTTTTGTTTTAGAAAAGGCTGCTTCGTAATTTTTAAAGTGTAAATTAAGAGCTAAATTACAGAGTATTCTTACCTCTATAGTAATGTTTTCAATATAAAAATTAAATAATAATATAAATTTATTCCATTTATTGAATTCTTTTTGGAATTTTTATTTTTGGGTTAATGTGTATTCTCGGATATTCTAATCGCGTCTGCTTCTGCCGTATATTTTCGTGTATTTTGCGAACTCCGTCTACTCTTAAATTTACGGTCCAGACTGACTTCTCTTATAATGGATCCCAGGAAATTAAATGTCTAGGATACGCAGCCAGAATTAAATTTTCTCTCGAACCCCACTCTTTTGCAAGAAAAGGCCTTCGCTTCATTCATTTCTTCGAATTCGTTACGAAGTTCAGACTTTGCGAGGCGGACAAAATTCTGAATTGAGATAAAATCCAATACAGCTGATAATAGAACCCAGCAAGTCTAAAAAGAATTTCCATTAATCCGATCTCCGAAGTATATTTTGGAAGAAAAGAAGCAAGTCCTCAAGAAAGTTGGAATTTTTATGTTTTCTTTCGCGGGTCTTGGGATCATTGGATTGAAAATCCGCTCATTGAAATCTGGGAGTTCTTGTATATCAAGGAATTGAAATCCTTCCATTTTCTAAATGTGAATTTTACTTAGGTCGGTGAAATATAGCCTCTCATCCCAATGTATTTTTTTGAAAATCCATCGGAAGAATTTGAAATTTCTGGTTGTAAGAATGTTGCTATGTTTCGTTCAGCCAAACATAGCAAACTCCTTCTCCAGCTCTGACGAGGTTTACTTAGAGTGAAATCATGTTTTAAAGCAAAACCAAAAATCCTTCTTGTCTTGCACCAAGTTTATTAATGAACGGCTGGTTTCGGCCTGAGTACGGCTATCTTTCGGCCAAGCGGCCATCTTCATCGCAACACCTCCTTCACAGGGCATATACGTGCTGGATTCTGGTTGTTTTGGTTGGTGGTGGTGTTATTCTGTCCAAATTCATAACCTTACCCCGCAAAGACACTCCTTTGGAACTTTGATCATGTCTGTAATGTATTCAGTCCTAAAGCCAGTTTGTACTTCACCCCCTCTACCACCAGCTACGAAGAGATAGGAGTGGGAAATGAGGTTTACTAGGCAAGATGAGGAGTGAGGTAGTTTGCCCTTGCTTTCCACACACATTTTCGTAACATTGCATAAGGAGAATCCTTAAATAATGCTATTATTCAGCAAGACCTCAGTAGCATTCATATCATCACAGCCATGAACAAGACTGAGGCAAAAGTATATAGACACATATTTCTCTATCTCGTACCAAAAGACCGATGATAAATATGTCATTCATTATGACATATTAGCAGGACCTTTCTTTCACTACATCATTGAAATAATTCGTTCAGAATAATTTTTGATTCATCGATTCTTTTTTTAATTGTCTTTTGCAACAGCTGGATGTCGCTCAACTGCCATAGAATCGAAGACATCTTGAGTTGCTTGAGGTTTTAATATAATTGTTGGTACACCTTCTCTGTATAGGTTTTAGTATAAGAAAAGTACAATTGCAAAAATGTTATGTGATTAGTCTTTTTGTGATCTTAGTGGAAGAACGAGGTGGACAGGGCTAGAAATGAGATCCTATGGGGTAGGGGCGCATGTGAGGAGCAATAGAGAATAGAGAATTCGGAATGAGGAAGTTTCAGTATGGCGTACACCGTAGATTTACTTCTTATCGGCGAGATGCGTTGTCTGGCCTACACCTCGCATGCGAGACCAAGATACCGTAAACTTTCGTGCATGCGCATTCAGATTTTTGGAATATTTTGGTTTACCGCAAAGCCCCTGCTGAAACACTAATGCTGATGTGAATTATGTATCGGAAGTGAATGAAGTTCAAAAGAACAAGTAAGTATGGATGGATAAAGATAGGCCCAATTCTCTCGGACTTAACCTGGTGGGATTCCGTTTTAAATGGCTTTGTTTTTACTCGATTAGCGAATAAAGCATAGCATCTATACAAGTTCCTACGTTAAACCTCAGCATGGCAACTCATGGTAGCCCAACGGCTCGAAATCGATCATCCGTCATAAGTTATCGAACTCTTGCAAGAGTTGGGTTTCATTTGACAGTCGAATAAAACTCAGTTTTCTTGTTTTTAGCGGTAATATTTTCGAATAAAAGGGGTTTATCGCTCCCGAAAGAAGGAAGTAGCGTGAAAGTTAGGAATACTCGTAAATTTAGTACAAAGCTGTGAATTCTTCTGTATATAGAAGCGAAGTTACTTCCTCTTTCGTATTTAAGAATGGTTAAAACCGATTTTAATCGAGCGAATTCCTTCTGATAGTGATTATTCTCCTAATTCAGTGACATTCTTTCGTTTGGGAAAATACTCCACCGAAGTACCGAATGATGTTCTAATAGAGACAACTGAAAAAGGAATATCTCATTTGAATTTGACTTTCGCACAACTCACTGAATCTCATTCTTTTTCGTCCGTTGTCCTCTTCCATTTCCTGGATGAGATTTAGATCGATTTTTGGCGTCGCAAAGACTCCCAGAATCAATCAGACGGGGAGATAGTCATGGAATGTGGCTGGGGAAGAAGGAGACGAAGCTTGATTGAGTGACGAGACGGAGATGAGTCAGACGTGTTGACACGATTTTAGTGACAGCACTTGCGGGGATTCGAACGGGTCATCATTGCTGAAGAGGAGATTTCGACATCCACTTCTTCATGAGATGGAAGGTCTCTTGGAGTGTCTCGTGACTGATTTTGGGAGTCACTCGAATAGTTGGCGCCATCGGCGCGGGAATACTAATGGGTCACGTATTTTGGCAAATCAGCCAGTGGAAGGTGGGGAAAAATGGCGAAGTTCTGTGACGGGATTGGCAGAAGAAATTATGGTACCTGAATGCATCTCGGAAATTTTCTAAACAATAATAATTATGGAATTATCTCCGACTCAAAGTAAACTATGGAAATCGGTCACCTATGTCAATTTTATAGTCATAAGGGTTTTTAATTCGTTATATTGAAATCACTGTAGGCTACGCGCTATCGTGGAAGTAAAATATTTAAGAGATTGTCCTAACATTTACTTAAAATTACTCTGTACATCAAAAATGTTGCAGTTATTGTATTACAATCATACTTAAATATTAATTAATCATTACTCACTTGTACCTTATCTTTTATTTTTAGGCCAAGGTATCGTTAATTCATTAAAATCGAAATGATCGATTTGATGATAAAAATTATAAAATTTTACGATTTCTTTAACAATGTTTTCTCTAAAATCATTTTTAATGCACGAGAACTCCTTAATTTTACTATTGAATCAACAGTGGTTATATGTATGTATGTAAATAATGATTTAAATGTATAATCATTTGGTATTGTTTGCTACTGTTTGCATCCACCAAAGAGTAATCGAAATGTAGGTATTTATTCACCTCACCGTAGAGGAATACATTTCAATTTAAACTGTTTGAATTGTAAGTCGTTACGCATATAAAAACCATTTTCGGTTGATGAAATTCTGTCTGAATCAATTAGCTGAATGACACAAAAATGTGATTAACGACAAATCTAACTGTCAAAACTGCAGATTTAGTTACGTTTACTTGGCATCAATATTAAATTTAGGATATCTCTCTTTTATATTATTCGAAAGAACCGAAACTAAGAGAGGCACACAGAACAGAGTGATTTCATTCAAACTTGAGTCAGAAAAGAGAAAAGCCATGAATGCCTAATACTTAAGTAATCGACAATTATTTCCACTGGTTATCAAAAGATAGAATATACACAACGCCTCAGAAAGATGCACAACCATTGATGGAAGTTGATAATGCCAAATCAAGAACAACTTTATGCTAAAGAATTGTCTTTATTTTAGAAAAAATAATGCAATTGAGAATTCATATCTTATCGATCCCTTAATTTCTTTTTTTTATTCTCTCTAAGGGCTACACAAATAGAACGATTCCATTCATTTTATAATTTAGATAAAAATATTTATAGAACGGCTGCCTCTTACATTGCTTACTATTATCACTGCCATTCCAATGCCATCAATTGTAGATGTTGATGTCATTGAATTTGAACGCTATTATATTTTAATATGTAACAATTAATATTACGAAATTGTTTGAGATATTTTGGACATAATTTTTTCGATCTATTCATTTTAACGCGGCGGTAAGAATTGATGTTATTTTGAAAAATGAAAATCACGATTTTCAAAAAACACAAATTTTATCCTTCTCTTCTTCATTCTGAACATATTGTGCAACATTTTCGTGGGATTTTCATTTTGTATATGATGGTTTTCGATATTGGCTACGAATTTTAAGCTCTCGATTATAAGATATGGGTCTGTAAGATTTATTCTTTCCGTAGAATAAAAGATTTCAGAGTTCTTAGCTGCTATTCGAATTGTTTAAGGTGTTGTAGTCTGCTATGAAGCATTACATTAGTTTGAGTTAGAATCGCACCCAATCGCTTGAAAAGTTCTTGTTTAAAAAATGTTTTTCCGTCTGTATCGGGTAAGATTATGCTTTTATAATTATAATAGATGACTATTATTGGGATACTAAAGTTGGGATTGGGAAGAGGGAAATGTACTGAAGGAAACAGGCAATAGCCTAGGAAGAAAGGTAGAAGAAGAAGAAGTCAGGATTCATGTATCGCTGCCTTCAAATTCATTCGTAATCGACTTCAGGATACTTCTGCTTGTACACGATGAAGAAGTTAATGACCGAATGGGAAATTCCAGAAATAACTGGGCTGATTTTGTTTGATAATAAAATAATTGCTGGCAACGTATGACGGTATTTTCGGTATTTTAGCTATAAAATGTTCTACTCCCCATTACATTTAGATGACAGCCATCATCGAGAAAAAATTCGTTTAAAAATTTCACAAGTCGTCTGTTAGTGACAGGTGCTTCAGGTAACAAATACTTATTTGGTTCCAAAAGGAATGTGAAGAAAGCTTGAGAGTCATACTGTAATCGTATTAGGTAAACTATACCGCAGGAGGTTCTGCTTTTGTAGCTGCTACCTTCACGCCTATTCTGTGCAAAACCTACCCGTAACAATCTGTAACTAAGCAGCAGAAGCTCTTTAATATTCCAAATGGATTTTCTTTCCAGTTGATGGAATCCCAAAACAATTTCGTTCGATGTATTAGAAATTAAAAAAAACCCTCGAGTAGAGGTAATGTTTGTCCTTCTGATTTATTCATGAGTGAGACTACGGAATGGAAATTGGATTGAGGAATAAAAATTAGATATTCGCGAGCTGAAATTGGTTAAGCTCCAAACTAATATTTGACCTTGTAAACTTTCCCGTGAAATTGGATTACTTCCCCGATGATGTTATCTGAATTGCTGATTAATTTACCATGGAAGATCTTTGAAGGTACTGATGCGTAAATGATTAGAATTCATTCCTTGCCGCTTCCTGGCTCGTATTTTATCTTCTTCGTTGGAATATAGCTGTCGCTTCTACTCACGGAGTATTCAGATATTTTAAAGATGCGTTTAAAACCGGACGTTCTTCTGTTTACAATGAGGGGATCCGGCATTTGTTTCTTCACGCGTAGGTTAATAAATACACTTGGTGAAACTAACAAGCCTCTGGTAGTATGTCGGAGAGAATAGCGAACAATATATTGTGTTATTTGTAGTGTTGAATTAATGAATTTATTACAGCTACACTCTAACCGTTTTGAATTATTGTATTACCGAAAATATCTCAACTTTCAGTAAAATCTTTTATAATATTCCTATCGAAAGCTTGTCTTTTGGTAGGAATGCATATAAGTTAAAATGCTTCATAGAATCTTTTCCATTTATGCACTTAGATTACAGACAAAGACAGGCCTTCTTTAATCAATTTGTATTCGTTAGTGGCGCCATAATCCTCAATGTTATCACATAATAATCCAACTACCGCGTTTTCTGTTTCTCTCCCTGTATGGATCCTTCTCTCCTCCCTTTCTATGGAAATTATAACCAGGATGTGGAATGCCTCGCAGAGCGTCTCTCTTATGTTAATCGGATATAGATTTACTTATCTTTCTTCTAAGCCACGATTATAATTTATTTCAGACGTTACGTGCATTCCGTGACCGTGAGCCTCTTTAATTGGTGTTGTCGGTGACGTCTTCGTCCTTCGTCGGAATATAAGGTGGATCGCTATGCATCTCTTGTGTATTTGGACTTCACAAAGAGCGACTAGGATATATATTAGCATAAGAAGAATCTTTTCAAGGTAAGTGACGTAACTTCATTAGACTATTAAGAGTAACCAAAAGTTTGGGGATTTAAAATACTTTCAAATGAGCCTTCTTGGTACATCTCATTCGCGTTAGGAAGGCGCTCACTCAGTAGCCTACTGCGCAGATGGGCCTAGTTCAAGTCAGAAAATAGGGGAGGCAGCGCTTCCTGGGCAGGAGAAAGCATTACGCATAGCGGAGAAAGGTCCCCATCTCCTCCTTTTTTTTCCCCTCTCCCGGGACGCCGAGTGCCTTCCTAACGCGAATGGGTTATGAGAATAAGAATTAACCTCCCATGGAAAACGATCTTCACTAAGCTTACGATGCGATTCCATCAGCATTTCAGCGGATTCATCAGGAGTTTATTTTGTATTTATCACTTCCATAGTCTCTTACCCTGTTAGTATTTGGGGCATTCAATGATCACGTTCATTCTGTTGGACAGGTTACAAATTTGATAAGGTTTGTAATCTCCTTTTCGCCGTTTTTGTCAGTTTCGTTTATTGAAGGAATGCTGTTTAAACAGGATATTTTCTCTCGATATTTCGGGAAATATTCTATTGCCTATTGTTCTATGCGTGTAAAAGACATCAATGATATAAAAACGTATAGAAGTAAAAATTTGAAAAAGTTTTTTTGCATAATTCATCCAGAGGATATTATAACAGCTCAGCGAAAAATTATTTCCTTATTTCCGTCTTTGAATTAAATTTATTAACTTATTCTTTTTTGATAACGTCTCTTAGTTGTATAAGTTGCGGTTCCGACTAATTTACGGATTCCATGTACTTCATGGGAAGACTGGTTTGTACATAAGCAAATGTTATTTTCAATGCTCTTCAAACATCTTCATCAAGAGTTTCCAAATAACTATTGTAATCCAAAAGATAAACCAAAATATTTCACTAAGTTTTGCCTGATAAAATGGACAAAATACCAGCTTCGATTATTTTGGAATTGAGGTGTATGTACAATGTACGGATAAGTGGGATTTCAACATTAACCCAGATCCGATAAAGGTGTTTGATGCAAACAACATAGAGGAGAACTTTGTGGAGCATTAATTGCCGAGTTAACTTTTAAGTCGCTTGAGTTGAACAAAATGATTTGCGTGAAATTATAGGCTGTCTACAGAATCTCCCCATCCAGTCTGAATCGACCTATTTTCTCAATTTATGATACAATGAAATTACTTAATCTAGGAGTGCACTTGCGCCATTAAAGTTGTTTTAAATACTTACACACTGAAATTTTGGACCTAAATTGGGTCTATCGTAGCAATAAATTCAAATTTTCGTATTTTTCTTATGTATAGATATTAATTCTGGGAAACGTCTTTTGAATTGCAAATCGCGGGATTTCCTAACATTAATAAATTCCATAAACTTAAGAAAGGATGAACTGAATGCAGTCTCCGTTTAGATTACATAAAATTTAACAGAAAAAAACAGTAAATTAGCGCTGTAAGAAAGTAAACTAATTCATAAAGCATTGAAAGAGATCACCTACTGATTTAATATCACCCATCACATACACCAAACACCATCAAAAGAACAAAACGAGTACAATGTACATTTCGATGTCAGGAACATCATCTTCAACGGTACAAATGTGACTCTTTTTACAAAAAGCGGTAAAAGTTGGAAAAGACCTTCAGAATCAAGGGAAAACCGCTGATGGCTATAGATAATATCACATACACCAATATAACATATTATCTATAGTCATCAGCGGTTTTCCCTTGAAACCTACTGATTTGTTCAACTCTAACGTATCGGTAAAAATGATTACTCAACTTTTCAACGATTACTTAACTACTAATTTTAGCTATTGTGTAAATATGAAATGTACATTATTCTCATATTTTCTAAGGATACCCTTTTCCAATATCTTATATAATTTGAGGGTAAGGATTTCGAATCGTTAAGTGTTTCGATGTAACAACGTTATAATCCATTAATATTGAACTATGCATTTATGATAGAGTCTAAGAAGAGAAATTGAACAGAGAAATCTTCTATGTAAATATTGCTCCTATCGGAATAATAGGTAAATGCTGTCCGTAACATCAATGTTGCACTTTTTATCCTGATGAAGTTTCAAATGGCTGCCACTATAGAAATTATCAACTTAAAGATTTATGGCCAAAATCCGAATGTTGTGGGTGGAGCGTCATCATAGAATGAAAGAATGCTTCGTAGTTTATAAGTCTGAAAAAGAATTAACGAGTCGTTTCGATTTGGAGGATGTAATAGTACTGTTAAAAGTTCTTCGACAGCTTAGGTTACTTTGTACAAAGACTCCCAGCAGGAATCGAACCCGGGACAGCTTTCACCGAAGTCAAACGCGTTGCCCACTTGGCTATACGAGAGCCCTTGGAGGATGATCTCCAGGTAAAAAATATTGGGTATATGAAAAGAGCGTTCCAAGGCTTTTATAAAATTAGACTCTAGATGATGATGAATGTAAATATTGTCATATTTCTGATGTTTATCGTTCGTCCCTGAAGTCCCCTGGCTGTCCCTGTCGAAAGCGGTCGTTCAGACTAAATGTTTAACTGCGGAAATTGCGTGTCTCTTTTCTTTCCTCTCTGTAAAAGTTTTTAAGTCTGTATTCCTTGTATAGACAACTTTTAATTCTCAGGGAACTGAAAGTGCGACACGCAGCTTTAGCGTGTGTAATTCATGATTTACTTTTACTATTATAATTAGCACATGTTATGCTCCGCCTATTCGTAGAATAGGCTTTGTAGCGTCGAATTCTCAGTAGTGTCGAAGGAGATCAACATTACAAATAATCATTTTCTTCGACTACGTACATTTCAAATTTGCGTGCGGCAAATAGTGGTTTATGAATCGGGGCAGTTTCCATATGTTCAGCGGGATTGCGTAATGGGACGCCCTCCTCTTCAGATATTGACGTTTCCCTCACGGAGAACCTGACGCATTTGTTTGCGCATTGTTGTCTTTAAACGAACTCGCAACCTTGCGTTTACTTCGTTCGTGTCTTTTGTGCACTTGTCGCGGAGCTCATACTTATTCCTTTCGGGAAGAAGTCGCATGTCGAAGGAATACGTATCTTTCTCAACATGCAAATCGCTTTCCTCTTCAGATGTTACCATGTTCATTCTTCGACCTTCGGATCCATATCGGATATCATAGGCTATTTTTATTAATTTTCAATAATTATGTTTCTTATTCATTAACATTTTATGCTATTCGTTGACTCTTTTCCAAAAATCGTTTTTTGTAAATATTTTCAATTTCACTTCCGTAAAATATGACTTTCCTTGCGTTTTCGATCGAATTATTGTGATGGCTCTTTTTCAATTCAATTTAATGGACGCATTTCATGACGTTTATTTCCAAAATATCCTTTAACATGACCAATTTTGTGTTATATCTTTTACCTTTTAACATTTTATCACTACTTTTAGCTTTACTGATATATTCTCATTCCCTTTCATAAGTGATTTACGGCTTGGCTTTTTTCTCCAAGTTAAAAATATCAGAAACATTTAGATCTATAAATTCATCCAACTTTTCCTTTCTCTTTTTCTAAATGGAATTATAGTGATTATGCTGCAATATTATTATCGTAGATACAGGTCAAACAGAAGAAGAGACTCCCCTCTTTTAATTTTGTCTTAGTAAAGGCCTTGATGTTATCATTAATTTATCATAGCTACAAAACTTTTTAAAGACTACCGTATTTGACAGCATATAAGACGCATCTTTTTTCCAAAATTATGGCTCGAAAAGTCCCCCACGTCTTATATGTGAAGGAAGTCCATTAGTTAGTGTTCGATACTGACTCCATGATACTTATGACAGTTATATATACCAATATATAACATTTATCTCATCGCTATCACTATTATGTGACGTAAATATCGAATATATATAGGAACTATAACTTAAATTGTTAGGGTGCCGCGCTTTCATGCGGACTATTTCCTTTTGCGTGCCCTACTGAAATGAGGGGGCGTTTTGTGTGCCGTCAAATACGGTATGTGTCCATGTGATTACTTCAATGCATAGAATACCTTCCTGTAAATTTATTTGAGAAGATTGGTGATGGAGTGAGTATTTATTTATTTACTTATTAAAATCTGCATTGCAATTTGGCCAGGTGGCAACGCTGGAGAGAAGTATAACATTTTGATTTGAAAACTGCCTGGCATTCGCCCAAGACGGGAGGGAAAACCCTCCAAAAACCTCTCGTAGGCAGTATTTGAATAAAGGCAGTATTTGAATTATATATACATTTCCGTTCGAAAAAGTAGAAACACTTTGACATTTATATCCCTCAATTTTATAATTAGACATGAAAAAATAGGTAGATATGGTAAATTGATTCAATTATTTTAAAAATGATTTAATGATGTTAATGATGGTGTTCGGGAAATTATCTTTTGAAATAACGTACTTACGTAATATAGGAGATCGCTTTATGCGAATACTTCATGTCCTATTTAAGGAATGAGTTGTTATTTATGATGAAACTTTTTATCATTTAACATATGATTGAAAATTAAATTTTTGGGACTATAATGTAATATTGAAATGATTTCATGCAGAAACAGGAAAATTTGAATATTGAAAATGCATATAACCTAGAGAAATGCGAAACTTAGTGTAAATAAATATTCAGTCTTGTAAGGTAAAATTGAAAACAACAGTGGTGAATTCTAGTTGGTCACTAACTCTTTCTTCTTGTAATATAACCCGAAATAACAGGTTTCATCCTTTGCTTTAGGTAACCAAAATAACCAAGTTTTTGTACAATTATAATTTTATAGCGATCATTACAAAGGCTATATTTTAGTATTTATTTATTCCCTATATATTTACCTATATTGCGTTATTTCCAATTATTTATACAAATATGGCTTCTCACAGTTTGGCAAAAGATTACAGAACGATCATTGATTTCAAAACTGTTCCGCTTAAATTCTTTTAAGTAATGGAAACTCTTTACGATGATATCTAACGAATTTTTGAAATAAACTTACGCACAGGGCACATGGAGTTAATTAATTTTCCGCTCTATTTATCAATGTAACCTTTTCAAATGTGATACTTCGAAAGAGCAGCAACCCGGTTCTCAAGCAATTTTTCGGAGAATTTTGCAAAACTTTTGCGGTAATATATTTTGAATTAATTGAATCAAGGGTAGGCTTATCAAAAAGAATGACAAATTAACGAGCAAAGGATAATCTCGGCTCTGTTCAGGAAAGAAAAATTGTCTCTTCCCCCTCTCAATCATGGGCCTACAGCGTAGAGGGTTGTATAAGGATAGGGATACTCCCATGGTAACACTAAAGATGACCCAAAAATTCATAATTTTCTAAAATTGGTTACTGTGAGATTTTTTTTAGTTTTTCCTCGTCCTGTTTTTCTGTGTGTTTTTAATAATCACTGCCGAGTACATATTCATGCCTCCGATGTCAGTAACATTCGTAAGAAATGCGGGTAATGTTGATATTTCTCATCGCTGATGAGATGTTTTCAGAAAAGTCTCAGATGTCTCAGAAAAAGTGACCACATTTCCAAATGTTATCATCATCTAGGATGGCTGAAGCTCGAGTATAGATGAAATCTTCACCTCCTCTCACAGTTCTTCAGAAATAATAACCAAGTACTTATCATGCCTTTTCCATACAATGCGTAGCATACACAATCTTTGCACTAGGAATAATCAGCAACTCCAAATTCCCAAACACAACAGAAATCTATAGTAATTCCTTTCATGTTTCTACATGTAAGTTATGGACGCTCTCCATCCAGATATTCAAAATTCTTCCTCACTATCGGTATTTAAGAACCGCTGCTTCCAATTCCTCTTTCAAAATCAAGCCTCCACTGACGCAGATAAACTCCAAATCAGTCCTTTACATTGATCGTTTTCCAGTATTCTTTTACCTCATTCCCTTTCAATCTCCCCCTCTTTTCTCCTACACCTCAACCTCTATTTCCTCTTTTTTTATTTGTATTTTAAGTGTGACATATCATAATTATGATTGTACCTTTTTTGTTTCTTTTCCTTAAATTTTCAACTTTTTTTGGGTTAAATGTAAGACGGGACTGTCTAGTCCCAATTTCGCCCGTAAATAAAGACGTATGTATGTTTGTTTTCGTTTTTAAACTTCGATTAGAAATTATGGTTGTATGAAATCGGGAGCAAATCTATATGAAAGAAAATTTTATCAGTCTTATTTTTACCATCGAATATTGCATAAGATCTGAAATGGCAAAAATTATATAAAATATTAGGAAATAGGACGGAAAATATCGAAAATAAATCAAAGACATACCGAAAATATATTTTTTGCAAAATTTACGATAGGACGGAAAATATCGAAAATAAATCAAAGACATACCGAAAATATATTTTTTGCAAAATTTACGAAATAAATTCTTTGAATGATTACGTAACTGTCAATAAAAGGTTGAGTGCTATAACATTAGCACCGATACCTAATTCCTGAGTTACTTACATCGGTCTCTTAACCGTTATAACGATAGCCGCCTCAGTTATAACCGGAAAGTGTGAGAACATTCGATAAATATCTAAATCAATGGTAAGTTAATGGTATCTTAGACCGCAAAATGTAAAAATTCGCTAATATAAGGCAGTCTACAGTAGTAATCATTATATGAGGTCTACAGTGGTAATCACGAAGCTACTAAGTAGGGCGATATAAAGAGGAAATCTGAAGAGGGAAAGCTAAAGAATTAAGCTTATTAATGCTTTTTGCATATATACATAAATCAGCGTGAAATAGTGAAAATAAACATATGATAAGATATATTCAGAATTTCTTTCTAGTCCGGGAAACAGTAGAACGATCAACACAGTAAAATTTTAAGGAAGAATTTTAAATGAAAATGATTTCGCTAGATGACTTCATATAATTCAAAATGTCATAATAATAAATTTAGCCATAAAAGCGTAAATATTTAGATTATGCTATCCAAATGAAGTCGAGATTATTGCTTACTTTTGGAAAAAGAGCCCCGTTATCTTGGGAAATCTCTGAGGGTAAAGAACATCGCTCTAAATTCGTATAAATACGGTATGTCGATATTTTACTGTGATATAAATGTTAATATGAGAAATGTGAGCCGTGAAATAATACTGTAGCATTTTAATAATTTGTAATATATATTAAATAGCTAATAAACTCACTAGCTACAAAATCCATTCCATAATAATGATGTAATTTGTAGTCGATCACAAGGTGTTGTTTGGTTGATATCTCTTTTTTCCCGTATAACTTTAACATTACTACAATATACCTTTGGTACAGTACAATAGTTTTCCAATTACATTACTATTATCGTTACTACAGTAATCACTTATAAGTACTGGCTCAGCTATAAAATGTTATCAGTCTGTTTAAATTTTGAAAAGAGAATGTTATCGTTTATTTGTACATTAACAGTTAAAATCTAACATTCCTGTATATGTTCACTTCACGTTTTTTTAAAGGGAATCAGTCCCAACCTCAGCTAGGCTAGGAGCTATGCCATCAAGTAGACGGCAGGTAAGAACCTATCGATCCCGGGAGCAACACAGAAAAAGAGCGAGACAAAACCTTAGCCCTCTTTGCACAGACAAGAAAGATGTGAGAGAGCAATTCTTAAAAGTCGAGAGTTTCTACGAAAATTGACGATTAAATTTGCATACAAAGCAATCGCTTTTAATTGGAAGTGTTCGGTTAATTTTAAAGAGGAGAGTTTACCGTTCGATACGATTGGTCAGAAATACCATATTATCTTTAATTCCAGTTCAAGAGATTAATGTTCCCTGTTGTGAAAAAACGTAAGGTTATTGTATACTTCATTACTTTATAATTCTTTCTTTCGTTACTTTATAATTATATTTCCTGTATAAATTGGAAAACTCCATTTAATTTAGCCTCCTCTATTGTGTTGTAGGTGGTTGATACGAAAAATAAAACGGGCAAATTCATACGATGTTAACCCTTGTTGTTTTAACTAATTGAAAGGATCTCAGGAAAGAGATAGATTGAGGAAACAAGCTCACTTCGTTGATTTGAGCGCCGAACTAACATCGGCCAAATGTTAAGAGAATATTGACTCCTGAGATAAAAACAGGCCGCATCTTCATTTATTTTTCTCCTTTAAGCTATTGTAATAAATTAATTTAATTAATTAATTAAAATCTAAGGACAAAGGAAAGGAAGGTAACTTAGTAGGTTGTAAAACCTTGGGTTCGTGTCCCAGTCGTGTCGCTATTTTTCACACTTGTTATTCCTTTGGGATTTTCGTAGGTTTTACAACCTACTAAGTTACCTTCCTTTCCTTTATCCTTGTGATTTCCTGGGGGGAAATAACCGCATAACAGCGCTTTGTGAGCCGGCTGCCTCAGTGAGGACCTCGGACGGCAGGTTGTGCCACTACGTGGAGACTGCCAGTCTTGCTCACAAAGCATTCCCTTAACAGTGTGAGAGAGACGCGGCACGGTAGTTCAGTGGTTAGAATACCTGCCCGGAAAGGGGAGACCTGGGTTCGTGTCCCAGTCGTGTCGCTATTTTTCACACTTGTTTTTCCAATTAAAATCTAATTTTTCAAAGAGTATAATAATGTGAAATAATTCATTCCCAAATATTTTACGAGTTAGAATGTCTTATTCTATCAAGAAACCTATTTCGCTAATTTCACTTCTACTTTTATTTCTTCCGCAGATAGATTTCTCTTGATTGGCAGTAATACAGTGTTTATTTCATCTCGAGCACTAATTATTAACTAGGCACCCATTGTATTTTGATAAATATTATGGATATAAAGTTTGATAAATATTAAAATATTCTTTTAATGAATGAAGCGGAGCTTTAACGTTCAACACTATGAAAGTTGAGGTAATGGAATGGAAAAACGTGTTATCAAATGAGTTTTGTCGCTTTCCCAGTGGAATGTATGTTGAAGATAGTCTTCTCGGGCTGTTAACCGGGTGGATTCTCGGTGAGATACCAACGTTTAGGCCGCTATCACTGCGGCCATCCTCAGGGTTGAGTGCCTAACGTGGTTTTTTGGTCTTATATAGGGGTCTTATATAGGGGGGGGGCGTGGCTCCTTTCACCTGATTGGTTGATGGTCCACGGTGGCGTTCCTCCCTTATTCTTTGGATAATAGGTTTCCATGCTGATGGAAGCTGAAAACCGTCGTCTCGGTTGAAATTGTTTGTTGCTAGTCTGATTTCAATGGACTCTTCGATGATTCTTTCCCAAAATTTATCCGTTTGGGCCAGAATTTTGGATTTCTCGAATTTTATGCTGTGGCCGCTTTTGATGCAATGCTCGGCGATCGCTGATTTTTTCGGTTGGTTTAGGTCTTTGTGGTCAGTTTTTTCCCGATACATTAGTTTGGAAGGTGCTCTGTAGAAGTTTTTTTGCAAAGGCTTGTTAATTTTATTTTATGATAACACCAGCATTCAGTGCTATTCTTTTTCCTGGCGAATCGAGAATTTCACATCCTTTTATATCACACGAAATGAGTAATTCGAAACGGAACATTCCTCATTATTTATCTTGAGTAAAAACGTTTCAATGTTACGTCATAATAATAAATTATCTAAATGATAGATCGAAAAAAGCTGCACGTTAGTGGGCTCGAAATAAAAAATTGCGTGCTTGATAAATCGTCGCGTATACTTCACTGAACTTCGTTAACGAGGGAAACCTCCAGGCAAGAGGACTTCGACATCGAAAGGAACGTTTTTGTGTTTGGAAAGAGAGCGAAAAGAGCTAAAGGTCATCTGATGGGATCCCAGACACCTCTTATGGAAGCAGAGTGAAAAAGGATGCGCGGGATCGATAGTGTTTTTTCGTCAGGAGAATTCTTGGTTTAGTTCGAAAGAATGTTCTACGCATTCCAACTCACTATACCTTTACTTCTAGCATGATGGATTCGGTACTGCAAAACGTTCCCATTTCAATAGTCAATGGATTGTATAAGGATCCTATAATGCTGTCGTAAATAATGCTATTTAGAAATATCCGTTTTAGAAATTAACGATCCTATAAAAAAGGGATCATTCTGTCATTCCGTGGTTCAGAGGTGAAACCACAGTATTTTATTTTCTTTCGGTTACGTTAAATACAGACTGATTGAAATGTTTTTGCTTTGAGATACTATTGACATATTCCAAAAAAAATTTTTCTTTGAGTTTTTTTCGACGAAATTGCATCCAAAACAAGACCAAAAAGAAATATAGAAAATGAATAAATTGTTCACTTGGCACTTTGATGTTTGAACGTCATGTCACGTGGTTGATAAATAGTTATATAATTAATATAAACTATACTGTAATTTCAAAATATGAGGAAATATATAACTGAAAACTCTTAAACACTATGACATCTTACCGTATGTAGCAAATCTATAAGTATTATTTCTCGACGGTATGATCATTCTATATATAATATATGACTATAAATTGAGTGGAGTTCCCGGAAAGCGATATAGTAGCACGTTCACCTTCGGCAAAAACGGTCCCGGGTTCGATTCCCTTGGGGACCCATGTTTTCGAAATGATCTTAGCAGTCGAAACACTTTTAACAATTCTATTACTACCCAAGTAAATAGAAAAAACTTCGAATCCTCTTTAAACGCACAATGCGTATAGAGATTTCGAATTAATAAATTAAAGGGGTTTGGAACCAAATTAGTACTTGAATTAAAGGGCCCATGTACTACAAATAATATAACCTGTTAAGTGTACAAAATCCTGTGGACTTTGAATAAGAGTATTATTCGAATCATCCGATATCCAATTAGCAAGATTTTACAGCAAAAACTTTCCATTATACGTTGCTTTTAGCGAAGAATCTAGGGAAATATTTATATTTTTATGGAAAGAGATAATATAGCTTGATTGCTATCCATTAAAAAGAGATGAATATAATGTTTTGATAACCGAAAGCCTGCCTTCATTAACCGACCACTTTCCTCTTCATCTGAATGTATATTTTACGAGGAGAAGGTTACGTCTGTTTACCTCCGTACCTTGAAACAAAAAGTGGATGGGCGCCATTTCCTTGTTTCTAAATCATCTAATTTATTTCGAAATTAATGGTTTTAATTTTAATGGAAGTATTTTTTGTTGACGTCACATCACTTAATGAGGCAAAAGAGAGCGGTGTATCTTGTTTTGATTTTTGGAGAATCTTCGCCAGTTTTTAATGCTTTTTTCGGTATTAGCAGTCAGTGTTTTCGATGTAAAATGATGAACTATATGGAAAATACACAATGGATAATGCTATCTAGATCCTTGTAATTGAACGATCGGAATTAAGGAACAATAAAGAAATATATAGGCTGTTCAAGAAGTGTAGCGGGTAGTCTAAGATTCAGAAAATACATAAAGTATATTTATACATGTTACACTGTAACATTCTTGTAGTATTGTTAGAAATACATTAGATCTCCATTGTCTAGTTCAGGGATCCGGAAAATTTTGTGACCATTGACCTCTTAAGAGAATTCCTAGACTAATCATATACTATTACTTGTACTTTACTTTTATATAATTACAATAGCAAAACCAAAAATATGCTTACACGATTTTTAAATTTTAATTTTACTGTTCCTGCAACTTATATTTGATAAATCACTTACAATTATTCCAATCTGGTACCATTTTTATGCTTCACTAAAAGAGAAGTATAATAATACTTTTAGTTGTAGATAATTACTTATTTCCTTATTAATGTAGATATTGTTTGTAGTTGACCCTTTACCGATTCCCGAGCAGAAATCGACTATTGGGAGCCTACGTCGACCACTTTGAGGACCCCTGGTCCAGTCCAATTGATTGGCGTCGGATATAGCCCTTCCCTGTTTAAGCATACCTCATTCGTTTAGTAACGGGGTACATCTAATTAGATGTATGGCATCTTTCAAACGTTATTATTTCCAACTTCATGCCTTTGAAAACAATCTTTTGGAAATATAATTTCGAAAGAAATTACATCTCTCTACTTCAATTCTAACATAGGTACAGCGGAACTGTCGTAAATTGATGTATTGGTCATATTATAATTTTGTAGATTTTTCCAAGATAACAGAAATACTCACTCTTGGACCTTAGTATATCCGGTTTTGGATTGCTCTAAATATTCTTCACCTGGAGAACTTAAGGTTTTTGTAATCAAATTACGTGCTAGCTCGGAAAATCGCAAAAAAATCTTTAGGGGCTCCTGGATAGCCAAATGGGCAACGCTTTTGGCGTCAATGAAAGCGGTCCCGGGTTCGATTACCGGTGAGGACGCACGTGCGAAATGATCTCAGCTGTCGAAGTACTTTTAACAACACTACTACTACGATAAAATATGAAATGGCGGTATCTTCATATGCAGCGCAGTGACCACAGTATCTGAATATATAGAATATCATTTAATCGATACTCGTTTATTGTATTTCGTACGGATAAAAGTATGGTGAATTTCCCATGGATTCAAAGTTACCGAAAAATATGAGCTGCGGAGGTTGCGTTTTCACAATGTGACCTTCGCTAGCACGGTCAGCACAAAAAATTCTTTAAATTGCTATTCATTTCGTATTTTTAACGGGCATTGATTAAGAGTGACACTGTAATTTATGTCTCTATGTTAGGGATCATTATATATTTTAGTTCGACCCATTGACCTTCGATCAGTGATTATCTGTTCCGATAAAGCACCGCTACGCGAGATTGTTTACCAACAGAGTATAACGGATAATGATTGCCCCAATCAAGTCGCCTTCATCGGTAACTCCTCGATTACGTTACGTGATTATGTGTCATTCTGAGATCACTCGATCTCTCATTCCAAACGGTCGTAAAATACCCGCAATTCCTTGTTCGGCCTATCGTTCACTAGTGAGGTTTTTAACCTAAGGACTGCAGCACGCAACTAGCGAATAAAATAGTGCATTTGAAGTTATAAATTTATCGCCAACGACATGCGTTAGCGTGCTTAATAAACGAGTTTCGCAGAAATTATGCCATGAATTGCGGTTAAACATCTGGTAATGCTGCTGTGAAAATATTGTAACCACAACTTTTCCTAATCGCATTCAACTGTAGGGCAATTTATTTTTGCTGTTTGGATAACCAGTCTTGACTATACTCTAAGATTAGACATCGGTTTCGGAAATAACGTTAAGTATGGGTCGATTGAAAAAAAACAGGTACTAGAGATGGTTGGAAAAGAGACGGTTATTAATAAGTAATTAAGCTTCGAGAGAGGAAATGGATTAAATATTGAGAGGAAAAGGATTGCTAAAGAAAGCAATTGAAGGTTGAAAGCGAGGGAAAAAGCAGAAGGGAAGACATAGGCAAAAGATTTTAGATAAAGGGTGGGGTAAGTTACCAAGAAACTAAAGAAATGGCGTTGAATGGGAATTGATTAGGTGCATACCGAAAGGTAGTGAATGAATGAACTGAGAACTAGCGGTACCCATAAAACCAGCAATAAAATTTCCTTGAAATTTCTCTCGTATCATTAGATCGAAAATCGAATACCTTATCATTTTTACGTTATATGTTAATATTAACATGATGAATGATTTGGATTTAACGTGAAGGCGTCTGAAGTATTGATCGATTCTATAGTCCATGTCCATCAAACGATGAAACGTCGAAGGCTTTCAGTGTTTTCATCTCCCCCTTAAGCTTTCTTTCCGTAAGCCCGAGCTTTTCGGCCCCAAGGTACATACATTTTTCCGATAAAAACGGAATAATACGAGACCCGATACAAATGCGCGCATTTAGCTGCCGTCACAAGCAACAACGAAAAATACATGTGAAATAGAATGAAACCCTATTATCACATTCATACACGTACTTCATGAAGGCGTTCATGTTTTTATTCGAGGAATGTTTCTGTACCTCATTACTTTATACCTCTTTACTTATTTTAACTCGATGTGCTTATGGTACCTTATTTCTCGTCTATAACAAGTGTACACCGAGGTATTTCGCGATTATGGGCGGGATTTTATTTGGCCACCCATCTAAAGAAATTAGTCCTAGAAATGCGGGTTTGCGAGATAAGCGAATTCATCTTTGTGAATAGTACCAATGTTTTAGTAATCCTTTTTTACAGCCATTCATTTCGCGGAAAAGAATTTTTTCTAGGGTAAATATTATCTGTTGGCAATAGATCGGCCTCCCGTACAATCTGCCGTATGCCCTAGGCGGTGTGCATACATCTGCAAATCAGTTTATATAATTGTATTTCTCAAAATGTAACTGTGAGAAAATTAGAACATATTAAAAGATCGAAGAATTATTAATGCTGTTGAGGTGGGATGAGAGATATTGAGTGCAATTATTACAACGAAGAAAATGTAAATGATGAAATGAATATGAGAAGTGAGTGATAAATGTGAGGTTTCACTCGCAAAGTAGATATACGTATTGTAAGAAAAGAAAATTTGAACTCGGCTGTTAATGAATTAGAGGTTTAAAAACAATCCATAAACCGTATGTTGGCAGACGGAACTTGCGTTTGGAGGAATAAGAGAAATTTCTTATTGTGAGACCCTTGAGAATGAAAGCTTTGTTTCCGAAATGCGCATAGAGTGTTGCCCAGAAATCGATAATCCGGAACTTTCCGTTTCCTTTCAAACGTGAGTTCCGCCTGTCGAAATACTGCTTGCGGAGTGTTTTTAAACCCCTAATGGCTGTAGTGGCCGAAGAGAGAGACAAAATCATGAAACCAATCCCAAAATTATGTACATTTCAGTACATTTATTGTGAATGTAAATTGTAACGCATTCAAAATTTGATCGATGTTCACATTTAAAAGAAGGGACAGTCATTTCCTCAAATGGTCATCAATTACTCTTCCGCGTCAAGTTCCTCGTGGGAGTTTTTGAGGTTGGCTCAGAAGATAAGACCTTCCATAGCAATTTCCTCGAAGATATCAATGGAATGGAAAGGCGGAACACCTCAATAGAATATTATATTACGTTCAACCTCTGGAAGTCTTTTCAGCAGCAACTGTCAAAGGAAACAGAGTGAAATAAATTGAAAAAGACGTATGCGAACGGGCGAAGACTACAGCATCGTCGACCATCGTAATCGATAAAGTTACACAGAAATGAGTATGAGAACAAGCAAAGCGCCACCGACTCGAACTACCGACGTGAACTAGAATCGAAAATAGCTGTTCAAAAGTCTAAAAATGGTGTACATTGGATATCGATTCAATCGAAATACATTTCACACCAACTGGATTCACTCCTAACGTAACCCACCGCTTTGAGTTCGGTAGAAGAGTATTTACAGTCTCTCACATTCAAAGTCATTGTAAGTTTACATTAATTAAGGGCAGTCAATATAAGTGAATAATATGAATATTCGTTTGCAGGCTATTGGTAATAAAATCGCCACGATTGCATGCATATGGATAAATATTTCTGTTTTCGCCAGTCTATGCTTGAAAGATGTTGCTATGCCTGCATAGATTCGTTGTTTAGATCATACAAACCATTATGGAGGAAAAAATTAGAAAAATTAAATAAAAATTGATTTTTTTCGTTGTAATGGTACTCGGCAATAAGAAGTGAATCGAAAATATTCTTGTATAGAATTTTAGATTTATTCTTTATCTTCAAATGCAGGCAGTTTTCAAGTACGTAAGTTTCACTCAATTTCTGTAATCGTGTAATTCGAGCAACACATCCAGCGTATTCCGCAGCAAACAGATCGAAAGAAGAGTGGGAATTTTACAAAGGGTTTAGGTTTAATGCCTACCGTTTATTGCAGTCTCAAGACTTATTTTACTTACCCTCCCCCCCCCCNGGTGGGGTAAGTCGTTCGAACCGTCGTCCTTCCTGTTTGGAAAACTCGGCAGCGGCATTTCTTCGAACTAAATACGGAAAGCGCGAAAGACGGCTAGTATAAATTGTATCCGACGCCCGTAAGTGACTAATCATAACCAGTGAGCTAAAAATTGTAAGTATGTAAACTCATCTCTTTAAAGTAATGTTAATATTTATTAAAAAATTTTCTCGCTGTTATATGTTACATATTGATAATTCGTTTGTTGATTGAAATCTCATAAATGTCGTTCCGGCATTATGATGAGATGAATTTAATATTATAGCAGAACATAGAATATTTTCGTCCTAACCGTTGTTTTATGTTAACCGTTTCACGTTTATTCAATTGACATTCATTGAGCGTTATGGGAGGCAGAACGGACTAATGCTGCACTTCATCGACATTTCGTGCTATCCGTTTTCGTGTTAATCGTTTCCGTGTCGATCAATTTCCACTGGATTTCATTTCGGGACTTCATCTTTCTTATAATGTTCACACGAGTTTGGTTCACATGGCACTGAGAGTCATGTATTGATATTTTCAAGCGTTAAAATGTTACGGGGTGTCAAACTTGAACAACTTTTACAGAAAAGTTTAGATTCTCATTTTCCGGAGGTATATTTTCAATCAACGCAATATAGAGGCTGTTGAAGATGGTCTTTGAGAAAGTGACACTGATTCTTCCCCTGTCAGTTGATAACAGTTTCTGATATCAGTACAGCGATAATGATCGTCTTATATTTCTAAATGGTGAACCCTTTTTTGGCCAACTTTGATCAAGTATTGCAAATTTAAGGTAAAAGGTAAGGTACCAAATTGTGGAGTCACTTATACCGTGGCATTCTTTGAAAAGTTTGCAAATAGACCGAAGAAACAGTTCGGATGCACTTGCTAATTGGCGATAATCGTGGATGTATTGAAAGCGTGGAGGAAATACTTGTATAAGCTTCTCTGTTAAAGCATTTCCTTCGCCTTATTTATTATATGTATTCAAATTGGGAAGTGCGTGAACATTTCTCGTTAGTGTACACGAATGCCTCATTCACTCGCTTCCTAATTTTTTTCTCCTTCTCAACTTATTTCCGGAATCGATAATCTCTATTGGGAAGCAAGACTCCTGTCCTTTGTCCTCCTCCTTTTTGACGATGTAACGAAGGTCGACTCCAGGAATAAATTAACGATCCACGATATGACCTTTTTCGCGGTGTTCGCTCGGTGTACGACCTTACCTTAGTATTTTTAAATTGTCATCATACGGAAAAGAGCTCCGGGAGGATATCATTTCCTAGTTATTGCGACAACGTGGGTGGTTGGAGATATTATTGGGATATTGGTAAAGGAACAATGTATCTCTCAGGATGACCTTTACTTTTTCGGTGCCATTATGGAAGTTCCCTTCGTTTGTTTTAAAGGGAGAAGAACGGTAATGGCTCTTTACGCTCAATTGTATGATAAAAATTGAAGTATGCTCAAAAAGTCACTTGGTATCGTATGACACTCAAGAATAGCTTAATTGTGGCTTCAAAATAGATTATATCCATCCTTCAGACGCAAGTAAATAGAATCAATGGGAATCTAGTATATAAGAGCATAGATGATTTTTATTTTCACAGAAAATATGAATTCTGAAAGCGAGTGATTCCAGAATTCATGGGAGAGCTTAATGGATAAAGAAAGCAACCGGCAATTGGGAGACCCGGGTTCAAGTCCCGGTTCCGTCAGACTTCTTTCATATCCGTTACTCACTGGGAATTTTCCTAGGTGCACGCCTGATCGTGCCAAGTCACCAAAACCCTTTTCCTTACAAACTAAGCTATCACTAAATTCATAGAGTCATGGTGCATGCATCCCCTGCCATACGCCGAAAGGTGGTTGGCAGGGTGCTTACATAGACGTAGACAACTCTTGACATTAACTTGCATCATTTATTTATTACTAACAGGTTCACCTACATAAATACCGTGGTAAATCTGGTCTAAGATCATTCTAGCTCACTGTAACCATTCTATGTCTAGCTGTGGTAGATCTAGATCGGAGCGATAAGCACCCCTTGATGACTCCTTAGGACGAGGGATATGCCTACATCCACATAAATAGCCTGCAAGTTGCCTTTTGGCGTGTGGCAGGGAGTGTAAACACCAAGCGTTCGAGTTACCTCTTTAGCTTATGTTGTCAAGTATCGTTCGCGGAAAGAATGAGTCCCTAAAACTACTTGTCCTCGCATTTATTTATCTTATTTTACGATCGTTTGCGGATCGGTCGAAGTAGCAGGGGGTCGCATAATACCGATTACGTCTTCCGTAAATGTACTTTCTCTGAATTTATCAAGCAGTCGCAGACTTGTTTCTAATCTCCTTTCTTTCAAGGATTCTCAACCTGCGTCTGAGAGCAATCACTAGCACTGTTCTAGCACTAAACAGTAACCTAGGTGTTCCGTAGAAATCTTAATTTTGGGGAAGTGATAAAAGTTTGGTAAGAATTCTTCTATAGTACTGTCACAAATGAATACGGAATTTATCAAACATGACGGTTAACGAATGACTTAACTAACCCTTAACGGATTAATACCGCACTTGAAACCATAGATTTTTCCTTTGTGATAAATTTGCCCAAACTCGTAGGCATATCTTTAAAAAGTCATAATGAGTTCATATAATAAAGGTAACATGAACGATTTTTCTTCGTAAAAAATGTCTTTAGTAGACCTTACAGGAACCTTGGGTGATCTTCCTCTTTATCGACTTGCTTAAAGCGGGCATTTTAAAGCGAGGAACTCAGTGACGATAATCGATTCAATGACCATTTTTCGGCTCGATGGCCCCTTTGAAGAACATTTTCGAAACTCGAGTAAAGCAACACCGGAAGAAAATACATTTCTCTTCCTTCTTCAAAAATCATAATCTCAAAATAGGTCTATTGCAGATATGCTATAGACATAAATAGCAGTATTTGATTTGTTGATGTTACCTCTGTTGGCCTAATTTAATTGTCTCATAAGGAGTACGTTGGGATACATTACTTGAAGGTACTAGTTAAATCGAATGATTTGAGAAAGCTACATTGGCCACTATTCGCCTACGATTTTAATAATCACTTGATATTTTTTTCTATCTTAAAAATTGTGTTATTTTTGCCAAATTAATTCTTCCCCTATGAGCTACATATTGTCTTCCACTTTCTAATCGTACCATGTGGCCTCCAGTTTACTAATAATCGCCCTTTCCGTTACTTCTCGAGAGATAACCTTTCTTTTCGTGTTATCTTCACTCCCAGTTCCCAATATGTGTTTTCGATGTAGTTTTCTTAAATTACCTAAGTATTCAAATCTACGCAAACCTCACCATTGATCCAATTAATTGCTCTAAATGTTGTTTATTACTATCAACCGTGTAACTGATTACTGCGCTTCTGCATGCTTCTTATAGATGTATTCCAGTTAAAATAAACGGCACCTCACTTTTGTCGCAGTATACTGATATCGGGGGTCCTAAAACAAATCCCGTAACAGTTTCTGGAAAGATCAGAAAGCTCTTCCCCTTTATAACAAGCTAAGTTCCTTCATGCCGTTCCTTCTGGGAAATAAAATGGATTAATTTTTCGCCTCTTTAAGGCTTAAAGTGGACATTTCAAGATTCTGGATTCCGCTGTAACTTAGAAAACATGATGCTAATCCCTATATTCGATAAATTTAGTTAAATGCAACGGGGGAGTTAGGTCAGAAAGTTGTGGGAATATTTTGATTCTATATTAGATCGATAAAATCGAACGTGGGAGTAAGATGAATGTAGCTGGAATGCTTTATACGATGTGCATGTGTGATAGAAACACAATTAATAAGAAAGTGATTAATGAATAGAGACTAAAATAAAGCCTGAATTAGCATTATATTGTTCTTATGTTGACTTTATGGGAAAGGAGCGATAGGTGCATAGTACCGAGATGGTTAAGAAGAGAACGGGAATGTCAGTATAGGGAGAGTTAGGCCGAGAGAAAGCTTCTTGAATGTGTTGTATGAGATAAAGGCATTATGCTAGAATGGAAATATATGCAAATATTTATGAGATTCTCTGAAGCGAAAGATGAATGCAGAAGTAGAAATTGATGGCGTAGCATTGCCATCAAATGAGGAAAATAACGTGATTACGCGAGAGGGGAATGTATGGCTGAAATGTACGTATGTGTGTATCTACCAGTTTACGGAACAAATGTTACATTAAATGGAAGTAGCCACACTTTTGTTTACGATCGAAATACATCAGAGAAATTTAAACCAATAGTATTGTTACGAGGTATAAATTCTCCACTTTACCATAAAATTTGATAACGTAGATAACTTTGCGCATTTTATCCAGAAGGGCATCACGAATTATTTTTGCATTCATGTTTATGGAAATTAAGATCTCTAATGACTGGTATTTACACAATATGTGCTAGGTCGAAGGTTTTAGTAACAAAAATGATGCGACACGGTGCGGTGTTATTGCAGAGTTTGTGACGACGGATAAAATATCATGCGCGATCTTAACCTATCCCCATATCTGCCGTCTGTCTGGTGTGACCTCGACTCGAAGGTGTGAACGTTGAAGGGTCTCTTCCTCAGATCGATATTTTTAGTCCCTTCTAAGCATTTACGATTAACACGCTAAAGAGGCATTTAAGGCCCCTCCTCTTGGGAATTCATTCGGGTACGGAATCTTTCTCGACTCTCCGACATTCGTTTGCCACTATACATTACCGAAATCTCTTTTTAACCTTCATATTAAATGACAAAATGAACAATGTCACAGAAATGATTTAATTTACATTTCACGCAAGGAGCTGAAGTTAAGAAGTCACACTGTGACAAGAGAAGTTATATTGTTTCCCGTGAATTCAGGAGCACGTAATTGCACATCTTTTCGATGTTGAGAGTCGGTTTTGCTGGTTGAATAGTAGATTTCGGTAAAAACTCGTTGAATATTTGGTTGCAAAGGGATATAAAGAACTATTCTAAACGATTTTGAAGAAAATCTTGCGGAGCTTTTTGGAAGTTAATGTTTAAAATAATTTAAATCACAACAAAAAATGCCCTGCAATGCTCGATGGATACTATTTTAATAGCTAACAATTAAAATTTATTTGCGGGGAATTAAAAACTTAGGTTGAGACATTCAGTTCACACAAGGTTCCTCAAATGGATTGTCGGTCAGCTTAGTGATGGTCAAAGAGAGAATCCTTGCGGAATCTGAGCCAAATCAATTTCAATGGAAGACGATTCCAACTAATGAGCGGCTTTGAACAGAGCCAACAAGAGTGACATTGGTGCTAAGGGGAATGTAATTTCCGATTTTTTTCGATCTCTGCAGTTAAGATCGGAGTGACGTTTATTCCTTTTATGGAATTGACCTTATAGTCAAAGATGTTTTCTCATACTTGTATATGAGATTAAACATATTCTCTATACTTATATATTTGAGGGTGTTCACTTATTACTTGCAGTTAATTATATCATGATTTACAAAGATTTGAAAGTTTTCTCATCACCTATTGACAAGGGAAACAGTAAAAATGGAAAACTTTAAAAGCAGTCAAAATCATGGTATTATAAGTATTATTGATGTGAAGTCTAGGTAGCATTTATGTGATTTTAGGCCCTCTAGCTCAGGAAACGGTTTATTTAAAAAAACAGCAATTTATTCTCTGCCTAAAGCTCGGTTAAAGAAATGTCTAAAATATTACACCTTTACCTCAATCCATATAATAGTGAAACATGACATGAAATTCTGTTACTCATGTCATCCAAATAATCTTTTTGCGTATCCTGCCTTCCCGTTCTTTATCCGTTATCTCACTGAATGGTAACTTAATATCGTCTCAGGAAATACACATTGAATGTAGATTTCTATTTATGCATGAGTACTATTTAATATTATCGTTAACTGTAACTCTTTGCTAAGGACGATGCCACTCGTGGTTGCTCTACTTGCGTCGTGATCAGCAAGAAAAAAATTCATCGTCTACTTTCACATTCAAACGAAATGATTAAATGTCGCGGAAAGTAGTACATATATCAACTTCTGTTACGTCCATTATAACACTTACATTTTTTATTCCATTCATCTTTCCTTTCCTTTTCGCACAATATATCTAAAGCTTTCTTGATGCCACCCCAGACAGTTATATCTAAGAAAAATCTTCTTCTATCTACATATAAAAATGCCGAGCTCCCGGCAAAGCGAATGACCTTCTTCGGTATATACATTTCCTGGATTCCTCATATCTTTTTCCTCTACGACCTCCCTCGCGGCTACTGCCTATTGCCAAGATATCAGGTGAACTCATGTATACAGTTTTGTGCATTGAAAGGAAAAGATTCTGTCGAAGGAAAATTTTCTAGTAAAAGCGTATGTATATGAGGAAACTGCTGAGGAATTCATAGGAGACCCGGTGAAGCGTTTCTTGCAACGACAAAAAGAAGAAAAATATCCATCATCGCAAGACACGCTTTTGTGAAGTTGTCGTGAAGAGAACCTTGCTTCCTAGAAAGATGTTTTCGACTGAAATATAAATAACGCAGCAGTGCTCAATTTATGAAAGTCTGCGCAAACAATCGTGCCTTTGAACAAACAAATTTGTTGCCTCTTTTCCTTCGATTTTGGTGCAAATCTTTGAAATTTTTCTCTCCAATTGACGCTTTGCTCTTCCTGAATTATTAAAGGTGAATGTTCATTCATATTTCTTCTGCAAGAGTAAATAGAAATAAACAAGAACGTCTTCTATCATCAAAATGAGTTTTATCGCTCTAGTAAATATGGAATAAATCCAAATTCTTCCGAGCTTTCTATAATTCTTAAAAGATCTAATAGAGGACAATTCAACGTTTTCCTTCCAAATTCGCTTATCTAAAAATATATTTCCGCGTCTGGTTTCAAAATATGACCAATGGGAAAAATATAAAGAAATTATTCGCAGTCTGAAACAACATTAATTCATGAAAAACGAAAATTGTGCCAGAAAATACTAAGGTTTAGTCTATATTTCAATTTAAGAGCCATGTCATGAGTGAAATAAGATAAAAGCAAGTGATAAGAAATCTCGTGCGTCTTTTAAAATATTTTGTATCCATTTCCAGTCAAACAAAGTTTCATTTTATGCTCATTTTATAAAGATTTTTACATTTTGTAGAATATCTCCGTATCGTCCACGTTCAATTTCTATTTTATGCTCAAAAGACACTCACAGTGACAGTCGACATTAAGATATTTCATAAATCTAGGGTGCGTATTGTATGATCCTCGCTGATAAAACGTAATTAGTGTAAAATGCCTCTTTTTATATCTTCAAAAATTTTAACTTTCTACCCCTATGTACGAGAATAATCCTTCATTATCATGCTTTTCTTCAAGCCTTTGATCCAGGAAAATCTTATCTTCAATTAACTCGTAAAGCATTCACATCCTATTCGAATAATGCACTCGTAGTCAAAGAATATTTGGTATTTGTTTTACAAAATGCTGAAGGTGGCTTTCCAATGGGGTGAATCTTGAGAGAAAAGCCTGCATTTTATAATTTTTATTCCGATATAACAGTTACATTTTACTAAAATTATTTTAAGCTCATCAAAGGGATTATATAAGTGATAATATTCTCTTAATTTTTGCGATATTTAAAAACTTTTCATTCCCTTTCATTTCTGTGTAACTATTTCTTGTGGTATTCTTGTATTATTATTTGAATTCTCCTTAAAAAAATTACTTTATGTGCAATTGATATAATCATCAAGAAATTTTGCCTCGTTAGTATTAAATATTCCTTGGTTCAACATAATTAACCTTTCTCTAGCCATTGCTCGTTATTTAATTAGCAACATACTCGTATTATCTCTTTCCAAAATGCGACATGCTTCGTGTGAGAAAGAAATATTTTAGTTACTAAAAACCAAACTAAATATTATTGATAAATATATAAAATAAAATGAAATAAAGCATCATTAAATAAAAATATTAAATAAAAATTGCTATTCTTAAAAAAGTATTCACTAGATGTTAGGAGAAGCTTGCATAGTTGCATCAG